>BMAC01000866.1:239600-264226 GCA_014905375.1 Phtheirospermum japonicum
CAATATTAAATCAACACACAAAATTGGTAAATTTATATGCTTTAAATTCATGTGATGAATGTTGGCATGATTTGTTTAGGAATGATCATGAGTCTATGACCATGTGATTATATGTTCTTATCTTTGGGTTTCTGGGGCCTGCGAGCCTCCTATTCAATTATTTGTAAAAGATTTAAATTTTGAATCGAGAGTAGACTAGGTGACAAAGTTTTCTAATTTTCATTGGAGGACGCTCATCCCACGTTAGTGTGGGTAATTTTACAAGTTGTAATCGAATAGATGATTCAAGGCCCATGCTTGATTAGATTTTAGGGAAAAAAAATTCTTTGCTACCTGTACTTGTAGCGTTTTTATGGTTTGCAACCTAATTTTTTTTTTTGTTATTAACAACTTAAAGTATGCAGGTTTTGCTTTGCAACCTTCCGGCTATTTTCATTAAAAAAATGGTTGAATCGAAGCACGTAAACCTCATTCCTCATCACCAATTATTATGTTGGGCAATATTTTCATATTTTTAGAATGAGGCATGAGGTTTACGTGCTTCAATTCAACCATTTTTTGAATGAAAAATAGCTTGAAGGTTGAAAAGAGCAAAACGCGCATACTTTGGGTTGTTAATAACAACAAAAAAGATATTAGGTTGCAAACCATAAAAACGCTACAAGTACAGGTGGCAAAGAGTTTTTCTCCCTAGATTTTATATATAATATGTAATAGAAGTAGTTCTATTTGTTTTATCCTTTAGATTAATCTAAACCCATTTTTGGCTCAAATGGGTCGCAAAGGCTGGCCATGATCATCCCACCGCTTTTTGCATAGGATGCATGTTAGATTTATTTAATGTTTTATGCTTGCATTTCATATGATGAATATTGAATTAAATAAAAACCCACCCAGTAATTCAGGTTGATGAGGTCTTGCAAAGTAAACCCCAAGTTGTTGAAACTTAAATGAATTTAATTTTAATTAATTTTATATCAAATAAAATGGACAAGTTATGTTGGACATATTGTTCCATGCCTTCCATCAAAGGTAGAAGACATGACGATGCTACCTCACTTGGTAATTGGCCACGAGTCGTGGGGTGATCTTGTGTTGCAAAGCTGTGATCTCTACCAAGCATTGAGATGCTCGTGAGGTGGACACGTCTTTATGTTGGCCATGAGTCGTGGGACATCTTGATGCTCCATCTACACGAATGTTTGATGGGTTATGTTTGACACTTAGTACCATATGAGCTCATAATATTGGGGGTGTATGAGAAATAGTGAGGCAAAATAACTTCAAAGTTGTATATTGATACAATTGTCAAAGAGTTGACTACCAGCATGATATTTTCATGGGCTCATATAATTGGGGGTGTGAAACATTTATATTGGATTTCAAACCCACCAAGAAAATTTGATTTTCCGAATTTTATTATGGGGTAAATAAAGTTTGAATAAAATAGTGGGAGACTGTTAGAAGAGTTTTCTTGGTGTTGAAATAATTCAACGGGTTCATGGCTTGGTATTATCGGAATTCGATTCGATTGAAGGATCTATGTGTTTCAAGCTTGGAAAATAAAATAAAAATAAAAATAAAGCAATTAAAATATCTAACTATCCTAAAAATTGAAAGTGCACGTTGGTCGGATGCCTCGGCCGTATGCCTTAAATGAAATTGCAAGCAAGTAATGAAAATAAGCAAGAAAATGCAATGTTTCACCGAGTACAAGCATGCAAGCACAAGGTACAACAATGCATAAAAACTCAAATAAAGCAAATTAACTAAAATTGAAAGCATAGATGTAAAGAGCAATAGAAATTAAAAATAAAGTTCAAAACTTTAAGGAAAATAACAAGCAACAAAGAGTAGATCTAAAATTTAAGCATGAAACAAAGCATAAAAATAAGAATCAAAATAAAGCATAGGAAAAACTCAAAATCATGACGATCAAGGACCCGATCTATAGCCTAGGTGTGTCACTCAACTAGAATCCATAGTCAATTCACATGTTTCATCATGAATTCAAGGTGCTAAGGCAAAAAGCATAACATGAAGAACAAGCATGGAAATGAAGAACAAAGCATGGAAATAAAGCATAAAACATTAAATTGAAAGGAAACTTACTTGAATTAAAGGAAAGAGTAGCAAGCTTGAATTAAATTGCATCAAAATAAACAATCCAAAGGAGTATTTGGATTCTTCTTAGGCTTACAAACCCAAGGAGGTGCTTGAAATTAAATCTAAAACTAGAAAAGAAATTACATCAAAGCTTGAAATTGAATCTAAAACCTAAGAGAGAGAAATTAGATCTTAAAAACTAGAGAGAGGATTTTTTAATCCCAAACCCATGCTTGGGTTGGGAGAAAATGAGAGGTGTCTTTACAAAATGAGAGAAGTCTACTATTTATATTACATTTAATTGGGTTTAAATGGGCCAATTTGGGCTTTTTAGGCTTAATTTCATGAATTTGACCAAAATTGACCAGTTTTGACCAAGATGGCTCAAGGTGGCTCGGTCTTGGCTCAAGGTGGCTCGGTCTGGGGCGTCCATGGGTGTGCTGGGGCTGGCTGGGGCGTGGCTGGAGGTGCTGGGCACGATTCTGGGCGAGAATTCGGGCGCAGAAGTGGGCTAAGCTGGGCGCTGGCTGGGCAAGCCTGGGCTAGAGTCTGGGCGCGAAACTGGGCAAGCCTGGGCGAGAATCTGGGCATGAAACTGCTGCCTAGAAAGCTGCCTAGGGGGCTGCTCCTTAGGCGTGAAAGTGGGCAAGCCCAGGCTAGGCTAGGCCACAATTCCAGAATGTTTGCTCCCTTTTAAGCTTGATCTTGGCACCAACTTGGGCATGAAAACAGGCAAGGTTAGACTTGGATTTTTAGCCTCCATGCCTTAGCTTGATTTAAAAATCATTAAGCCACCTATTAAAAGAGAATTTTAATTATTAAAACCCAAGAATTACACCAAACCTCAAGGTAATTGAACCAATTAACCCGTTAAAATATAAAATTAACAAGTCAAGTGAAAAAGAATAAAATAAGAAAAACCACATAAAAACTTAATAAAACTCTATTAAAAACTACTAAAATCAACATAAAACTCTAACTAAAAATACTAGGAAAAACACAACAAGTACATGCAAAACAGAGACATTTAATATTATAGACCTTATGTTAAATGAATATAATTTTCCAATAACTCACTCATTTTCTGCTTTGTTTATTTTTGTAGATAACTCTACTAAAATGGCTAAAAATCTAATTGCATCCATACTTGATCAAAACAAACTGATTGGCCCAAATTTTGTCGAATGGCTGAGAAACCTCAAGATTGTCCTTAGCTCTGAGAAGAAGGCCTATGTACTTGACAAAGCGCCTCCTCCAGAGCCTCAAGATCAGACATAAGATGAGTATGCAGAATACGTTCGTCATTGTGATGATAATCTACTCGATGCTACATGCTGGCATCGATGTCAAATGAGTTACAGAGGCAAGATGAGGCTTTAGATAATTCTTCAGATATCCTCCTCCACCCACAAGAGTTTTATGGTGAGAGAAAAATACAAGAGAAATATCAGATATTTAAGGAGATTCTCAAGTGTCGTATGACTGAGGGCTCTTCAGTACAAGACCATGGGCTGAAGGTGATAGCTCTTATTGAAAGGCTTGAGTCCCTTGGAGTCGTTATGGATAATGAGCTCTATGTGGACCTTTTGTTGTAGTCTTTGCCTCTCTCATTTGACAAATTTGTTGTAAACTTTAACATGCACAGTATCGAGAATAGTCTCCCCGAGTTGTTGAACATGTTGAAGACGACTGAATCCACCATAAAAAAGGATAAGCCGGTCATGCTTGTTGGATCCTCTTCAAAATTAAAGGCTGGAAAGCCAAAGAAAGGGAAGTGGACGAGAAATAATTCCTCTAAAACCAACAAGAAGACAAAGGACAATGGTAAGAAAAAGGTTAACTCTCAAGCTGATGACAATTGCTTTCAATGCGGCAAGCCTGGGCACTGGAAGAGGAATTGCAAAGAATATCTTGCAAGCCTGAAAAGTTCAGGTATATATTTTGTTGAAGTTAACCTATCTGTTAATGATTCTTCTTGGGTATTGGATACCGGTTGTGAATCACATATTTGCAATGATTTGAAGATAATGGCAAGAAGCAGGCAGTTGGACAAAAAGGAAACAGTCCTTAGAATGGGGAATGGAGAAAGAGTTGCTGCATTATTAATAGGGACTATTTATTTATCTTTGGGTAATGGTTTTAAATTGTGTTTGAATAATTGTCTTTATGTTCCGGATATTATCAGCAACATTATCTCTGTACCTGTTTTGGACAAAGAGGGTTTTAGATTTTTTATTGAGAATGGAAGTTGTTCCACTTTCAAAGACTCTACTTTTATATATTCTGGTTATTTGACGAATTGTTTATACACCACTTCCTCAAGTTAACCCATTCTCACAATCCAACAAAATAAAAGGAATTTAGATAATCATATTTCTTTCACAATTTGGCATACTAGATTAGGTCATATTTCTTAAAAAAGGATACACAAGTAGGGATAAAAACTCGACCTTAAGGGAGAGCAAAAGTTGCCAACATGTGAGTCATGCCTTAAAGGAAAAATGACTAAATCACCATTTGTTGGAAAAGTGGAACGAGCCAAAGATCTATTGGATTTGATCCATACAGATGTATGTGTTCTGCTAAGTGTTAGTGCAAGAGGGAACTATCACTACTTCATAAACTTTACTGACGATTATTCTAGGTTTGGTTATGTGTACCTTATGAGGCATAAATCCGAGGCCTTTGAAAAGTTCAAGGAATTTAAATTTGAAGTAGAGAAATAAAGTGGTCATGGTATTAAGACTCTTCGATCAGATCGAGGAGGTGAATACTTATCGACCGAGTTTCTTGATTATCTCAGAGCGTAGAAATCGAACTTTGTTGGACATGGTCCGATCAATGATGAGTTGCACTTCCTTACCTCTTTCATTCTGGGGCTATGCCATAGAGACGACAGCATACCTATTAAATAGGGTGCCAAGTAAAGTCGTACCCAATACACCCTATTAAATATGTTATGGGAAGTCACCTTCCTAAAAATACCTAAGAGCATGGGGGTTTGATGCTTAGGTGAAGCATAAAGAGGGAGATAAGTTGGACATGAGACCCATCTTATATAAGTTTTTGGGTTATCTAAGAGAGTCTATGGGATACTATTTCTATGACCTTCGGAACAAAAGGTGTTTATTTCGAGGAATGTTACTTTCCTTGAAGAAGAGTTTCTTTATAAAAGGGGTGGCAGAGTTGTGAAACTTCATGAATTTCAAGAACCACAAAGTATCCCACAGGTTAACGCAAATAGCACACCAGCTGAGGCTGGACCATCTATAGCACAACCTCTTCGGAATTCCATAAGGGTTTCAAGGGCTCTTGAGAGGATGAACCTTTTGTTAGAGAACAAAGAAGAGGGACTCCTTTTGGATAGTGATCTAAGAATCTATAAAGAGGTAATGTTTGACATTGACTCGAAAAATGGCAAGAAGCAATGCAGTTCATAATGGACTCCATGTACCCCAACAAGGCATGGACCTTGGTAGACCCACCATTGGGAATTTTTCCCATTGGCTGCAAATGGGTCTTCAAGAAGACGCTTGGAGTATATGGAGAGGTAATGACCTTTAAAGCACATTTGGTTACAAAAGGTTATACTCAGAAGCAAGGCGTTGATTATGAGGAAACGTTTTCACTAGTAGTGATGCTTAAGTCCATTCGGATCTTATTAGCCATAGGTGCGTATTATGACTACGAGATATGGCAAATGGATTTGAAGACTTCCTTCCTTAATGGAAATATTAAGGAATATATATGAAGTAGCCAGAGGGCTTCATATCCAGTGGGAGTGAGCAACAAGTTTGCAAACTCCAGAGATCCATTTATGGTCTTAAACAGGCTTCGAGGAGTTGGAACATCCGGTTTGATGAAACAATCCAAATATTTGATTTTCATATGAACTCGGATGAACCATGTGTCTTTAAGAAGGTTAGTGGGAGGGCAGTTACATTTTTTGTACTCTATGTTGATGACATTCTAATCATTGGTAATGATGTAGGGATGTTGCAGTCAACAAGACCTTGGTTGTCTAAATAGTTCTCCATGAAGGACTTGGGAGAAACATCTTTTATCCTTGGGACAAAGATCTATCGAGATAGATCACAAAAGATGATTGGACTATCTCAGTCCATGTACAAACACAAAGTGTTAAAAAGGTTTAGCATGGAGGAATCCAAATGTGGATACCTCCCAATGAGTACTGTTCCACTTCCTAGGGTTATGTCTCCAAAGACACTTGAAGAAAGAGGAAAGATGGCTCGTTTACCTTATGCATCCGTGATTGGAAGCATTATGTATGAAATGCTATGTACTAGACCTGGTATCGCACATGCTTTGAGCATCACAAGCATATATAAATCGAATCCAAGTTTTGAACACTGGAACGCCAAGATACTTAAGTACTTGAGAAGAACTAATGACATCTTCTTGATATACGGCAATGGAGAATTGAAACTAGAGGGATACACTGACTCTAGATTTCAGTCCGATATAGATATATCAAAGTCATTGTAGAGATATATATTTACCTTGAATGGTGGAGCAGTCAGTTGGAAAAGTTCCAAACAAGAGACGATTGCAGACTCTGTTACAGAGGCCGAATATATGTTGCATCAGATAACACAAAAGAGGTTGTTTGGATGCAAGACTTTATCCATGGGTTAGATGTAGTTCCGTCCACTGTTGATCCAACAATAATTTATTATGACAACAATGGAGCTATAGCGCAAGAAAAAGAGCCGAGATCTCATCCAAAATCCAAACACATCTTGAGGTGATACCACCTGATTAGAGAGATCGTTGGTAGAGGTGACATCATTATGGATCGAGTTGCTTTGGAAGAATATGTAGCAGACCCAATGACTAAGCCCTTATAACAAAAGGTATTTGTCGGGCATCTTGAGAAGATGGGCCTAAAATACATGGGAAATTGGCACTAGGGCAAGTGGGAGATTGTTAGAGTAGATTTCCCGACATTCTAATTAGATTGGATTTCATTCTACTTGTATAGTGATTTTATTAGAAATTATATTAATAAAGGCATATTTCTCTAAATTATGTTTTCGCTTTTATTATAATTACACATGTGAGAAAGTTCTTAGAAAAATTTAAACAATGAAATATAGTTGCGCATACGATGGCGATCATGGAACATGTCTCTAAGGTTTTGGATTTAAACATGTTCCAAGTCAATGGGCTATTAGAGATAGGACATTGAATAGCCCGATAAGACTTGCGCATATGATGCATGCTTGTAAGACAAAGATGTTGCATCCATTAACATCAGCGTTGTGATGCGAGGGCTATATGTGGGTGCTTTTTGGAGAACAAGTTCATTGAACATGACCTGATAGAAATTATTAACTGGAAGATTTGTCTGTCGAATAAGAATTTTTATATTGCAATAGTACATGATTAATCCTTTGACTTGAGGCACGATGGTAGCCTTGTGCATATCATGTAATACTTAGATTTATCTTTTGATTACTTGACAATTATAAAGGGGTATTTTGGGTATTGTATCGATGTGCCTGGAGGTTTGTCTGTAACCAACATAGAATTCGACACTTGTATACGGACAAGGGAGTATCCTGTGAATTTTCATAGTTAGTGATTCAAAGACCTTGACAAGGGTATGATGAATATTGATTCATAAATGAATTACTTAAACTTGAAATAAAATCACAGTTATTAAATCAACTGGGTTTCGACTTATAAACCCATGCCCAAGATTTAATCGGGAGACTAGTTGTAAAAAGGATCATATACATGTATGGACTTGCAACTGAAATAGGTTTGCTCGCTATTTCACCTAAGACTGGGTAATCATGCTACTTGCTAGATGTTGCCATGATTTGTAGGTTCTTGAAATTAAATAGTTAATATCAAGAAAATTAATTAATTAGATTTATTAATATAATAAATTATTATTTATAACTTACAAAAGTTGTAAGCCTACTGCTAGTGTTAGTCGTGAACCTAAATGGGTCACACATAATTTTGGTTGTTGACATATCAAGATTAATAACTCCAATGGTTGGAATACATAATTAATTTAGATTAATTATATGAGACTTTAATTTAATTCAATTGTTAGGTTAAATATTTAATTATATAATTTTATTATGTAATAAAATCTAATTTTATTAAAAATCTCAATTAAAGGAATATATTAAATTCGTCAATTGGATTGATTAATTTAAACTCATGGAATTAATTAATAAATTTAATTGATTAAATAGTTGGATTTTAAATCCGAGTTCATTTAATTTTCTAGTAAGCCTAATTGTAGATGTCCACTATAATAATTGAAGACTTTAAAATAATATATATATATATATATAAGGTAATTGGTACCAAGTCATACTCTTTGTTTTGAAAGAGTCGGATGACTAGTGGGAGAATTCTTTTCCTAATTATATGGTTAGTTAGTTAAATGAGATTAAATCTCATTAATTAACCTAATTAATATATATATATATATATATAGGATTTGGATCATGTGGGAACCAATCCCCTAGGTGGGAACTAGGAACCCATATGGTCCATTAGATTTAATTAAATAGATGGCTARGATCATGTCTAAAATTATTACAATTAAATTAATATTAAATAGGGAGGGACTTTGAAGTCATTAGCCTTAATATACACAATCGAGTCCCACAATCAATGGATATTTCCATATTTCCTCCCAAAGACAATCTCTCTCATTTTTATTTTTTTTTTTGGACGTTCCTCACACCGTGATGAATAATTGGGTTTTCTCGCGAAATTGAGAATTAAAAAAAATTCATCGTTATCATTTGAAGAAAAATAAAAAATCAGTGTTATCATCATCCGATCGACACCACCGTTGGATTCACAGGTATATTAAAAGCCCGGTTCAATTCTATATAACATCATCATGTACGATTTGTTGGGTTTTAAGTCCTTTAATTATCTTCTTTTAACCTTATGTTGGCGGCTGTAGCGGTGCTCCTGCCCGTCTATTYTTTCTTTCTTCTTCTTCTTTTTTTTAATCTTTGTTCTTTTGGTATAATTTCAAGTGGTAAGTTTGGGTCTAATGTTTGAATTCTTTGAGTAAATTGTGTAATGAAGGCTGTGAGTTTTTTTGGATTTGTGGCGTAGATTAATTAATAAAGTGATTCAATAATGGTGAAAGAAATGGTGTATTGAATGTTGGGAGTTGTGAAGACGGCGAGTGTAAATTCGGCCGAGGAATATCAGATGGTGGTGAATTGATTTGAGTTTTCTCAGGTGGATTGATCCACCAGAGGAATTATATTGTTGATGCGGTGGTTATAGCAAAAGTATTGCGTTGGTGGTGCTGATTCACAAGTTAATGATATTTGGGAGAGATGAAATGTGAGATGCATGKATTATTTTGTGCAGATTTGTTGTTTTCAATTTATTTAGTGTGCAGTGCTACAAATGGTTAAAGTTTTATGAGTTGTTTTGATTGTTTGTGCATTTAGTTTTATTTGTAGTGTAGTATTAGGACTTGATTTTAAATTTTATTTTAAATTTTTTTGGTTGAACTCATTGGAAAGCTAGCTTCCTTTGAAGCTTATTCTTTAGTTTACTTGGATATGGTATACCATATATGTATGTTGTTTTGAAGATAATAATTAGTTTTACCCTCTTTTTAATTTTTTGGAAGAAATTAGTGCTATTTTCATAGTAATTATATAATGTGAAAATGCCAAAATAAAAAAAATATTCTTGTTTTTAGTGCTAATTTATCAGACACATCTCGCTTATATTGGTCATATGTTGTGCTTATATTTGCAACGATGCAATATTTTGTTTACATTTGTGCCAAAACACTCTATGTTTATTTTTTTACACCTACACCAAATTCCTCAATAAAGTTTATATTACCAAAAATAAAGTTTGGTTTGATACTAAACTGCACATTAGAAAATAAGCAGTTTTTATGAATAAAACACCCTAAATTTGTTGGTGAACATAAGATTTGTTGGGGGGATTTTATGAAGTGTGGTTCAATTCAACACAACACGATGATTTTAAAGAAAGCATAGTATTTAAATTAAACAATACTATGTACATTTATAATTGGACGCCTTCATCATATCATTAGAACACATACAATTACACTAAGTTTTATACGATGCCCAAGCATTATAAAAAAATAAGAAACATTGTGGTTAAAATAAGAAGCATTGACTTGATGATTAAATAGCAATATCCAATAAAAGCATCTTCTACATCACTAAAAAGCACTCTGGTGGTTCTGAAGTAGCATTATTCTGAAATAAAACAACACATAACTAACAAGCGAGTTTAGTTGTGCAATCTCTAACTGCTCAACAATATATCATTTATTTTAGTTATTAACTCAATGTTCAGTAATAAGAAAATTGAAGAGTCAGTCTTCAGTTTATAAGCAGTTCTGGGTGCCTAATGAGTGCTTTCTTGACGTGAGACTCTATAATGTAGACTTCTTGCATATGAGCATCACTATCAATGATAGCTCCTTTGCTTCTTTTTTCTATGCATAACCAGGTTCGTCAGTTGTCCATACGCTTGTGTGTCTTCATCTTGTAGACATTTGTAAGTGGTTGCAAAATAATTTTTATTAAATTTTAAAAAGAAGCATTGGTTCAGGACTACTATTATAAATAAAGAAGCATGAATTAAGCATTGGCATTCATACACTCATAATATTAGATTTATATCAAACATATTTTAGCAAAACACACCACTGGATTACAAATATATTTTTGGTAAATTAGCATCTGAAAAGAGGTGTAGTGCACCTAAAAAAATGCATATTGTACCTATTGAAAATCAAACACATATTTTCTTGAGCATGTATTGTTTCTGTTTTCCGATATTTCAAACCCAAAAATAAAATATTTGATCATCAAAGAGCATATTTCTTTAAAAACACATAATGACTTACAATAGCATCACTTCAACCTTAAGTTAACAAATTTAACATAAAAGAAGAAAACTAGCATCAAATATTAATAATTTATCAACATGCTTATTTAAAATTAGCATCTGAAACATATTATTAGCATGCGTCCATAATATTAGCATACGTCCATAATAATATGAACATACATTTATAATTAGCATAATAGTCTTATATTATTAGCATACCAAATAACATAAAATTAGCAAAGAAAAAGTCCCTAACTATGATAGCATACCAATAACATAAAATTAGCAAAATAACACACAATAACAAAAAAGAACCTAGCAACATATAGTCACATTCATGTCTGTCCTAAAGGTCTGAAATTTAAGCAAGAAAAGATTTATTTTAATTATAAAATCTGATTGACCTCTACTTTTAAGTTGTCACAAAGTCATAATTCAAGCGAGCTGATTGTTCTAGCTGACTCCAACAAATAACTACATATGTAAGATATTTCCACATAACAAATTTCACATCAAAAGTTAAGCATATTTCCATGAAAGATTAGAAAAGGGTCGGGCTCTTATTATTGCATATGCATTTTACTTTATCTTCTCCTTTTTTTCTGGAGGGGAACCAGCCAGCATCTTTATGTCTTACTGCATCATAAACTATAAGCAGATAGTACATGTAACAAACAACATAAACATGAGGTTTTGTACCTGTGGTTTAGTAACAAAGACAGAATAGTGTGCAATCTTCTGTTCCACTTTAGTCGAAGACCTTCGTTTGACACGGAATATTTCTGAATCAGAATCATCAGTTTCTTCCTTGATGGTCCTTCTAATATCAACACCCTGACCTTTGTTTTGAGAACAAACGTATTCGCTGCTTGAAGATTGTGAAACTTCAGAGGTATTCCCAACAAATTGTCTAGAGGACATCATAGATATGTACTTCCCTGTGTTGGAGCCCTGTAGTCTCAGAAAAATACAAAACGTGTGAGGACATCGACAAAACCTCAGCAGGAAGAAAGCAGTTTCAAAAGATGATAAATCTTACATTGACATTTATGTGAGGACTTTCAATTGACATCAATGAAGATGAAACAAATCCAGAATCATAATAAGACGTTACAGTTCTATTAGTTTCGGTTCTATTGCACAAGATTTCATCATTTGTTCCTATCAAAGTCTTGCAATAAGTAATATAACCGTCATTCATATCTCCTGGGAATGCCCTAGATAGCAAAAAGAAAGTCGTCACCATTTCTACATTGTTTTTMAATCTCATGTAATATATTCTCCTCCTGCTCAAACTGTGTTGCTGGTGCTTCTAAGTCCAAGATATCTTCCCGCACAGACATTGATAGAAGGCCGACACAAGCCAAATCAAGTGATTTTAAATCTGATGTGGAGACAAAAGGACGAATATCAATCAAAAAATGTATGCCAATTAGCAAAAACCAAATATTGTAATTACCAGAGCATCAATGAAATTGAAAAACAAATCTCTGACTGAAAACAACAAATTTACACAGCAACGCTGCAAACAATTGAAAATAAACAAAGCACTATACACAAAAAAGTAATAAACCATTGAGTTTGAAAACTTAACAACAACAAAAAAAAAAAGTAAGCTCATATTCTAAATTACATATAAATTCCTCATACATAAACACAATTAACACTRCAAATCCAAAATCAAAGTAAAAAATAAAGGGGGTAAAACGCCAATGTACCTTTTGTTCTTGAGATTTTAGAACGGTCTACGTCACTTCCYATCGTGTCATTTCCCTACTTATGGATAGCAGGGAAACATACTTTGTTAAGMCAGGTAGCAATGTGATTTMAACAACYAAATTTAGAACATCGATACTACCAAGACTCATCCGTTTACCATGCKCCAAACCCTATTTATCACACTAACTAATTATTATTATAATATGTTTCTTTAGCATGCTCCAATACCCTTTTTAGTGGCAGTCAAGAAGCATAAATTTCAGCACAGTCAGCACAATTTYATACACAAATTACAACTTCTTGTATTAAGCATAAACATTTTTTTATCACATACATACARATCTGTTTACAAATACACTACGCATACACACATGGTCTCATCATAATGATCATATAATTAGCACACGGCTAATTATGTCCCAGCATAATGCTAACTATGTTTTTGAACAATTTGAATCATTTCAGCATTTTAGTAAAATTAGATCTTTCACCTTAAACTAATCAGCATATTGCCACACAAAAATTAGCAAACTTGTTTAATTATAAATCACATRTTTTTCAGCTATCTCTTATAATACATATTTTTCAGCCACACTGACACTATAATTCKRAAAAAAGATAATTATATTTYCAGGACACTATAAAATACTTGTTAATAACAAACATTCAGTTTAGCACTTTCTGTTACGTAATATCAGCAACAGRCGTCTACTAAGAAACATTCTTATATATAACAAGCAATTTCTTAAATAAATTTTAGCATTACCATAATTTTAGAATAATACAAACCACAACAAGCYTTACAAAAAATAAAAATAAAATMAACACATAATTATAAAATTCTAATTCGTTAAARWATCATCACATTRACAGCCCACATATTTTTAGCACAACCACACACCACATTCACCAATTAACATAATAACAATCAATACCACCTAAAATATAAACCCTAATTCTGAAAACCCAAATACTCCATTTGACGCARACCTCCAATCAAAAAAAAAAAAGATAACAAATAGTACTCTGTTCTAACCTCTCGCTCTCAACTTCCTAGCACGGCCGACGACATCGCCCCCCATAGCTGAATTCCCCAAAATTTCTATCGCACAGTTGAAAGAACGCTTCAATTTGACTACGAGAATCGAACCCTAATGGAAAAGGATGG
The DNA here is from genome assembly GCA_014905375.1 of Phtheirospermum japonicum. NCBI lineage: Eukaryota > Viridiplantae > Streptophyta > Magnoliopsida > Lamiales > Orobanchaceae > Phtheirospermum > Phtheirospermum japonicum. The sequence goes on from BMAC01000866.1 coordinate 253,495, forward strand.
TGGTTTTATAAACATGACCCTCTCAATTCTTGTTTGGTGCGATCTTAGAAATACTCTAGTATTCTCGCGTACYGTTGGGATGCTAAGATTTATTTCGAGATGTTTTGATTTTGGGGAAGAAACTCAAAATTTTTGCAGATTTTGGTTTTTTCTCTGGAGTGGATATTCAGCAGATTCTGTGGGATATGTGAAATGTCCAATATGTCCTCTCAATGCCAAAAAAAAAAAGCGGGCGTGTGGAATCAGTGACATAATATACCTTATATATAATATTTAACTACAATCGTTAGATTAGCAAATATTAACGGCTAAGATTGGTTCCTAGTTCCCACACAGGGGAAGGTTCCCACGAGATCCCACCCCTATATATATATATATATATATATATATATATATACACACACACACACTAGTGTGAAAACCTGTGATTTCGCGGGCAAATATAAGAATAAAATAAAAATGTAAGAGTTTATCAAAAAAGTTGATTAATTTCAAAAACTAAGTAATGCCAAAATGAGAAATGTTTGAAAAGAATAATCTATTAATAATACTCTTTTAAAAATGTATATTATATATTGTCATCACTATAACGTAAATTTCGTCGATGTTAGTAAAAAATATTATTAATCTATGATTTGTTCAGTGTCGTTTTTATGGAGTGATGCGCGACAATCAAAATCTGAGTTATTTAATAAAAATGTGAAAGTGATATTCAATATTTTATATAAAAAAACAAATAATTAAGTATAGTTATCATAAATCTACTCTAAAGCATACACAAAAAAGTTATCTATGAGGTCAGGGGTAGAGGGATAGAGGATGATGAAACGTCTAGGCTTGGGCCCGCATCATGGCCATATCATGAATATACCTTAAGATTCCTATTTTACATTTAGAGTATAATTATATCAAAATAACCTATCATAATCTTGAAAATACCTAATTTATAATTGAAAATAATTCCCAAAAATCAATCTCCCTCCTTTCTCTCCTATACACGGTCTAATTTAAATTCTCTTTAAATTTTTCTCATTTTTCTAAAATAACCATAAATATATACCATATCCAGGGGAAAAAAATTCACTTTTGCAAAGAAACACAAATATTAATTTGTAGTTGAAATCCCTTAAATATCTCCCCTTTTACAAAGTAAAACATAAATATTAGTAGTTTATTTGAAGCAATCAAGCTACTCATATTGGAAGTGATCTTATGTCATTCTAAGAATGCTTAAAAACTCAATATTTATTTAATGTTAGTTTGGAGTTGACCTTGTGTAAAAATACAAATATATTGGTTATGTTGTTTAAATTAGAATATGGATGAAGTCTCTATTTTCCTAGGATTTTATAATTGAATGAATTTGTGCAATATGGACGGTGAGAAAATGAAGAATATAAATTAATTAAAATTTAAAATTAGTTGTAGAAGAGATAATATTTAGGATAAAAAAATAGATTGAAAATACTTTTGAGAAAAAGGAAAAAATGAAAATTATATTCTAATTTATATCTTAATCAAAGAAAAGAAAAATACCCATGATTTTAGCCTCATATATCTGGAATAAAGAAATATTTCAAATGTATAATTAAGAAAGATGGTCCATATCGACATTTTCTCCAACAAAAGAAAGAAAATAAAAAAAGGAAACGTGCTTACATAGTGCCATATATATCCCACTAATTTTCGGGATATGAATATAAGGCCTGAAATCTATTGCCAATTTAAAGGATATGAATATAGTGCTCATAACCCATGTAATAAAAGATATAGAGATTTACGGATTTGGTGCTTAGTATTTTTAGAATAATAATTGATTACATATACAATAATTACTTCAAAAGCTACGTTAATTCCTAATAATTTCTTAAAATAAATAATGAATTCATCTTAAATTTATTTAAGATTTTATATTTACATAGATGATATTAAATCAATTACGGAAAGAAAAGTACATTTTCTTGGTTATGATCAACATTCATTTTTTTAAATTAAAATAAACATCACATTTCCCTTCGTACACATTTACACATGATGCGAATTTATATGTATTTTTCAAATTTTGGATGGTAGGCAAGCCATAATTATATCATATCCATATATACAATACCTCATTCATAATATGAGTTTTATTTCTCATGATTTATATTATTACTAAATATAATGCTCTTATATATATTATTTGTGCATGCAGATGGTCAGTTAATATGTCTTGGAACCTCTTTGAATATATTAGTTTCACACAAGATCATAGTTTTTTTTTTTTTTTTTTTTTTTTTTTTGTTTTTTTTTTGTTTTTTTGAAGACAAAATAATAAAATATGTCGCAATAAAAATAAATCTTATTCTCTTCCCAGAATAAGATGATATATATCAAAATACAAATATATGCTTAAAAATTGGCAAATAATAAAAAAAAAAACAATCACACATATATTTTGCATGTATCAAACACATAAGTATGCAGATAGGATAATGACAATCAAACACAATTAAATAAAACAACATACACAGTATAAAACAAACATGCAAGCATGTATAATGCAACAAACAATCAGTGATTCACATAAATTAGACATAAAGTAAATACACAAAATAACATGTTGATGTTACACATTACAATAGACAAACTAATTTATATGATACATACAAATAACAAATATAAAACTTTGGACAATAAACAATTAAACTACATTCATAACAATACAGATAACAAAAGCAACAACAAATGATACAACACATAAATAAACACAGAACAACACAAACAACAACATAAACAACTGATAAATAACAGCAAAAAAATATAAAAGACATAATATAACATAAATATCGCATACTAACATTACAAAAGATTAATAAATGTTTTGAAAAGTTTAAAGAAAAGTTTAATAAATGTGCAACAAAATATTTTTTACCACCAAAAGAACTTCCATAATATTGAATTTTGCTGAACGCGATAACTCAGAAAAATTTGAATCAACAAATCAATCTAACACTCTTCCAGTTACAATTTAGATATATTTTTAGGGATTCTAACATTAAAATTTTACTTGAATTAACATTGGGGGAGACAAAATGTTTTAAGGTTATTATACGTAGATGATGACAGAGATCTAAGAAGGATGAGAATCATACCATGTATTAACAATCGGGTGATGAGATCGTTTTCTTGAAAGTCGGAATCAGGCTCATCTTCTCTCTTGGTTATGTTTATTGCTTGATCTGGTTTGATTTATCTCCTCCTCGAATTTTTTTATTCAACTTCTGACATTTTATTGGAGTGTTGGTTTTGTCTAGCGTGTTGCTAGTGAGTAGGCGGTGGCGTGTTGCAAGTGTTTAGAGCTAGATATGATTGAGATTGAAAGAGAAAAACCATTATTTCGAAATATAATAAAAAACGATGCATATTATTTGGGTTACGATGATGATATTGTAAATATAAATCAAAAAACATAATTTAAGAACATAAAAAAAAATGAACTGCTAAGAAATTTTATTGATGGTATTGAACCGATTAAAATATAAAGAAGCCCAATGTATAAATAGAATTGGTACTAATATACCAATTTTAAATAAAATATTAATACAAAAGGGTGACTTTGAAATAAATAAATGTCGGATTGGATGGTGGATAAATAAGCTCAAATTTACAACGGTTGCCCTCGGATAAATTAGCACGTCGTATAAATTCATCAACTCCACCACTCATGATTATTGAAGAATCATTCCTAACCACTTCAACGTTGAAATCACTGAAAGCGTAATTAAGAGTTGCTTGTTTTAAAGTCGCCATATTAGTATCATGAATATTCTTCATCCAAAAACTCATTGGAATAGGCTGCAAAAAATACATACAACTATATTACGAAAATAATAAAACTCACCAAAAAAGAAGACTCAATGTGAGTTTTTTTAATTGATTTGCGAAAAAAAAGGAAAAGATGGATTTTCGTAATCTGAATTAATGTCCTCATATTGCGCCACATTGAAAAATCTCTTCTCAACACTAGAGGGTGCGAAAATATTAACATCCACTATCAAGCCACGACGATAAGTAATGATAAATTGGTCGCCTAGTTCAACATTGTTATGGATGCAAAAAGTTTCCAAACCGTATGTAAAACAAACCCCATCGTCGCAACTATTCATCTCTACAGGCCAAGAATGCCCACGCCAATTACGAAAATCAGAATAAACGGGTAGTGCATCCTCAAAATAGGCTGAAAATATCTTAGGAACGGACTGCAAAAATGAAACCATGAATTTAGACTTAATGAAATTAAGGGAATATTATCATATATAATAAGAATTTCAAAGTATGTGTACTACATTATATATATTTGAATATAAATTAAACTAACCAAATTTGCTGGAGGAGAGTATTTCACGATAAACGGTTTATTTCGGGGAACAGAAAATTTCTGAATAATTATTTGAAAAGGTTTAAAAAAGGACTTCAGATATAAACAAATAAGTAATTTTTCTTACAAACAGACAAAATTTTCAAACATACCAATATATGTTCGTCGGAATATTCAATACAGATCCTCGTATTGATCGCATCACTGGGTTGCTTATCCATGGAGAAGAAATCGAAATTTATAAGTCTGAATATTATAATTAGTGGATAATTATAATGATGGAGTGTGTATGGTTTACTATTTATAATTAAACATAAGTTGCAAATCCATATTTTATTATATTTTTATAATATAAAGATATTGCGTTTCAACATATAGGAAATAATTCTTATCAGAATTGATATGTAATCATTATATGCTTTCAATATATTCTCTTACTATAATAATTTTTCCATATGAATTTTCTCCCATATATAAATTGATTGCAAAATATTATCGATTCCGATATATATGTTAACTGCAAGATATCTCATTAATTAATAATTAATAATAAAAAATTTAATAATTAGTGGAGACCTCTCAAATATTGCCTATTATTTTGGAGATTAGATTGATGATTTACTGATTATATTACCATTTTAACAAAGGCTCATTAAAATATCATTCATTCCCATATAAATGTTGATTGCTAGGTATAATATAATGAATTAATATTCGTTAATAAATGAGTGTATCTCAAATTGTTATACCATTTATTTATTAGCAACACAATCATTAGTTGAAATCTTTTGTTCTCAAACATTGTCCATTATTTCCGAGATTAGAATGATGATTTCTTAATATATTTCACCATTTTTATCGAATGATCATTCAAGAATATTAACATATTTACTACATATTAACATAACTATTGGGTATGAAATCTTTTCAAATTGATTTATTAATATATGGTAATATGTAATCAGAATTAATATTTTCTCGACGAAGAAGATTGAGATTTTAACTTATGTATTACTAACTAAAAATGATCAGCATTACCATCATACTAAATTTGAAATTTCCATGAATTGATTACTGTGTAAATTAGAACTATTAAAAACATTTGAATTACTAACAAATTATAATACATTGCATCATTAGTGAGATTCTTTCAATTTCAAATCCATTTGTACATTATCTTGAATTGATTTTGCCGTCATATGTACTACCGTTATTTAACGACGCATAAAGGATATTAATAATATAATCGTTGATTACTATAATAATAGTAATACGAAGAATTTCCAAAATGTTATATCAATTAATATGTACAATTATGTAATAGGTATTAATAATATCATATTTTCATTCACTCTGATATCACACTAACATTTTGTTTTATATCAATATACGAGAGCAAAAAAATAAATAAATAATAGAGATGTGATTAGATCACATCTGCATATCTACAGTAATTAATTATCCAAAAAACATTCCAAAGATTAAAGTCGCAGATCGTTTCCTGGAGTATTATATCAAGACTAAAACATGAACAGCCAGAAACAACAACAAAGATGAGATCATACAGTTTCTCCAATCCTTAATGTGGACCAAAAACACTTGAATAATAATATCTAATGCAAAATAAGTTGGAAAACTATTCCCTGGACTTGAAGTAGCCTAAATTCAACCTCCGAATCTTGCCGAAGCTGCAAATAAGATATAAATTCTCTACAATCATTCTGAAGATAGACACGGTCACCTTCGAGCTTCACTTGAACCACCCATCGATTCAGATCATTTCTTATGAAGGCCTGATTTTTAGTCTACCTATAAGAACCAATAATTGTTGATCGCCAGAAATTTCGTGGAATCATCTAACAACAGGTAAATCATGTTAAATATAATCTGTTTTTATACAGACAAAGATATTGTAATTTTCGAACAAAGCTACAACTCAAAAATACTCACAATTCGTCCGTGTTCAATATTTGTTCGGGTCAATTTCACACGGAAAATTTCAGCATCGATGATTATAACATCAAGAAAATCCTTTTCAATGTTTTCGAAAGAATAATATCCATCCGAACTCAATGTTATTGTCAAATAAAAATCTTATCCAACCACGTTGGAATGAAACCTAAATAGCACCACAATTTGATTAATGAGCCTTCAATACAGATAAATAATCATTTAAAATAAAACAGACAATATTAATATAAATTCATTGAACCTTTGAACCGTTGATCACCAATTCGACATGCCAAATACTCCCGCGGGCATTCCTCAGAGTATACATGGTAGCACCAATCTGAATCATCGAAGGCGCAACCATTGGAGGGATAAATTGCAAGGATTGATTTGAAAACATCAATGCAAATATCAAGATTTTTTAATGGAGATACATAGGAAACAGTTTACCATAAACAAACATAATCGCAGCTATATTAAGATTAGCACAAACTCAGCATCACAGAAATATTAAAAGCAGTTATTTTTCCAGTTTCAATTTGATGTGTAGACACGCAATCAGTTTATAACGAACATGCAAATTTTGGAAAGAATAATTCTTGCGTTTACAGATCGAATAACTATCTCAAGATAATTCAAATAATTCATATCCATATACTTAAAAAAAATGCTTTGTTCAATTCATATTGAATCTATAACTGAGCACCCAAAAGAAAAAAAAAAGAATCTTATTTTGATCAGATCTCCAAAAGTTTTCATAAGCTCATAATCACAGATCGAACAGCCTTATAATTCACAATTGGAAGAATTCCAGAAATGAAATAATAAACAAAATGTATTATTTGTTAAATTCATTTCCACACATATAAAAAAAATGCTTTGTTCATGTCGATATGAATCGAGAACCGAACACCAAAAAAATAAATAAAAATAAAATCTTATTTTGTTCAAATCGGCCAAAATTATCATAAACCCATAAACACAGATCGAACAAACAATCTCCAGATAATTAGAATATTTCCAGATAATTAATATAATTGGTAAAAATTATTAATCGTTAACCTGTGTTCATCATCGGTCCACGGAAAAAAAGTATTAATTTAAAAAAGAAATCGAATGTTTCCAGAAATGAAAGATAACAAAAAAATACAGATCCGAAATATTCGAATACCTTTACATAACTTTCAGATCTGATGAACAATTAACAAAAATCTTGCAACTTTAAAATTAACGAAATCGAATTGGAAAAAAAGAATACAGAACAAAAGAAATCAAAAAACACTTACCAATTGCTTTTTGTAATTTCCCAACATAACTTTCATAAAGGATGGGATTAACATAGCAGAAGGTGACATCTACTAAGAAAAGGAAAAAAATTATAAGCGCCACAATTTGAGATATCCGAGAATTGATTACGTTAAATTTTGAAGACAAATTATGGAGATCTGATCAAAATAAGAGTAACAGAAGTTACATCATAGGAGCAACCAAGTACAACCGCAATAGGAAATGAATTTCTCAGGTGAAGAGAATTACCATTCGTATACGACCCATATTGTCATAGCTAATTTCAACAACCTTCCGCAAGCAAAAAACCCGAGATGGGGACTGTTTTAATTCCTCTGCTGATACACCACACAAAGCAGTAAAAAACTCAACCACTGATTTACTGGGTAATTTGACACTATTTGCAAACACAGATTCTGTTGGTTTTCCACATAGCTCTCTCAAAATCCTGTCTCTACTGGCGTGAAGTTCTAAAAATAGGTTAATCGTGAATCCAGAAAATAACAAACTCTAGTTGACTAATCTATTAGATGCACTCACTTGATTAATCACTCAACCAACAAATGTAGCCACAACAGTCTTGATCTACACACGCATAATGAAATTCCAAAAATATATATCCTATTATAATAAAATATAAATCAAGCACTGAAATTAGGTTGGTCAGATCTACCATTGATTTTGAAACACACTACCAGAAAAATTGGCACCAAGATTTTATAAAATTAAATAAAAGAAAACAAATCAGATATACAGATCTCATCAATACCATCATACCCGCAAATCATTAGCAGCATCTTTAGAGAAAAAAAAATTAAAATATCACAATGTAAAAAAGAAAACAGATCATTGATGGGGCATTAAATCTTCGAACCCAATCCCATCAAAAATAGTAGCTAAAGCAAAAAAGGAATTGAACGATAATTAATAATCCAATAAATTAGAGAAAAACCTTCTTCCTGAGACCAGAAGTCCCAGGTTTCTGTCCATCGAATGGCGTAGTCTCCACGCGCGCAACCTTGAAAACCACCATCTTTATTCAAAAGCGGAAATATCGAACTGAAAAACAAAAGGAGAGTTCAGAAGCAAATCACGCTGTGTATACAATCACGCTAGTGTGAAAGAAAAATCAAACCGTGTTCTCTCTGGGATGAGAAAGAAAAAAGAAGAAGAAAAAATAAGAAGAAAAGGGATGTTCGTGAGAAAGGACTACCGTGAGAAAAGGTGGGCTGCAACCTTAACAAAAAAAAAAAAAAGTTCTTATTTATAGGGGTCAAAATTTTGGCCTCATCCCAAAATAGGCCCCCTATGAACCACAAGCCGACACGTCATTTTTGAGAGATTCTGATTGGTCCACATCAGCCTTAAAACACTCTCACGCCGACACCTCATCATTAATAGTTAACACTATTAACAAAATGGAGGATATATATGTATGTATGTATGTATATGTATAAGAGGATGGTGCAGCCATTTTTTTGATTCTTTGAACTTTGAGAAACAAAAAAAAAAAAGTTAGGTTACGATCGTTGATAAGAAAAGTCAACAGAGCCGTTCTTTAGAGAAGAAAACAACAACAACAAAAAAAAGGTTTTGAACCTTTGAAAAACAAGGTTGCATCCCACGAAAAAGAGAAGAAAAAAACTTACCTTTTCTTTTATATTTTATTTTAGTCTTCAATTTGTAGATGATAATTAATTGATAATTTTTCATCTACAATAATTAATCTTCAATCAATTGTTGATTGTTGGATTATTGTTATTCCTTCAATTAATTTAAAAAATGGAAAAATTCTACTAGCGAAGAGTTTTTCCGGTGTGCAACTAAAAGGTGGACTTGATTAGAGGGGATACAATTGAATCTCTACGACGAAAAGTGTAACGCCCCGATTTCACTTTTGGCGTAACAATAAATGTCTAATTTTCACGATTTTAACATAAAAGATTCACATTTTTCTAAACGTTCAAGAGATACGCAGCGAAAATAATCATAATGTAAATAACCAAGTTTTCAACAGTGGATAAAACGTAAAACAAGATTAAAACATAAAATCCAACATCAACAGTTTTCATTCCCCTCCTCGTTTCCCTTTCATTCGATATCTTCATTTGTACCTGAAAAACACGTCGTTGATTTGGGATGAGCTCAACGTACTCAATAGTTACACTGACATATTTCAACTAAATCATAGAACTCAAAAATAGCACATTGAACCATATAATTCATAGAATAATATGTTGAAAATACATAGACATTGACTGCAGCTAGAAAGGCGATAACAACTTGTACGACTACCGGTTCTAATTCATAGTTTTAGAAGAACGTCGACTTTGACTGCGCAGCTATAAACGCGATGACAACTTGTACGGCCACCGGTTCTAATTCATGATTGGTTTTACAAATTACCTTGACTGCAGCTAGAAACGCGATAACAACTTGTACGGTTACCGGTTHKAAWTCATARTTTTAGAAGAACGTCGACTTTGACTACGCAGCTAGAAACGCGATGACAACTTGTACGGCCACCGGTTCTAATTCATGATTGGTTTTAGGAAATACCTTGAATGCAGCTAAACCGCGATAACAACTTATACGGCTACCGGTTTTAATTCGTGGATAGCACATCGGGAATGACCCTTGGCTATATAATTCGGTTTTAGAAATAATTCGTACTCGAGATTACATGATACACATTGCACGATATTGAGAAACAAGATTTAGCATAAAATAAGTCAGTGGTCCCTACCTCGTAAAAATGTCGTGGAAATAGAGTGGTATGCACGTAGTTGAAATTTTAAGTCCCCTCAATGCTCGTCACCTAATCGATTTGAAAATATATTTAGTTAGTATTTTCATATTTAAAATTCATAATAGTAATAATAATAATAATAATAATAAATAATAATAATAAAATAAAATGGACTGGAATGTTGTTTTAATAAAGTTTCTGGGGCTGGATTGAGGTTTTTGGCAATCTGAGGGTTAAATTGAAAGGTTGGCAAAGTTGGGGGTTCAAATTGAAGTGGGCTAGTCTTTCTGGGGATTAATCTAGAGGAAATATGGGAAAAATGGGCTGGGTATAAATTGGATAACCCAGCCCTTATTGCCTCAGAACCCGTCCTCCTTCCTTTCTTT
>BMAC01000866.1:283617-311340 GCA_014905375.1 Phtheirospermum japonicum
CACATAGTGCATGTCTAGTCATGGTACGTTGCTTATTTTTGTAAGGCCTATTATAGGGGGGATAGGGTCTGGAGAGCGAACTGCCAGTCCCCCTCGTGCTGCGGGCACTAAGTGAGCATTCCTTGGGGGCATGTTGGGGCCACCAAGGGCCGGCCTTTAGGCATCTCGAAGGAGTGTCTAGAGTCCTCGTTCGGAATGGGAACCGAGCGAGCGGCGTTGGACGGGAAAGTCAACGTTGGGGCGCCCAAAAGGGCTGAGAGGCTGGTGTACGTCCAGATACTATGCCCCGCAGGCTAATGTATCAAAAGGGACACCTCTTGGTCGATTGAGCGATCGAGGCAAAATACCGAATAGCCTCGTGAGCTGACTCGTAAGCATCGGCTATGGGTTTAAGTCATGCTGCGGGGGGTCCGTTGGTCGGTAGTGCGGTTGTTGGGCAACACCGCACAGTGGGAAGCTTTGGCATGATGTCGGTCGGTCGGGAATGAATGTGCCACGTACGTCGTGGGGCAATAAGGTGGGAAGTCGGCATAGCACTTGACCAAGGACTTAAGGATAGCCCTACTCGGGCGAGAACACGAACACGAAGGGGCACCAAGCCGGGTATTGCACCCAGGGTGACTCAAGGGAGTGTCGAGCACGAGGATTGCGTTGTGGGCTTGCGGGAAACCTGCCGTGCCTACTCGGTCAAGATTGCGAACACGGGCTCCGTTACGGGTATTGCACCCGGACGTCCTGAGGGAGTGCCGAGCACACGAGAATACGGTGGGGGCAAACGAAAGACCCTCAATGTTGAGCAGGGGGCGAGTAATGCTCCTATGCGTCGCGAGACGGATGACAATGACCCGACACCTGGCTCGTAGGAGAAGCGAGCTTCGGGGAGCTTAAAACTCGAGATTGGCACGAAGGCCGGACGTATATGTCGGGGATCTACTAGGCCGCACGGGCATTAAAAGACCACCTGAGGACGAGTGACCACCATCGCATTCTTTTTAGGTACCCAGTTGAAAACACCCACCTTATGCAAAACAGTATAGAGCAAGGAAAGACGCGTGTAGGGTAATTGCTCACGCCATTTCTTCGTCAGCCCACCAGACAAAAAAGTGATGACCTCATACATGTCATCCACAATCGAGTCTCCATGATATGACTCAATCCCAAACATCTCATTAACCAAGTCAGGAGTAAAAGAATAAACCTTCCCACGCACAAACACCTTCCCACGCACAAACACCTTCCCATAATTCACGGACTTGGAATCCACAACAGACAACAACATATTTGCATAGAACTCAAGGATGACATCATGCACAAACGACATAGTAGTGGTAACGGTCGAATACATACCTTGATGTTTGAAGAAGGCAATCGGGTTCTGCTTCTTAAAGATCTCACCCGGGACTCGGCGCTCAGCAATTATCCCTCGATTTTGATATCCATCAAACATCTCTTCCGCTTTTATAGTCAAGAACTTTGGTGACACAAGCACCATGTCCTCGATCTCAACGCCAAGAACTTCATCTTCATCAAAATCAGCAGTCAACTAGTGAGTTGAGGACGATGTACGTTCAGGGGCAGTAAAGTCAGCATATCCAGAGCTAGAAGAAGAGGTAGGGTCAGTTGCAGGAGATGTTGGTTTCAGTGACACATCACCAGAACCAACATTGGCGGGAGGAGCAGCTGCATAAGGTGTTGCTATGGGAGACACAACATTAGAACTATCAGCAGCTTTCCTGGAAGCTTTGGTCTTTTTCTTTTCCCTTCTTATGGCAGACAAGTAACTACTAAGGGAAAACGCGTCATCAAGAGTCGGGAAAATAATCGAAGATCTCAGGCTCAGGCGCTAGTTGAGCCAAATTAACTGGAGTGAGAGGAGGAGTAGCAGTCAACGGACTGGAAGAACTGGTAACCTCTCCAGTGAAGAAATCAACAATTTCAAATGAGGGACTTGAATACTCAGTTTCAGTAGAACCGAGCGACACCTTAATTGATGCCGGGGGACTTTTCTTCGCAGCCATCTTGACTGTCTGCTTTCGGTGAGGAGTCACTAACTTGGACAGCCGTGGAGTAGATGAGGGCGCGGGTGCGGCAACAGGGGCAGGTGGCATAAAATCTTCGTCATCCGAGTCCGTCATGACCGTGATGTCCTCGGTCAAGTTCATGTACTCAAGTGGCACATTACCCCGCGGACCTGCTTGGATCTTTGAAAAACCCATCGAAACTACACCGAAGGAATATTGCGCAACCGCCGTGATCTCTTTAGGGTCGGATTCCCAACTTGGCCAAAACTGGTAGCGATGAACGGCAAGTCAGGAGGATTATCAACATCAATTTCGTTGCCCTGCTGTCCTGGAAAAACCTGGACCTCCGAAACAGCGTCGGAAGGCACCGGAGTAGAAAACCCATTTTGAAGAAAAGGCACGAAAAATAAACAACAATCGAGAGAGAGAGAAACACCGTGAGAGTAAGAGGGATCAGATTTTGCAGGTGAATTATGGATAAGTAGAGCAAACGGTAAAAAAGCAATCTTTTATACCATAAAAAATGATCCTTGCCAGGAGAGAGAAAAAGAAAGCAAAAAAAAAAATCCCTTATTTACCTAAAAACCAATTTTAAGCCCAATCAATATTCTCTTTCTTTCCAAAAACAAACACCCACTCCCCCTTAGTCTAGGACACATGATTCCAATACACTTAACCACTATCTCATTAATTTGGAAATAAAAATCACACGTTTCTACTACAAAATTAACCGAGAATAGAGCTGGATTACTTAAACCATCACCAAAGTAGAATGAATATTATGCAAAGCAATTTTTCACTCACCAAATTAATACATTTATTACCTGTCCAACCGTCCGATTATAAAACCACTAAAAACACTTGGTTAGCAAGATTCAAAACAAGATTAAGAGGATTCAAGAAAGACAAAAGCACAAACAACAAAACATATAGCAAAAAGGCATCTTCTCAAAGTATGAATGTCCTAATTGATGCCTAAAGATCATAACCTAAAAAGGTTAAAAATACAATCTTATGGTTTTAGTGACTTGATCAGTGTTGCTTTTCATGACTGGTGACATCATAACCAACATTTCTTTAAGTGAAGTCAATGAAAATAGATCCCTTAATCCAAGTTAATGACTACGTCAAAATCACTCAATGAGGTGAAATTTAAAGATTGGATCATTTTTTAATCTTGACTTTCTTCATCTTTGTAAAGATTTGAAGAGAAATAGCTTATCTTCATCGATTGCTATTAACACCCCTTGTTTTTGGCCTGGGAGAAAACCGATTTCTGCGGGAAAGCTCCACAATCACCTAATTTAAGAGGTTAGTCTTTTTGCCACCATTTCTATTACAACACATGAACTTATTGCAATTTCAACCAACCCCAATGCATTTATATTATGTATGAAACAGAAATTACAGATGTTATGACTGATGACAGTTTTGGTGTGATAACATCAAAACTAACATGGACTTAGACAATGCACATTCTGAGATCTCTTCTCAAACGAGAAAAGGTCTCTAAATCTAATGCCTCTGTGAAGATGTTATCAAGCTGATTGTCTGTTCCTATATGCTCGAGACTAATTTTCTTCCTCTCAACCAAGTCACGAATAAAGTGGTACCTTATGTGAATGTGTTTGATTCGTGAGTGCTGGACTAGATTTTTTGAAATATCAATGGCACTAGAATTATCACAGAGCACAATCAATATTCTACTATGTAGACCGTAGTCCTCTATCATTTGGTTCATCCATAATAACTGTGTACAAGAACTTCCAGCTGCAATATACTCGGCTTCATCTGTAGAAAGAGAAATGCAATTTTGTTTTTTGCTATACCATGAGATAAGATTATTACCCAAGATAAAAAAAACCCCTGTAGTACTCGATATGCACGTTTTTGTACGTATTTTTATTACCTTTTTGTGTCGTGTGTGCATATGTTTTGCTTGCATTTACAGGTATCAGGAGTCGATTAGGCCTATTTTGTTAGTTTTAGGTTTTTGTAGCATTTTCTCAGTTTTTATTATGTTTTCGTAGTTTTTCACTCGTTTTTGTAATTTTGGCCGTCGAATGACCAAGCGGGACTCGCGCACGTTTGGGGCATTTCATTCGACTCACTATGGATCGGACAAATGAAGAGAAACAAGGAAACATAGCGTAAACTAGGAATGATAACTGGAAGATGGCTGGGGCGGAAAACGAGAAAACTGATCCGGGAGCAGCCATGCCAGTCAATCGACTGGCATGTAGTCGATCGACTGCTAGTTTAGACGATCGACTAACACAGCCCAGATCGACTGCTCGACAGTAAAGCTGAGCCATTGACAAAAGGCAGTCGATTGACAGGCAGTCGATCGACTGGTAGTCAGCCCGATCGACTGCCTCGCACGAAATTTTGGGATTATTGGCCCATTTTGACATTTTTGCCCCTGCAGCCTCTTTTTAAACCCCCTTCTCTTCTCTCACCGACCCTATCCCTTCCTTGGTGGTTTTGGACTTTTTCCATCTCTTCCAAGCTCATTTTTCATTTTCCATTGCTCAAGAACCCTAGTTATAATCCTTAGTTTAGTTTAGTAAGTAGTTAGTTATTCTTAAGCAAGTGTTGGAGAGGGTGACACCTCCTTCATTTGTGGGTCTTGTTGTGTTGAAGTTTGATTTATCTTTGAAGATTGTAATCTAGACTTGAAGCTTTTATTGGAATGCAAATATTGGTAGTAATCTTTCCCTTTTATGTTATGTGTTATTATTGTGTTGTGTTGTGATTTCTCTTGTGATGGTTGGTAGGTTTTAGTTTGTATTGTTGTTCATTGCATTTTAAATCCTCCTTTTCATTTTCTAGCTTTTTGTTCTCCTTTCTTGCAAAACTCCATGGATGCTTTCAACTTGAAGCTTTTTTTACCTCTTTTAGTTAGACAAACATTTGGGTCTTTGAAAGAACTATGAAGCTTTCCTCTTTAGTCAATTTGTCTTGTTCATATTAATTGCTCTTTGACTTCTCTTCAATTTTAAATGCTTTGTTTTTCCCTCCATGTTCTCTTTCAATTTACAAGTTTTCTTTGGTTTAGTAGTTTTTAGTTTATTTAAGATTTTTAATTCGGGGTGTATTCATTTGGAACTTCTAGAGACATTTTAAGATTTGTTTCACTGTAAGATTTGTATGGATTTTCTTTTATTTTAATTGATTTTAGATATTTGTTGGGAGTTTATAAATGTTTTGTGAAATCTCATGTTTAAAGATGGGATTCGGTAGTGAGATTTTGTATGTATAATTAACTTAGAAGTCTAGGAAAACCAAGTCAAATTACAAATCCTAAGAGTATTTGACTTTTTAAATACCTCATGACAATTTAAGAATTCAAAATATCTCAAATGAATACCTTGAGTCTTTTATGGACATTTAATAATCCATTAGAAATCTCAATTAAATATCTCAAAACTTTTATAAGTTTTAAAATGTCTTAATTAAATACATCAGGATTTTAAAAATCTTAATATGTCTTTAAAAGTCCTAAATGAATACACCCCCCCTTAGTGTTTAATTAATGTCATTAGAATTAGTACTTTCAAGCAAGCTTTTAATTCTCTTTAACCTTTGCATTTGTTAGTAATTTCAGATTTTCATTTCAATTCAAGCTTTAGCATAAAACTCAAACCAAACCAATGACTTAATGCTTTCCTAGTGTAGATTAGTGTAATTTTGATTAACAAGAGATTAAGCAAAAACACCGACGACCGATAATATCTATCCTTAAGAGACACGGCTCGGGAAAACCTTACCGCACTACAATCGACTCCGTACTATTGCGGAGATGATTTCTTAGAGTGCCAAGAAATCTTCGATCAGTACTCTTTCTATACACAACATCCCCAGCCCAGTCCAAGTCAGTATAACCCACGAGTCCAGTACCAGTTTCTTTAGAGTACCAAACACCCAATTCAGTTGTACCAGCTATATATCAAATGATTCGTTTAATAGCTTTTAGGTGTGACTCTTTAGGATTTGACTGATATCTAGCACATAGACACACACTATACATGATTCAGGCCTACTCGCTGTTAAGTACAAAAGACTTCATATCATGCTCTTATATATGGTGTTATCAACACCATTACCAACATCATCTCTTTACAGTTTTGTGGTTTTGCCTAACGGTGCTTTCTTATGCGTTTCATTCTCTAACCCAAATTTCTAAACAAGATTCTTAGCATATTTGGTCTGAGAGAGAATACCGTCATCCAGTTGTTTAATTCTTAAACCAAGAAATTAAGAGAGATTACCTTCCATGCTCATCTCAAATGTGTAAGACATTGGAGTTATAAAATCTTTCACCATCTGCTCATTAGTAGATCCAAAAATTATATCATCTGCATAAATCTGGACAATCAAGATGTGCTTATTTGATCTAAGAAGAAATAAGGTTTTGTCAACTTCCCCTTTGTCTAAAATCTAAAAACAACAATGGTTGAGTCAACCTTTCATACCAAGCTCTGGGAACTTGTTTTAAACCATATAAAGTCTAGTTTGTGGGGATCTACAAACCCTTTAGGTTGCTTTACAAACAATTCTTCACTTAAAACTCCATTAAGAAAATCACTCTTTATGTCCATTTTATGTAGAGATATTTTCATATGAAAAGAAACAGCAAGTAAAAGTCTTACAGATTCAATGCGAGCAACAGGAGCAAACGTCTCATCAAAATCGATACCCTCGATTTTAGTGTACCCTTTGCAACCAGTCGAGGCTTGTTCCTCACAATATTTCCTGCCTCATCCGTTTTGTTCTTGAAGATCTACTTCTTTCCTATTACATGAGAGTTTTCTAGACGAGGAACTAAATCCCAAACATCATTTTTGGCAAATTGATCCAACTCCTCTTGCATTGCCTTTACCCATGATTTATCCTTAAGAGCATCCACCACACGCTTGGGCTCTGTTTTGAAAAGATACAAATACTCTCGAATTTTAGAACAGTTCGTAGATAAACAAACATACATAACAATTTCTTTGAAGTTTATCTGCCGCTTTCTTGTACTTCTTTCATCTAGATCTCCAATGATTTGGCCCTTTATTGGTATATCCCTATGATGTAAGTCAATAAGATCAACTAGATCTTCTTCATCTGGATTAGAATCTGATTCCGGAGCAATTTTAGTAGGTGTTGTGTTTGATGTTAAGTCACCAGAACCATCACCACCAATTTCTTCAGTTTCAACACCTGCGTCTTCGATTTCAACACCTACACTTTCATCTACACCAACCATGACATTATCTTGAGAATTTTGATCATATAACAGATCAATATCCTCAGCAGGTTTAACACCACTCATCAAATCATTGAACTTGACGTTAACCGACTCAAACATGCTACATGTCCTGAGGTTAAAAAGCCTGTATGCATGACTGTTTTGGGAATATCCCATGAAGATACATTTATCAATATTTGGATCAAGTCTTGCAAGATGATTTCTATCATTAAGCACATTGCAAATACATCCACCGACATGAAAGTAACTCAAGTTTGGATTTTTACCTAACAACAACTCATAGAGAGTGACAGAGGACCCTGGTCTAAAATACATCCTATTTATTATATGACATGCAGTACTCATACCTTCAGCCCAAAAACGTTTTGCAATGCCATTAGAAATGAGAATAGTCCTAGTCATCTCAACAAGAGACCTATTTTTACGTTCAACTATGCCATTTTGTTGTGGGTGATCGGTGATGAAAACTCGTGAATTATACCTACTTTTGAACAATAGTTTGAAAAAGATGCATTCTCAAATTCTTTTCCATGATCAGACCTAATCCTACCAATATTCACACCAAATTGCACACACAACCTTTTTGCAAGTTTTTTAAATGCTTCAAAAGTCTCAGATCTTTCTTTCAAAAATTCTACCCATGTAAAACGAGAAATCATCTACAATCACAAGAACATACTTCTTACCACCAAGACTCTCGACTTCAAGTGGTCCCATAAGATCCATTAGAAGGAGTTCGAAATAGTATGAGCTAGTGAGACTTTGTCCATTTCACAAGCATGGCTCATATATTTTAAAAATCATGTTGTAGAATTCAGCCTCAGAATCCGAATAATTATTCATCCAATTTCAGTCAACTATTGATTTCTTCTTCTAATTAGACGTTAATTATGTCTTTAAACATAATTAACACCATAAAAAGATCAATTATTAGATACACAAAAGGAAAGTCTCTCAAGAGCTTCATAATCCACTATGAAATCACTTTTTCTCTTTTTCAAGATATACTACCAATTTTCAGTTTCGTTGGTATTTTCGATCGATACAGTAAAGTAAAACATAAAAAAAAAAAATAAATAAACTCATCAACCTCTTGTCCATTTATTTCTTGTTGAACGCCCGAATTAAATCACTTTTGGAAACCATCAAGCCTCCTACCCTAATTTACAAGTTGTTAGTTGTCACTTGAGTGTCAAGCACTGCCCATCGTCGAGGTTTGGTGCGCGTGCCTGTTTGCACGCAAATTGTGCATGACCGACAAGAAGGAAGCAATGGGGATGGAAGAGATAAGGAGTGAGAAATCGATTTTGAGTTTTAATTTGGATTGATTATAGATATTGGTGGTGTTTTTTAGTTTGTTGTTGATTGAGTTATTGAATTTTTGAGTTAAGAGATTGAAGAGCTTAAGTGGTCTGTTTATGGAGTTTTTTTTTTTTCTTGAGAGAGGTGGGAATATTATAAAGGTTGGAAAAAAGGGAGATTTGAGCAAGATTGTTCAAGGAGACAAGAAATAAAAAGGAGATACGGAAAAGAAAGAAAATAGAAAAGGAGAAGGATGAGGTGGAAAAGTGAAACGAGCTCTTGAAAATTCAACGTGGGCTTTCTAGTGATAAGTTCGTTTTGAGTGTGGATGTTAGGATCTACTTTGGGTCTGATTGAAAGCATTCTTCCACTATTTAACTCTTAACCAAACTTTGCTCAACCAGTCATTTCAAATTTTCTTCCAGTCTAATTATTCGATTCAATTCCTATTTCATTTATTGTTTTCAATTAGATGGTGATTTGAAGATTTTCTGAATTGGTTGTTGTGCATTTGCGAAATATATATATATATATATATATATATATATATATATATATATATATATATATATATATATATATATATATATATATATATTATGAGGTTTTTAAGTATTTATTTGAGATTTTAATGACTAAACACATGAAATCGCATGATTTAAACTTACATGTCCTGATAAAAACACACACATCCTTGATCATTTACATTAAAAAATCATATTTGATTTCATAACGTATTTCGAGGACGAAATTTTTTTAAGGTGGATAGTTTGTAACATCCCATGTTTTATTTTATTTTATTTGATTATCATGAATATTGTATTACATTTTCTTATATGAATCCTAGTTTTATTATAATATTAAATTCATTTTAAGTCGAGTTTGATTACCTACATATATGTAGATATTAATAAGTTCAAGTTATCATTCTCATATCAAATATTTCAAGTAAGCTATAATCTCAAATGTTTTCACGACGAGTTCTTCTTGTTTGTTTTTACGGCCCATTATTCTAAAAGCTCCAATTATGGCCCATTATTTACTTATGTAGCCCATTTGCTTTTCATAATAATCATTAGATTACATATTTAACCTAATACACGCCTATAAGTATAATCGATTAATCACAAACCTCTTTTTAGTTTTCATAAAACTCTATCACCGTCACGATACTCTTTGACTCCTAGACCTCAACCGTTCTCCGCAATTAAAACACTAATCCCACCTTAAGCAAATAATATTTAGATAATCAAACTTCTACCACCAGCAGCCAAAAACCCAAACCCACGAATCGGAAAATCCACCGTGGTAGCCTGGGCTTGAAGCACAAAATACCTGGGCCTGAAGCACAAAATACAAGTGGGATGAGAGATAACAAAAACAGACTCGACCGAGATATCGAGTCGGAACAGGGTCCGAAACAAAATCAAAACTAGTCAACCCGAACCATCTCCACCACAGACCATCGGCGATTTCAAACCATCATCGCCGCCTACTGAATTTTCCTAGTCCGTCGCTGCCTCCTCGTAGATGCCCCACAGTCGCCATCGCCCCACCTGTCAGTGCCACGCCTGAACGAATTAGTACGGACCATCGAGAGGCCGCTCACGAACCACCAACCACAGACCCACACCAAACCATCTCCAAAATTCCTGCCATAACGAGTCGAGTCAGGCCAAGGAACGAACGTCATCGGAAACAGTGAACCACGAACCCACCGCTGCATCACTATCGCTCTGTCATCGTTTACTCAGTCCCGATCATAAGAACCAACACTATCAAGATCGGTGAACCTACCACCGCACCACCACCGAGACGCCGTGAACCAATCAGCCCGAAGTCTAGGCTCGAAAACCCTCTCTATTGCCTCTGCCCCTCTTGACGAGTCATCGCCGAGTTGGGTTTGTAGGATAGAGAATTTTGCCGCCACCGCAGTTGCTGTCAAGCACCGCCATGCAGCCACCATGACCACCACTCTTCTTAGCCGTGCCCGATTGCAGCCGCCGAACGCCATCACCATCGGGGCCGTACTTTAGCACCGCCGCTTCCAGAACTCACGTGCGGTACTCACCTCGTCGCCGTCTCCATTGGCGAGGACTCTGCCTTTTCGCGGTCGCTGTCGACGGAGGGTACTTTGCCAAGTCGGTTGGAAAGAAATGGGGAGAAGGATTCACCTGGTTGGAGCCCCGAGGTCGCCTCTGAGATGCTGCGGGTTGACACCGCCGCCGATTCACCGGTTCTATGCCAATCATCGATTGCCGATTTGGTTTGGAGAAGAAAATGGAGAGGTGCTGGCCGATTTGTTTGGGAAAGAAAGGGGAAAGGAGAGAGAGAAAAGAGGGTGGATGGGCTAATGGGTTTTTAATAATTGTAAATGGTGGAATGGAGTGATTTATTTATGGATTGCTGATGAGTTTAATTGGGTAAGATGAGGATTGGAGTAGGCTTCATCTTGGTAACGTCTTTTTGGGCTTTTGTCTTGCGAACCCATTTTTACCAAAGAGCATTTAATTCTATTCAGTCTCGGGCCAAAATACAAATCTCCATTTGATAAATTATTTAACTCTTACCCGACATTCGGCTCCGTAAATTCTTTCAAGTTGAAGTTGTTCGACTAATTATTCGCCCTAATTCTTATTACATTTATCTGTAGACATCAAGGATTATGATGATTAGGACGATCGTCCAAGCATATATATTTCACAAGTCGCATTTATCGAGTCAAGTCATTTTTTCTGCATATTCAAGGTAGGGATAACTAAAACCTTTCTATTTACAGTTCATTTTAAAGTGCGTAGTATTTTAGCCTATGCTGATAATTATATAACCCAGAGGTGGCGTTTCGCCACAAATTATGTGTACATAGTCATGCGACCCAGAGAGTTTTAAAAACTGTCCATGGCCCAGAGATACAGGTGCAGCAATTCACAACAGAGGTGAAGCAATGCACAATAGAGGTACAATTTATTATACATAGAGGTGTAATTTATTACACAATAGAGATATGATTGTCCAGAACTATGATATTAAGCAATTATTATGAACTTTACTCACTATTGAGCGAGTTTAAAGCTCATCCCTTTTTAAATAATAATTATCAGGTCATGTGAAATCGGAGCAGAAGCGTGGTGGTGACGACGATAGTCAAACCACGATTTAAAGTATTAATTTGAGATTTTATTATTATTTCAAGTTTAATCAATTAGTCGTATTTGAATTTATTATTTTGTTTTCATAAAGATTAACTATTAACTATTGGACTTATTTGAATATTATTTATGAAACTTCATTACTAATAATTCTTTTTTTTAATAAGTTGGGTCAAGTGGTTGGAAAGTAGAAGATAAATCTCAAATAACTTGAGAGGTCTAGGGTTCGAACCCTTGTCAACACCCTTGTTTCATTACTAATAATATTATTATCATCAATATTATTGTTATTAGTTTTTATTAAAGTCAAATGATATTAGATTTATTTAATTTAATTGAAAGATATCAGCTAAGTTTATTTCAATAAAGTTGTTTGATTTAATTGTTTGTTAATTTTTAAATTATCTAAAAAAATAATACAAAAAGTAATGTCCCTCATTTTTTTTATTAAAATATAATTGCTTCCGCTTGTGTTTACGTTATGAAAAACTGGGATGTTACAGTTTGTATCAGAGCATTACAGTTCTCGGTACTCAAAATAGAATTTTAAGAAAAATATTTATTTTAGTAAAAACAAAAGAAGTTTTTATGAATCTTAGAATTTTTATAAATCTTAGAGTTTTTATGAAAAATCTTTATTGTCGTTCACCTCTACCGCCCACGCCGACTTCGCAAGTAAGTAGTATGATTTGAATATTTTATTTAAAATCTCATGATGCATGATTATGAAGAGATGTCTAGTCTGCATTTAAGAGTATTTTAAGAGAAAGATTGAGATTTTAAAGAAATAAACGCAGCTGGCATGATTTATGATTTTACGGTTGAGAAAAGTTACATGATATGATAAACATTTCAAAATATAGAGATTGTCATCATGATTTATGATTTAGTACGAAGCATACAAGAACTTTCCATGTGTCAATTGATTTACAAAAGGTATATGAACATTTCACATGCATAGTTGCTCTTTTGGGCCTTAAACTAATTATTAAAAAAATAATAAAATTGTTGAGACGTTACAAGAACCTAATTTATTTTATATAAAGATTAAAAAAAAGATTTCATTTCTCTATCAGATGTCATGGCAAGTGACAAATTTTAAGAACCAAGTTTTTTTTTTTTAAATGTGGGTAATTTGTAACATCTCGGTTTTTAATCAAGTGTATATTTTAGTTTTAAACCCAATTTAGTTGTCTCATGTGCATTGAGATTTACTAAGTTCAAGTTGATTCTATATCAGAATTTCCATATCATGCATAAGCCCAGTTATTTAGGTCAAAAGAAGGTTCACAAATTTTATTTTGGAAATTGGTCCACTTCACAAGCATGGCTCATATATTTTAAAAATCATGTTGTAGAAGTCAGCTTCATAATCCGAATAATTATCCATCTAATTTCAGTCAACTATTATTTTCTTCTTCTAATCTGACTTTAATTATGTCTTTAAACATAATCAACACCGGAAACAAATCAATTATTAGATACACAAAAACAAAGTCAAGAGCTTCATAATGCACTATGAAGTCACTTTTTTCACTTTTTCAAGATTTACTACCAATTTTCAGTTTTGTTGGTATTTTCGATCGATACAGTAAAGTAAGACATCAAAAAAAAAAAACTCATCAACCTCTTGTCCATTTATTTACTGTCGAACACCCGAATTAAATCACTTTTGGAAACCATCAAGCCTACTACCCCAATTTACAAGTTGTTAGTCGTCACTTGAATGTCAAGCACCGCCCATCTTTGAGGTTTGGTGTGCGTGCCTATTTGTACGCAAATTGTGCATGACGGACAAGAAGAGAGCAATGGGGATGAAAGAAATAAGGAGTGAGAAATTGATTTTGAGTTTTAATTTGGATTGATTATGGATATTGGTTGTGTTTGTTTGTTGTTGATTGAGTTATTGAACTTTTGAGTTAGGAGATTGAAGAGCTTAAGTGGTCTGTTTATGGAGTTTCTTTTTATTGAGAGAGGCGGGAAGATTATAAAGGTTGAAAAAAAAAGGGAGATTAGCGCAAGATTGTTCAAGGAGACGAGAAATAAAAAGGAGATACAAAAAAGAAAGAAAAGAGAAAAGGAGAAGGATGAGGTGGAAAAGTGAAACGAGCTCTTGAAAATTCAACGTGGGATTTCTAGTGATAAGTTCGTTTTGAGTGTGGATGTTAGGATCTACTTTGGGTCTGATTGAAAGCATTCTTTCACTATTTAACTCTTAACCAAACTTTGCTCAACCAGTCATTTCAAATTTTCTTTCAATCATTTCAAATTTTTCTTGCAGTCTAATTATTCGATTCAATTCCTATTACATTTATTATTTTCAATTAGATGGTGATTTGAAGATTTTCTGAATTAGGTGTTGTGTATTTTCGAAATAAGTATATACATACATACATATATATATATATATATATATATATATATATATATATATATATATATATATATATATATATATAGGGGTGGGTTCAAATGGAACCATGTCATTATATGTGAACCTGCGAACTAGTGATTTTATTATATATCAACAGTGCTTTTATTATACAATCACAGTGCTTTATTAATATTTTCAGTTATATACACCAGTAGTGCTTTTATTATACAATTCTAATGCTTTTAATTAAATAATAAAATACACGAAAAATCTAATCCATCCATTTAACTAGATCTAAGGCCCATAATTGACCTTAGGTTCACAGAACATGGTTCTAATTTGAATCTAATCCTATATATATATATATATATATATTATGAGGTTATTAAGTATTGATTTGAGATTTTAATGATTACACACATGAAATCGCATGACTTAAACTTACATGTCCCGATAAAAATACACACATACTTGATCATTTACTTTACAAAATCATATTTGATTTCATAACGAATTTCGATGACGAAATTTTTTTAAGGTGGATAGTATGTAACATCCCATATTTTATTTTACTTTATTTGATTAGCATGAATATTATATTACATTTTCTTATTTAAATCCTAGTTTTATTATAATAATTAATTCAATTTAAGTCGAGTTTGATTACCTACATAAATATTAATAAGTTCAAGTCATCATTCTCATATCAAATATTTCAAGTAAGCTGTAATCCCAAATGATTTCACGACGATTTCTTGTTTTTTTTTAAGGCCCATTATTTTAAAAGCTCAAATTATGGCCCATTATTTACTTATGTGGCCCATTTTCTCACATTTACCGTCATTGTATTTTCATAATAATCATTAGATTACATACTTAACCTAATACATGCCTATAAGTACGATTGATTAATCACAAACCTCTTTTAGTTTTCATAAAACTCTATCGCCGTCACGATACTCTTTCACTCCTACACCTCACTATATTTTCATAATAATCATTAGATTACATACTTAACCTAATACATGCCTATAAGTACGATTGATTAATCACAAACCTCTTTTGGTTTTCATAAAACTCTATCGCCGTCACGATACTCTTTGACTCCTAGACCTCAACCGTTCTCCGCAATTAAAACACTAACTCAGCTTAAGCAAACAATATTTAGATAATCAAACTTCTACCACCGGCAGTAAAAAAACCCAAACCCACGAATCGGAAAATCCACCGTGGCCGCCTGGGCTTGAAGCACAAAATAAAAGTGGGACGAGAGATAACAAAAACAAACTCGACTGAGAAATCGAGTCAGAAAAGGGTCCGAAACCAAATCAAACCTAGTCAACCCGAACCATCTCCACCATAGACCGTCGATGGTTTCAAACCATCATCGCCGCCTATTGAATTTTCCCAGTCCGTCGCCGCCGATTTCTAGATGCCCCACAGTTTCCATCGCCCCACCTGTCAGCGCCGTGCCTGAACAAATCAGTACGGACCATCGAGAGGCCGCTCACGAACCACCAACCACAGACCCATCACTAAACCATCTCCAAAATTCCTGCCATAACGAGTTGAGTCAGGCCAAGGAACGAACGTCATCGGAAATGGTGAACCACGAACCTAATGCTGCATCACTATCGCTCCATCATCGTTTACTCAGTCCAAATGACACAAGAACCAACACCATCAAAATCGGTGAACCTATAGATATGTTGTTAAATTGGATTTATTCTAAGTAATGGTGCAGCAAAAACTTGTAGTAACAAATTATATAGGCTCGATCTACGAGTCATGTAGATAATCGAATCATTTTGAATTTCTCAAATCCAATTATTGGTGAGTGAGAAATAATGCTTTGAAGTTGAATGGTTGCTTAAGTGCTTTATTGTTTATCCCATATTGAATGTTAATCAATGTGGAAGGGTGTTTAAAAATGATTACATTTCATTAGTGGACATCAAGTGGGCCAGTGGGTGTTGTGGACTTTGTGTGAACAAAACTCACGCGGGCTCTTGGACTTGGGTTCGCCTGTCCGCCTAAGGCGGAGCCGAGCCCGAGCCCGGTTCCAGACCCGGACCTTGGGCCTTGGTCCTGGGCCCTAGGCCTGGGACTTGGTAATTGGGTCTTGGGTCTTGGGCAATTGGTCCGATTGAGGTTGTCCTGGTTCAACCCTTGTTACCTTTTTAGTTGCGTGCGTTTTGAACGCACACGCGCTTGAGAAGTCCATTGGGTTTCTGACCATTACGAAAACGGCAAGCACACGTCTAATCTTTCATGATGCCAGATGCTGCCTGTTTGAATGACACATTTAAGAACGTCATTAAGCTGGCTGTAACCTCCCACTGGAACCCCTATATAAGGGTGAGATGATCCAATTCACTTCACACCTGAAACAATATGGAAAACATAGAACACTCACAACATACGTATCATTTTGCATTTTTTCTTTACGTAGTCCAGTCCATACTCTTTGAGTTCGCTGGAGATCTGGTATTTACGGTAATGTAAAACTAGAGACCAAGTTATTTTATCTTTGGGGACGAATTGCCAAAACCGAAGGGCAATACCGAGGCAATTTCGTCTTGTGGACAGAGTTCTACTCGACTCGACTTGATATCTCTTTCTGTTTTATTTTTCCAGTTTTAGTGATTTTCCTTACAGTCCTGTTTGTGCTCGAATTATCTCGATCAATCGCAAGACAAAATTATTTGTTTGTTATTTTTCTGTTTTAATATCACTACTGGAAACATGTCGACCTCCAGCACTCCGACGAGATCGATTGCTCCTGCCATTACCTCCACCATTTCGATGATGACCACTGCCCCTGCAGTCACGAACACCTCAACGATTGGCGCTTCTACGCCAAACATGAACATGAGTCATGCTGACTTTCTCCTCAATCAAGGAACCTTCGACACCCTCCTGGAGACACTGTCGAGGTGCATCTCGGAAAATAACCCGAACTCAGGCACAACTCTGGCTATTGGATCATTCCCTTACGGGATGGGGACTTCGGTCCAAACTGTGTCAGCTTCGGTTGTGAACCATCCTACTCGGATGACGGGAACTTTGGTTCCAATCATGTTTTCTGGATCATTCCCTTATGGGATGGGGACTTCGATACAAAATGTGTCAACCCCGACTGTGATCCATCCTACTAGGATGACGGGAACTTCAGTTCCAAGCATATTTGCAATGGCTCCGCCGACGTACTCATCTGTCACCCATTCAATGGGTATGACGGGGACTTTTATTCCTACTATGACCACTCCAGTGCACTCCTCACGGATTATGCCCGCCGTGGAGAAGCCTCCAAAATTCAATGGTGACGGCTTCAAGAAGTGGCAACAAAAGATGTTGTTCTACCTTACGATTCTTGGATTCGCTAACTTCGTGAAGGAAGATGAACCACCCACTCCGGACAAGTCCGAGACCAACTTCAATGTTCGTGCTGCCTACGATAACTGGCACAACGACGACTATCTGTGCAAAGGCTTTCTCCTGAGTAGCCTAGAAAATAGTTTGAGTAATGTGTACTCGGACGTAAAGACCTCCAAGAAAATTTGAGAGGCACTCGAGAAGAAGTACAGCTCTGACGAGGCTGGTACTATGAAATTTGTAGTCACGAACTTCATGGACTACAAAATGGTGGATTCTTGCCCAGTTATGGAACAAGTTCAATAATTCCAAATGCTGGTGAATGACGTCCATGCCGAGGGGATGGTACTTCCTAATTCTTTCACAGCTTCTACCATGATTGATAAGCTTCCTCCGAACTGGAAAGACTTCAAGACATATCTCAAGCACAAGCAAAAGGTGATGCCTCTTGAAGATGTTATACGGAAGGTACGAATTGAGTCCGAAGTTCGAGTTCAGTACCAAAAGTCAAAAGGTTCATTCGAACCCAAGGTTAATCTACTTGAACAAGGAGACAACTCAAAGAAGAGGCCTCGTCCTGGCAACGTAAAGCCGAAAGCTCCTTCTTCTCAGAAGTTCAGCGGCAACTTCTACAATCGTGGCAAACCTGGACACCGGTCTAAGGACTGTCGCAAGCCAAAGCCGAAGAAGGCCAAGCCGAGTTCTCACTTAGCCGAGAAAGAGATAACTAGTGATGATCTTATTGCGGTTATCACTGAGGAAGCTAATATGGTCGAGAACCATGGTCAATGGTTCATCGACACTGCTGCAACCGCCCATGTGTGTGCAGACATGAGCTTGTTCTCCAAATACCATCCTTGTGAGGGAAGGAAGTTGAACATGGGGAACCAAGCTTCTTCCCAAGTTTCAAGCGTTGGTTTGGTTGTCCTCAAAATGACCTCCGGCAAGGAGACCACTCTGAGTGAGGTGCTACATGTTTCGGAAATCTGGAAGAATTTAGTCTCTGGTCCAATACTAGTTAGTCGTGGTTTTAAACTTGTATTTGAGGCTAATAAAGTTGTTTTATCTAAGTCTGGAACACCTCTGGGTAAGGGTTACCTTACAGATGGACTGTTCAAACTCAGTGTAATGGCTATACGCCCAAAACCTATCATTAATAAAATTGCTTCTGATTCCTCTTACTTGATTGAGTGCTCCAGTTTATGGCATTGTAGATTAGGCCACGTTAATCTAAATGCAATAATACGATTGTCAAATCTCAATTTGCTTAAAGTAAATGAATTTGTTAATAAAAGTAAGTGTAAAATTTGTGTAGAAGCAAAAATGACAAAGTTACCGTTTAAATCGGTACAAAGGAGCACGGCACCTCTAGAACTAATTCACATGGATGTATGTGATTTGAAGTTTATGCAAACAAGAGGTGGCGAAATGTATTTTATTACTTTTATTGAGGATTGCACAAGGTATTGTTACCTTTATCTTTTGAGAGGTAAATATGAGGCTATTGAGTCTTTTAAGAACTTCAAGAGTGAAGCCAAAAATCAACTTAACTGCAAAATCAAATCTATTCGAAGTGATAGAGGAGGGGAATACGTAGCTCCGTTTGAGGAGTTGTGCAACGAAAGTGGCATAATTCATCAAACTACAGCTCCGTATGCACTTCAATCGAACGGCGTTGCCGAATTCAAGAATTGTACTTTGAAAGAAATGATGAATGCATTGTTGATTAGTTCTGGGTTACCTCATGACATGTGGGGGGAAGCTATTTTAACTAACTATATCCTCAATAAAATTCCACTAAAAGGTAGGGACGAAACTCCCTATGAGTTGTGGAAAGGAAGGAAACCTTCTTATAAGTACCTCAAAGTGTGGGGGTGTTTAGCGAAGGTAGAAGTGCCTCTACCGAAGCAAGTGATAATCGGACCCAAAACGGTTGATTGTGTTTTTATTGGTTATGCACTAAACAGTAGCGCCTATCGATTTATCATTCATAGGTCAGATGTTCCGGACATGAATGTCTGAACTACCATTGAATCAAGGAATGCGATATTCTTTTAAGATATCTATCCTTGTAAGGATAAAGCTGTATCCATTTCAAACACTGGAAATGCTGAAGGAACTACAAGCCACGAACTTGTGGGGGTTGAACCTAAATCTCGTAAATGACCCAGTTCAAAACTTGAAGCTCCAACTACTAGACGGAGCACTCGAGCTAAAGTTGCTAAGTATTTTGGTCCCGGGTATGTGGTATTTATCTTGGATGAAGAACCAAATTCATGGAAAGAAGCTTTCTCACGGACTGATAGTTCATTTTGGAAGGAAGCTGTACAAAGCGAGATCGATTCGATCATGCAGAACCATACGTGGATTCTGACTGATTTACCTAAAGGTTGTAAACCTTTAGGGAGTAAATGGATTCTGAAATGAAAGTTCAGATCTGATGGATCAATCGATAAGTGTAAAGCTCATTTGGTTGTGAAAAGATTTCTCTAGAAGGAGGGATATTATTTCATTGATACATACTCTCCTGTGACGAGAATTACCTCTATCCGGGTGCTTCTAGCGATTGCTACTTTGCACAATCTTGAGATTCACCAAATGATTGTTAAAACAGCTTTTCTAAATGGAGATTTAGAAGAAGAAATTTATATGGAAAAACTTGAAGGTTTTGTAAAACCTGGACAAGAAAGAAAGGTGTGCAAACTGGTTAAGTCTTTATATGGCTTGAAACAAGCACCTTTACAATGTCACTTGAGATTTGACGAAGTGATGATGTCAAATGGGTTCAAGATAAACGAGTGCGAAAAGTGTGTCTACATTAAGAGTACTAATGCCAAATTTGTTATAGTATGTCTTTATGTAGATGATATGTTAATCATGTGTAGCAACCTACAAGTGATTAACGAGACGAAACTCATGCTAAAAAGGAGTTTTGACATGAAGGATCTGGGAGTTACTGACATAATTCTTGGCATAAGAATCATAAGAACTCCAGATGTAATTTTCTTATCACAATCTCATTACATTGAGAAAGTGATCAAGAAATTCAATGCACATGATAGTCTTCCAGCAAAGACACCTATGGAACTCGACGTTCACTTAAGTAAGAATAGAGGTGACCCTGTTGCTCAGAAGGACTATGCTAGTATCATTGGATGTCTGATGTACATCTCTAACTGTACAAGACCTGATCTAGCTTGCTCGGCAAACAAACTGAGTCAATATACAAGCAATCCAAGTAGAGAACACTTGAAAGCGCTTGTGAGAGTTTTGAAATACTTAAAGTATACTCTGAACTTTGGGCTACACTATGGTAGATACCCTAGGATACAAGGTTACTGTGATGCAAATTGGATATCCGACTCGAAGGACTCACTGTCAATAAGTGGGTATGTGTTTGTAATTGGGGGAGGAGCTGTTTCTTGGAGATCCACTAAATAGACATGTATAGACCGGTCCACCATGGAATCTGAGTTTATCGCTTTGGACAAAGCAGGTGAAGAAGCAGAATGGCTTCGTAACTTTTTGGATGATATTCCATGTTGGGAGAAACCCATGCCGCCGGTTATGCTTCACTGTGATAGTCAAGCTGCTATTGGGAAGGCAAGAAGTTGTTTGTCTAACGAGAAGTCTCGACATATTTGTCGGATACATAACACCGTAAGACATTTGTTATCGAGTGGGGTTATCTCAGTTGACTACGTAAGGTCGATAGATAACCTAGTGGATCCATTCATAAAAAATATAGCTCGAGATCAGATGTATAAGTTGCTTGAAGGAATGGGAGTGAAATCCACATCTTAAAGATGATTGTAGTGGAAACCCAACCATGATGAGAGGAGATCCCACAAACTTGGTTCAATGGGAAAACTAAACTATAAAAGTCTGGGTAAGTAAAACTCTGCGACCCTATTCCTTAACGGCAAAAGTAGAGTTTTTAATCTGTCACGTGGTGAGGATAAATCTCTGATTTTTAATGATTCTTGTACAGGTCTTTGACTTGAGTATGACAGAATACTCGTTTTAAGAACCACCTATGTAAGCGAGAAGTGAGGGCCGCTTCTACTGAATGCTTATGAATTCAAAGAAGTTGTCCATGGCCAGAAACGGACACAAGCGTGAGAACGGAAGAATTCTGAGATCTTAGTGGGTTGGTACTATTGTCTAGTATACACAAAGGGGAATAGTTCAAGAATTATATTCAGTAATCCGCCGGTATGCTCGGAGGTATTAACTAAGGAAAGCTCAAGGCATCAAGCCACCTGTCCCTATTCTCTATTGTCTCTTAAGGACTGAGCTACGTATTTGCATACTTTTTTTTTGTTTTTGGGTATTCTCACTCATGTGGGGGATTGTTATTGAATTGGATTTACTCTAATTAATGGTGCAGCAAAAATTCGTAGTAACGAATTGTATAGGCTAGATCTACGTGTCGTGTAGATAATCGTAACATTTTGAATTTCTCAAATCCAATTATTAGTGAGTGAGAAATAATGCTTTGAAGTTGAATGGTTGCTTAAGTGCTTTATTGTTTATCCCACATTGAATGTTAATCAATGTGGAAGGGAGTTTAAAAATGATTACATTTCATTAGTGGACATCAAGTGGGCTAGTGGGTGTTGTGGACATTGTGTGAACAAAGCTCATGCGGGCTCTTGGACTTGGGTTTGCTCGTCCACCTTCGGCGAAGCCGATGGCGGAGCCGAGCGGATTTGAGCCCGAGCCCGGTCCCGGACCTTGGACCTTGGGACTTGGGTTTTGGGAAATTGGTCCGAATTGGCTGGTCCGTATGGGGGGTCCTGGTTCAACCCAGATTACCTTTTTAGTTGCGTACATTTTGAACGCACACGCTCCTGAGAAGTCATTTAGATTTCTGACCGTTATGAAAACGGCAAGCACACGTCTGACCTTTCAAGTAGATTTCCAAAACTTGCAAACTCAACATGCAATGTATGTGCACGCAGTACCTGTCCAGGTTCATGCTGCCAGATGCTGCCTATTTGAATGACTTAATGACGCATTTAAGGACGTCATTAAGCTGACTGTAACCTCCCGCTGAAACCCGGGTATAAGGGTGAGAGGATCCAAATCACTTCACACCTGAAACAACACGGAAAACATAGAACACTCACAGCATACGTATCATTCTGTATTTTTTCTTTACGTAGTTCAGTCCATACTCTTTGAGTTCGCCGGAGGTCTGGTATTTACGGTGCTGTAATACTAGAGACGAAGTCATTTTATCTTTGGGGATGAATTGCCAAAACCGAAGGGCACTACCGGGGCAATTTCGTCTTGTGGACAGAGTTCTACTCAACTCAACTTGATATCTCTTTCTATTTCATTTTTCCAGTTTTAGTGATTTTCCTTAGAGTCCCTGTTTGTGCTCGAATTATCTCCATAAAGTTGCACCACCAACGAGACGCCGTGAACCAATCAGCCCAAAGTCCAGGCCCAAAAACCCTCTCCGTCGCCTCCGCCCCTCTTAACGATTCGTCGCCGAGTTGGGGTTGTAAGATAGAGACTTTTGCCACAACCGCAGTCGCTGTCGAGCACCGCCACGTAGCTACCATGACCACCACTCTTCTCATCCGAGCCCGATTGCAGCCGCCGAACGCCATCACCATCGGGGCCGTACTTTAGCACTGCCGCTTCCAGAACTCACGTGCAGTACTCACCTCGTCCCCTTCTCCATTGGCGAGGATGCTGTTATTTCGCAGTCTCTGTCGACGGAGGGTACTTTTCTAATTGGTCGGTTGGATAGAAATGGGAGAAGTACTCACCTGATTGGAGCCTTGAGGTTGCCTCTGAGCCGATGCAGGTTGACGTCGTCGCCGATTGCCGATTTGGTTTGGAGAAGAAAAGGGAGAGG
Source organism: Phtheirospermum japonicum (assembly GCA_014905375.1). Taxonomy (NCBI): domain Eukaryota; kingdom Viridiplantae; phylum Streptophyta; class Magnoliopsida; order Lamiales; family Orobanchaceae; genus Phtheirospermum; species Phtheirospermum japonicum. Next base: position 306,968 of record BMAC01000866.1, read on the forward strand.
TGCTGGCCGATTTGTTTGGGGAAGAAAGGGGAAAGGAGAGAGAGAAAAGAGGGTAGATGGGCTAATGGGTTTTTAATAATTATAAATGGTGGGCTGGAGTGATTTTATTTATGGATTGGGCTGATGAGTTTAATTGGGTAATATGAGGATTGGAGTGGGCTGTAGCTTGGTCTTTTGTCTTGCGAGCCCAGTCTTACCCAAGAGCATTTAATCCTATTTAGTCTTGGGCCAAAATACAAATTTCCCTTTGATAAATTATTTAACTCTTACCCGACATTCGGCTCCGTAGTTCTTTCAAGTTGAAGTTGTTCGACTAATTATTCGTCCCAATTCTTATTTCGTTTATTGATTTCAATTCCATTTATTTTTAGACATCGAGGATATGAGGATTAGGACGATCGTCCAAGCATATATATTTCACGTGTTGTATTTATCGAGTCAAGTCACGTTTTCTGCATATTCAAGGTAGGGATAACTAAAACCTTTCTATTTATAGTTCATTTGAAAGTGCGTAGTATTTTAGCCTATGTTGATAATTATATAACCCAGAGGTGGCGTTTTGTAAAAAATTATGTTCACATAGCCATGCGACCCAGAGAGTTTTAAAAATTATCGCATGGCCCAGAGATAGAGGTGCAGCAATGCACAACAGAGGTACAATTTATTGTAAATAGAGGTTTAGTTTATTACACAACAGAGATATGATTGTCCAAAAGTATGATATTAAGCAATGATTATTAATTGTACTCCCTTTTGAGCGAGTTGAAAGCTCATCCCTTTTTAAATAATATTTTTCAGGTCATGTGAAATCGGAGCAGAAGTGTGGTGGTGACGACGATAGTAAAACCACGATTTAAAGTATTAATTTGTGATTTTATTATTATTTCAAGTTTAATCAATTAGTCGTATTTGAACTTATTATTTTGTTTCCGTAAAGATTAACTATTAACTATTGGATTTATTTGAATGTTGTTTATGAAACTTCATTACTAATAATATTATTATCATCATCATTATTATTATTATTAGTTTTTATTAAAGTTAAATGATATTAGATTTATTTACTTTCATTGAAAAGATATCAGCTAAGTTTATTTTAATGAAGTTGTTTGATTTAATCGTTTGTTTATTTCTAAATTATCTAAAAAAAATATTACAAAAAGTAACGTCCCTCATATTACTTTTATTAAAATATAATTTCTTCCGCATGTGTTTCCGTTATGAAAAACTTGGATGTTACAATTTATGTTCTTTGTTTGATGCTGGTGTAGGCTGATTTGGTTTGTAGCCGATTCCGTGTCTTGAGGTTTCTGGGAAATTCATATCCAGGATTCCGTCCATCTTTGCCTTGCCCTTGTTGAGTTTTTTGATGGTTCCTTAAACCTTCTTCAATTTAGTTTTCACTCGTTCTAGCTCAGCATCCTTATTGGTGAGTGACGACTCCAAACGGATAATTATATTAAGTTGATCATCCTTTTCCTTGGTCAGTTTGCCCACCCCAATCATAAGATCATTGACTCTGAGTATTTGTTTTCCCCAACTAGCAAATAATTGCTTATGCTCAATACTCAGCTTCTCTTACTTGTCAAGAGATTCATCAACCTCTGCATTCAGGCACAAGGTGTTGGTTTCGGTGTTACCAACACGGATGTCATCATCCCACAAAAAATTAGCGAATAAGGCTGGAACTGATGTAGGAGAGTCAGAATCATTGTCATCTTCAGTGTACTCTGTATCAATCATGCTCTTCTTTCGTAGAGTGTTCACACATTCATTTTTATAGTGTCCTCAACCTTTGCATTCATGACATTGAACTTCACTGAGGGGCTTTGGGGAGCTGGATGCATTGGATACGGAAGGCGAATACTGGGATCTGGAAAGTGTGCGCCCAGAAAGTTTTGGTGTAGGCACCTGTAGCTTGATCCTTGTACTTGATCCTCCAATGTTGTTTTTATTCTTTAAGAACTTATTAAAGCGTTGATTTACATAGGACACTTCTTTTTCCTCAAGTGTGGTAGTTTCGATCTTTTTGAGTAACCCTTTCTTATAAAAATCTTCATCATCGTTATCAGAGTTAACATCAGAGGAGAGAGCAACATTCTTCTCTTTTGAGTTGGAACCAAGATGTTCCATCTCAAATGTCTTGAGTGAGCCAACTAAAGCTTCGAAATCTAGATCGTCATTGTCCTTGGATTCTTCTATGGCTACCACCTTAATACCAAATTTCTTTGAAATGGATCTTAGTAGCTTTCCCACAAGATGTGAGTTTGTTACTGGTTCACCAAGCTCTCCGCACTCGTTTGCAATACCTAAGAGTCTCATGGAACAGTCCATGATGGACTCTTTTTCATCCATTCTCATCGCCTCGAAGGTAGATGTGAGCATTCGTAGTCTTGATATCTTCACACTCTGGGTTCCTTCACACACCATTTGCAATGCGTCCCACGCATCCTTCGCTGAATCACACTTCTTGATAACTTTCTAGTAGATAGAGTCAACATATCCACAAAGGGTGTTAATGCACTTGGAATTCCAGTTTGAAGCGGCTATTTCATCAGCGGTCCAATCTATTTCTTTCTTAATGATAGTGTCTCCATCAGCATGGGTAATTCGTGGCTTATCCCATCCAACCTGAATGGTTCTCCATGCTCGTTCATCGATATTATTTATATGCCACCACATCCTCTATTTCCAGAGAAAGTAGTTTACTCCATTAAGGATCGGAGGCCGTGGATTACCTTGAGCATCCATAGCACCTAACAAATACGGATCAGTACTTCGTACATCAAGTAACCCGCTCTAGATGCCAATTGTAAATTTATAGGTCTATGGTTAGTGAAAATAAGTATCAGTAAATGATGTTATTTTTGGTGTTACAATCACCGGAACTAACATCAACCAGAGTTTAACAAAAATAAGCAGCGGAAATATAAAAGATAAAAACAAAATTTTAAATTCAGTTCACAAGTAAAAGTACTTGTGACCTTGGGTGTACAAACTCGAAAACTATATTACTTTTCTTGTTCAAGATCATACATAAATATATAAAGTAATATATGAAAACTAAAATATCAAACACAGTGATACTAAAATACTTGTCGCCGTGAAGGATGATCTTCTCTATTAGTCACACTTCGAAGATCTTCTTGATCTCGGACAATGGTTTCAAGTATGTAACTTTCTTGTGTTCTTTCTTGATGATTGCATTGTTCTTTTCTTCGTGAAATTCGTGCGTCAAAAGTTGTCTTGTCTTGTGTCTCCTCTTTGCCTTAAATAGAGGAGTCCTATACTTGGTAAAAAATTAAAACCAAGTGTCACGCCCCATTTTCGAAAAGTGTAAATTTTGATTCTTTATAAATAAAACTTCCAAAAATCAAGGGCATGAGTTTTCAATAAATTACAATCACTAAATAAATTGAGCGGAAGCGTGAATAAAATTAAAACATTTATTTAAAATAGGAGATTCACTTACTGAATCGAATTAGTAGCAACTTAACTGTTCATGAACTCTTAAATGAAAAACACAAGTTTCAAACTTTATTTTAATCTTGACATAAAATTAAAATACCAATTCATAGAAATAACATTGAAAAACCCCAAACCAGCCCCAAAACACATTTTATAAAATACTTTCAGTCCAATTTTATCATTATTATTATTATTATTACTATTATTTATATTATTATTATAGTTATTATTATCATTATTATTATTATAGTTATTATTATCATTATTATTATTATCATTAATACTACTACTATTATTATTATTATTACTATTATTATTATATCACTATTTTAAATATGAAAAATACTAAGTAAATGCATTTTCTAATTTATTAGGTGACGAGCACTAAGGGGACTTAAGATTTCAAGCACGAGCATCTACATTCGCATTTTCACGAAACAACATTTAAAGGTGGGTGATTCTAAACTCTTTTCAAAACTATGTTTGTCTATGTTAAATGCAATTATATGAATTGTCTATGTCTCAATGCAACATTCCATAGTAGCTTTCGAGCTAAAACCATGACAGTGTGTTGTAGCCATTCATTTATGATTTATATGATTTTTTCTTAACATTGCCGAACGTGTTCTATGTTTGACTATGTTATGTGCGATTGTATGAATTATCTATGTCTCAATGCAACATTCCATAGTAGCTTTCGAGCTAAAACAACAGTAGCTTTCGGGCTAAAACAACAGTAGCTTTCGAGCTAAATCTATGAATCTATGAACGACTGACAGTGTGTTGTAACTATTCATTTATGGTTTGTATGATTTGTGTTTAATGTTGACAAACAAATCCCCACTGAGCGAGTTGAAAGCTCACACCCATTATTATCAAACTTTTCAGGTTAAGGAGTTGGATGT
>BMAC01000866.1:314372-330550 GCA_014905375.1 Phtheirospermum japonicum
ATAGCATCTTCGCATCCACCGCCTCGTACCACATCCAACTCCTTAACCTGAAAAGTTTGATAATAATGGGTGTGAGCTTTCAACTCGCTCAGTGGGGATTTGTTTGTCAACATTAAACACAAATCATACAAACCATAAATGAATAGTTACAACACACTGTCAGTCGTTCATAGATTCATAGATTTAGAGCTACTAGCCGAAAGCTACTGTTGTTTTAGCTCGAAAGCTACTATGGAATGTTGCATTGAGACATAGATAATTCATACAATCGCACATAACATAGTCAAACATAGAACACGTTCGGCAATGTTAAGAAAAAATCATATAAATCATAAATGAATGGCTACAACACACTGTCATGGTTTTAGCTCGAAAGCTACTATGGAATGTTGCATTGAGACATAGACAATTCATATAATTGCATTTAACATAGACAAACATAGTTTTGAAAAGAGTTTAGAATCACCCACCTTTAAATGTTGTTTCGTGAAAATGCGAATGTAGATGCTCGTGCTTGAAATCTTAAGTCCCCTTAGTGCTCGTCACCTAATAAATTAGAAAATGCATTTACTTAGTATTTTTCATATTTAAAATAGTGATATAATAATAATAGTAATAATAATAATAATAATAATAGTAGTATTAATGATAATAATAATAATGATAATAATAACTATAATAATAATAATGATAATAATAACTATAATAATAATATAAATAATAGTAATAATAATAATAATAATGATAAAATTGGACTGAAAGTATTTTATAAAATGTGTTTTGGGGCTGGTTTGGGGTTATTGGAAAACTGAGGGCTCAATCGAAAGGATGGAAAGAGGTTGGGGGTTCAATTGCAAAATTTAGGAAAAATTGGATCAAAAGGGATTGAAATCCCTAATTTCTTTCTCCTCTCCCGTCTCTTTCATTTCTTTCTCCCGGTACGAGGCGGTGGATGCGAAGATGCTATTTTCAATGTTATTTCTATGAATTGGTATTTTAATTTTATGTCAAGATTAAAATAAAGTTTGAAACTTGTGTTTTTCATTTAAGAGTTCATGAACAGTTAAGTTGCTACTAATTCGATTCAGTAAGTGAATCTCCTATTTTAAATAAATGTTTTAATTTTATTCACGCTTCCGCTCAATTTATTTATTGATTGTAATTTATTGAAAACTCATGCCCTTGATTTTTGGAAGTTTTATTTATAAAGAATCAAAATTTACACTTTTCGAAAATGGGGCGTGACACCAAGTCCTAAACATAATCTAGGAAACTAAATAAAGTCCTAGACACAATCTAGGAAACAAAATCTGGAGTCCTAAGTTCTTTTGTGCCCAAGAAAGGCAAACAACTAAAAAAGGAAAAATTGCCAAGAATAAAATCCTGAACATGTATGTTTCTTATTCATTCATGATTAATGGTTGTGATTTTTGATCACTCGTTCCGCATCGTGGCTTGCGACAGGGCGATCTATTATCGTTCCACCTCTTTATCTTATGTTTTGAATCTTTCTCATGTAATCTTCAAGACCTTCCACACTGTGGAAAAATTAGAGAAATAAAAATTTCAAGAGTTTCCCCTTGTATATCTCATTTGCTTTTTGTAGATGATACACTGCTATTGGGGAAAGCCATTGTTGAAGAGGCTTCTTATTTGTGCTTTTCTATCTGTCTTTATGAAGCTGCCTCTGGCCAAAGAATTAATTTAAGTAAATAGGGTATCCTCTTCAGCTGCAATACTAAAACAGATATTATCATGTCCGTTTGCCATCTCTTGGAAATTCTACGAGCAAAAGGACACGATAAATACCTTGGGCTCCCCTCTATGGTTTGTATCAACAAGTGGAAAATTTTTAGTTCCATCAAAGAACGACTAGCAAAGAGAATAGAGGGATGGCGAGAAAGATACCTCTCTCGAGCTGGCAAAGAAATACTCATTAAATCTATGCTCCAAGAAATCCCCACCTTCACTATGACCTATTTCTGCCTATCCGATAATCTACTCCAGGAATTCCATTCTCTTATATGTTCGTTTTGGTGGGGTAACTCTGATAATACAAGAAAAACACTTTGGGTAAGTTGGAAATAATTAACCAGAACTAAATTCCATAGGCCTTGTTTGGTCTAAAACTGCGAATACTAGGATTCGGATTCTAAATCCCAATTCTCGTTTGTTCTACGACTCACATTTTCAACCCACAACCAACAATTTCTTACACCTAACCCCACACTCATCTCTTTTGTTACGTCATAATTATATTTAAAAAATTAAATATTACTAAATATAATATAATAATACATTATCATTCATTTTTCAGACAAGATTTGACATCAAATACAATATAAAAATACATTATCATCCACTTTCCAGACATGATTTGACATCTACAGTAAAAAGTAAAGGATTCTGAATCCTATAAAAAACACAGATTCTTACTATTTACAAAATTCTGAATACCAGGATTCAAAATCCCAACGAATCCTAGTCCAAACAACCCCAGAGGACTCGGATTTCATGACCTAAGAGCTTTTAATCTTTCAATGTTGATCAAGCAAGCGTGGAGCCTTTCGATAGACCCTTCCTCTTTATTAGCCCGTGTTTACAAAGAGAAATACCACCCTTTGGTTAAATTTTTGGATGCTAATCTCAGCTCTCGACCCTCTTGGACTTGGAAAAGCATACTAAAAGGTCGTCGTGTTTTTCTCATGGATGCCAAAAAAGATTAATTCAGGATCCAACACAAGAATCTGGGAGGACAGGTGGTTTCCTAATCCGCCACACTTCATTATTCACTCGGAGCACTCAATTCTCGATCAAAATATAATTTTTTTCATCACTTATCCATCAAGACTCCGGGACATGGAATTCACAGCTCACTTTCAAAGCTTTATTTTTCTCCAAATGTGGCAGACACCATTCTATCCATGACTTTACGCAACCTCGAATCAACGGCCCATTGGATTTGGAATCTGGCAAAAAATGGCAAACACTCAGTTTGATCTGCTTGCTTCTTGGCCCTTAATTCGCTTCCAGAATCTCACAACAATCACCCACTCACCTCATCAAGTTTGGGACCTGATCGGTTCTAGGAAATTATATGGAAGTTATGTATTCCCCAAATAAATCAATACTTTATATGGAGATGTTGCACTGGCTCTCTTCCAACTATGGAAAATTTGCTAAACCGACATATCCAGGCTCTCGTCCGCTGTCCATTTTGCAACTCTCCAGACGCTTCGATGGTCCATCCTTCTTCCTCTACCCCACCTCCTCGTGAATGCGGTCAGCACTAGGACTATCTAATTTTATCTCGTGGTTCAAGTATCCTTTGTTTGATCTTTAATGCTGTGATATACTTCTTTCAGGCGACTTATCAACCATAGAGCTTTTTGCTGTAGCGGCTAATGTTATTTGGTATCAACGGAATTGCATTCTTTTTGCCGATGAAAACTCGATCCTCTATTATTAGCCGCCTCAGCTTCGACATCCTTTCATGATTTTAAAGTAGAAAACTATCATCCCAAGTGCCCCTCTGCTGATCTAGAACAACATCCGAAGCTCCTCCCACCATTGAGCTTTTCTTAAATTTATTTTAATGAAGCTTTTTCAAAAGCTCGTGGTTGTGTGGGTGTTGGATTTTTTCTCCAAAATGCAGATGAATCTTTTTTCAAAGGAATAAGAAAGTTAATTCCCTCTACGTCAAGCACCGAGATGGTGGGATTTCTTTCTCTATGTGAAGCCCTTGCCACCGTCTCATTGCTTAATATCAACAAATTTATTATTTCGGGAGATTTGGCCTCTGTCATCTTTGCTTCCCTTGGCGAAGCGGACTGCACCACAACATGCGTACTAATTTTTTCGATGTTCGATACCACCTTTCGACTCTTCGCCATGATGGGCTTTATTAGGTACGACACGCTGAAAATAACATTGCCCACTCTTTAGCTTTCAATGCAAAATTAAATGTAAACACCAACTCTTCTTGGTCCTCACCCGCTAAGTTCCTTTTGTCAAGCATTGCTGGATGTGTTTCCAGTGCCTTTTAATGAAATGTTTTGCTCTTCAAAAAAAATATAAATAAATAAATAAAATAAAATAAAAGAGAAAAAAAGAAACAAATCCATTGAATCGTATATCAAAAATCGTGAATCTAGTAGATTGAGGAAGAAAGCGGTCAAAATTGGGGAAGAAAGCAGTCGGGGAAGAAAAAAACATGGATATAGGTATTATTGACCTTTTACATTATATTTTTGGTCTATTTAACAAAAACGAGGAACCATTTAACTTAAAATTGAATGTATGACTAATTAACAAATGGTCCTCCATTTGGAGGACTATTTAACAATTTCTGATTTTTTTTTTCATGATTGATCTAATTTTTCGTCAATAATTTACATGTCTGATGACAATTAAATGAAATTTATCATAATAATGGAATGATTAAAAAAAAAAAAAGAAGTTAGGAGAGAAATATTTTAATGACAAACTTGTAATAAATAGTTACAATGTTTGGTCTCACACGAAGTTTCTATTCATAATAACACTATATTTTGTCATTATTTTGTCCATGAAAAATTGGTGACGACATCTAGTGTCACTCTAAGGAAACTTGGGATCAACAGGTCGACCGCGGATCTCAACGGAATAGTGAAAATATTATTTTGACACCAAAGTGTTATTTAGAGATGACAACTATGAATTTCTCATTCACACCAAGATTTAAGAGAAGACCTTTTCAATAAGAGCTTGATAATAATTGGTGATAACATTTGGTATCATTACATATTTTATGTCATGAAAGCATCATATTTTTTTCAAGTCTTTCTCCAAATTACAAAATCGAACTAGTAATCTAGCCATGTTAGTTTATTATTATTATTATTATTATTATTATTATTATTATTATTATTATTATTATTATCATCATCATCATCATCATCATCATCATCATCATCATCGTATTTTTTTTATACTTTAATAATTCTAACCATCCATATATTTTGATATTTACGAAATATAATAATACTAATAATAATAATAATAATGATAATATTAATAATAATAGTAATAATAATAATTATTATTATTATTATAATAAAAATAATTTATTAAAAAAATATAAAAGTCTTCATCTTCAGTCAACAACTTAATCTAAGGAACGAAATTACTTAGAGAGCACCTATTTCTTCCATTGAATAAGGTTTGCAAATGAACCGAATTGAATATCAGGATATTCGATTCGTGTTTGAGAGATTCAAAAAATATTCTTATTCGTTTAATATATGAATACAAATATGGATATTGATGTGAATTTTATTTGAATAAAGTATTCGAATATATTCGTATTCAAATTACAATTTGAATGACCAACTTTTTCTCTAAAAAAATGTATTATGTAAGAATATCGATTACAACTTAAAATAAAATATACTCATAATACGTATCACATCCCAACTATATATATATATATATATATATATATATATATATATATATATATATATACTAAATGAAAATATCTATATTTTACTGTATATATATATATATATATATACTAAATGAAAATATCTATATTTTACTGCTTATTAAGTTTCAGGTTAAGGTGTATTTTTCTGGTGGTTCAAAGGCTTACTTGTACGCTTATTAAAATATAGTAATAGTATTGAGTCCTAGTCTATTTTTCAGCTAGTGAGTAGCTCCGCTTTCCACGACCTAGAGTTTGGGGAGACATGTTGCGAATGAACCTAGGTGATAGGTTCAGAGCTGACATGTTATATGGATGTGTCATAATGTAATATGACAATCCATAAATAATTTATTTTTTTTAAAAGAGTTCTGGAGTTTGAGCCCACAATATTTACTTGCTAAAGCAAGCCCGTAACCATTCCACCAAGTTCTCTTAATATTATATTTTATAAACAAAAATACCATTATTCATATAGGTCTCATTTTTCTTTTTACCATACATAACTTAAATTGAATTGATTTCGTTTACACTTTAAATAAGTTTCATCTTTCTTTTTCTGAAACTATTTTAATTATGATAAATCTAAAATAATTTATTCAATAAACCTGAATAAAAACTATTTAATAAAAAAATAAGAAAAATAAATTATGTAGCCATCTTAATAATTTCTTTCTCTAAATAATTATTTAATAAATTATTAAAAAATAAATAAATTTTATAATTTAATACTAAATAAATCTCAAAACATGAAATCAAAAATATATATAAAGCTATTATTTAATTTATATAAAAATTTACTAAATTTGAAAACAAAAAATTTAAAAATATTATAGAATAAGAATATAATGTAATAAAAATTTTAAATTAATTTAAATAAATATAAGAAAAACAAATATTCAATCATGAATGATTACTTAATATATTTTATAAAAATAAAAACATAACATAAACTTGTATAATTAAATATTAAAATACTTTTAACTTAGACAAAAATGTAATAAATTTTGATTAACTTCTAAATAATTATTTCAAAAATCTGAAGAAAAAAAAGATGAATGTTATAAAATAAAGGAAACTAGTGAATAAATAAAAAGGAGAAAAGTGTATCAAAAAATGAGATGTCGTGTAACAAAATTAATGGAAGACTTTTGTAAATAAAATTTAAAATGTTATAATATAATACTAATTAAATCTCAAAACTTGAAAAGGGAAAATTATGAATAAACTAAAAGTTTAAATTTATATATTTATTTTATAAATATGAAAAGTAATTAGCTTAAAACTATTATAGATTAACAAAATATAAAAATTATAAAGTAAGTTAAAGGAATGTAAAAATAAATATTTAATCTTGAATAATTACTTAATATATTTAATAATGAAAAAATAAAAGTTATTTATAAAATATTATAAATCAAATTTCAAAATATATTTCAATTTGATAAAAAAAAATAATAAAGTGTGATTGATTTCAAGTATATTTTATTTATTTTTTAATTATATTGTTTTATAGTTTTATATCATATTATATCATTTTATAATAATTATGTTTTTATGTTATATATTCTTAATAATTATTAAGAAGTTTTTAATATCTTTTGACACTAATTTTATAAAGTTTTCTGATTCATTTATATGTTTTGTATATTTGATGAGTTTTTAATCCTCAAATTATTGTATAAAGTAATTATGATTTCTCTCTTTATTTTATATTTTATAATAATAATAATAATAATAATAATAATAATAATAATAATAATAATAATATTAATAATAATAATGCCTTTCTACAAAACACACTCAAAAATGTTCTACAAGAGAGTCCAACTCAGGATCTAATGGTTTGAGTAAAAAACTTTAATGAAATGAGGTAACGCGCATAATCCACTTAATTTGATTATCATTATTTTATGTGTATTACTTTATATTAAGCAAGTGATCACATCAAACCACTTAGTTTGCTTATCATTATTTATGTGTATTACTTTATATTAATTAAGAGATCTCATGAAAATATACAGTACGAACATGTACTCATTGTAATTTGTAACTGCCTACAGACATGTACTATTAAATAGACTATCACACGCTCAATAGTACAAATAGTTATTCTTTAAAAATTTGAAAAAAATGTATTGTCAATGTTTTTCATTTGAAAATAATTTGTAAATGACTAATTTATATATTTAAAATGTCACATCAATTTAAAAAGAAAATAGAATGTCACTCAGATTTTCTTATGCTAAAATGTTTCAAGATTTTTGTTTTTTCTAATAGAGTAGACAAAAAAAGGCAACGTTCTTATACTAAATGACTAAAAGTCTTACTTAAGATTTTGTTTTCTTGGTAATAGAGTGAAATGAAAATATTTGGAAAAAAAAACGAAGAAGAAGCAAAAATAACATATATACAAGGGGATTTGAATACCAACCTAAAGGTTAGAGAAAGACATTATAACCACTATAAATGAAGGTGTAAATTGTTCAATTCTTGCAATACATGATTCTTAATACACATTAAAATATAACAATTTTTTTAATGGAATAAATCGATCAAAAACTTATTACCAATACAAATAAAATGAAAGACCTTGAACAATCTACTAAAATTTGTTAATTATAAAGTATATGAAAATATTATAGAAAACTTGAATATTCGAAGTCCTGAAATATGTGAAAGTTAATAACTGACAATAAGAAAAATACGAAATTGTTATTAGTGGAGATCAAACTCTATATCTCGTAAATAAAGTCTCTCTTTATTATTATTGTTATTATTATTATTATTATTATTATTATTATTATTATTATTATTATTATTATTATTAATAAAAAGTATTCCAACACGTGTTACAAGATAGTCGAACTCACAATTTAATGGTTTTAAAAAAAGATTAATGATGTGAGATAGCACATAATCTACTTATTTTAATCTTTATAGTTAATTATGTTATAAATAATATTTCAGTTAAACTTTTTAGAATCAAATAATAGAAATCATAAAAGAAAATTAAAAAACCGATGCAACGATTTTTTTTCTTCATATTTGGTCCGTTTTATTCCTGAATGAAACTTGGTTGAATTACAAAGTATTATTGTGCCGAATGATACCCGTATCCATATTTTGTTATTATGGCTTATAATCACATTTCACCCGTGCATATTGAATACAAATAATTATTAGAAATCATATGTACCTTGGTTTGTACCTATTGATACCTCTTATTTTTTAATTAAGTAATGTTATTATAATTCTATATTTACCAAATTACCTTTACCATAAAAATTCAATGTAAAGATATTTGACTCACATGAATTTAAACTAAAAGTGCCACATAGTATTTTTCGATAAAAATCTAAAAGAATATTAATAATAGTAATACTAGTTAAAAAAATATATAATTAGTTTATACATCTAAAAAAAATGCAAATATTTTATAATTAAATATTCAAATCATATGAAATAAATACAAAAACTACAAATGAACAAAATGACAAAAACAATAAAAAAAGTGATGTATCAGATCATGGAATTAATTGAAGGATTTTAAAGTCAATTTCATTATGATTCGTGGCCGATGTTTGGAACCGGCCCCGTAATATAAGAATTCTAATGTATACCGAATTTAACATGTTTCACAAATATTTTTTACTAATGTTTCTTGTGGTTCGGATGCTTACTTGGAAAGTTTAGGTGGTTTTGAGAATTACAAAAATATTGAAATTCTAATGTGTATATAATTTTATACATTTATTTTTATTATATTTTGTTTAATTTAATATTTTTCTTTCATTAATTCAATAATTTACTTTTATTGTCCTAATATAAAAATAAAAATAAGTCATATATAATTAAAAAATAAAACAAAATTAGTTATATTAATTATAAGAAAAATTACATATGATATAATGTTAATTACGAAAAAATAATTTGAGAATAACAAAACACTTTGTATTTATAATAAAAGTTAAAATAATTCCATTTTTAGAATTTAAAATATTCTATATAAGTAAGTTACGTGTTATTTGAAATAATCTAAGTTCTAACTAAATATTAGTGATAAATTTAATCTAAACATAAAATTATAAAGTTATATAACAATAATTAATAAATATTGATTAAATACCAGTACAATGCAATAGAAGTTGAGATTATGGCATATTTGGAATTCTTCTAATTATGTAGCTTATGTTTATTAACAAATTTAATCTAAATATTAAAATATAAATTTATTTAACAATAATAATTAATAAATAGATATTATACATGAGTTTAAAATGCGACATCTTTTAAATTTTTATAAGTATATAAATAAAATTATTAACGAATTCAATCTAAACATTAAATATAAAATTATTTAATAATAATAATTAGTAAATAGTGATTAGATATGTAAGACACGGGTTGAAAATACAACATCCTTTTAGTTTTTGATTTTATATTTAAGGATTTGTAATTATCACAAATAGTTTTTATACGTATTTATTTATTTTTCAGAAAATCATTTTCGTACTAATAATGACCTTGGAAACAACATATATTATACTTTAAAAGAACACTTGATACTTTCTCCATATTATGATTAAGGGAAAAAAAAAAATTTCCCCATCCGAACTATTACAATTTTTACAACTTACCATATGAACTCTATCTGGGACAAACCACCATCTGAACTATGCGTTTTTTACAACTTACCCCCCGAAACCAGAATTTTGGTGGTTTTAGATACCAAATCTGGTTTGTTAAGGGTCTTCTGGTAACTTTCAACTGATAAATATAATATATATATATATAATATATATATATATATATATATATATATATATTATATATATATATATATATATGTATATATGTATGTATGTATATATAATATGGTTGCGGAGCTCTGCCGGAACGACGTCGTCTGTGCTCAAGCTCAATCCTTTCCTCTCCCACTTTCCATCCAGACCTCCCCAAAATCCCGTAAGCGCATTACGGGCAAATAGGGTTTTTCAACAGACGCAAATCTAGACCCAACGACGTCGTTTGGAAAACCATCTCTCCCGCCTCTCCAACACTCCCCTGAAGCCGACTCTCTCTGCCAAGTCCTAATCCGCCACCACTACCCATTCCACCACATGGATTCATCTCTCTAGCTCCATGGTATCTCCCTTTCCCCGCCTCTACTCCACCAGACCCTCCTCTGTCTGAACCCCCATTCCAAAATTGCCCTCGCCTTCTACAAATACGCCTAAACCCACCACCACCAACCCCCTCTTCTCGACACCACCGTGTACAACATCATGATAGACATCTTGTGCAAAGTCCGCCAATTCGACGTCACATGGCAGCTCATTTCACAGATGGACAGGTCGAAGTCCGATTCGAAGCCCAAGTTCACAGATGTTTTCGGCCGAAAATTGGGGAAGGCGACTGTTTTATAAAGATTTTATTTATTTTTAATCAAAATAATTTTATTTTTTAATATATATATATATATATATATATATATATAATATTTATCAGTTGAAAGTTACCAAAAAACCCTTAACAAACTGGATTTGGTATCCAAAACCACCAAAATTCTGGTTTCGGGGGGTAAGTTGCAAAAAACGCATAGTTCAGATGGTGGTTTGTTCCAAAAAAAGTCCGTATGGTAAGTTGTGAAAATCGTAATAGTTCGGATGGGAAAAAGTTTTTTTCCTTATGATTAATAAGCATGTCTAAAGTTCCTATCTAATTCCAATTATTGTTCATTTATTGTTAGACTTGGTCATTTGCATTTTTCATTCGATTTCTCCGTCTAATCCCATCAAGTCTCCACCCAATCAACCATTTAGATAGCTAGTCTATTGCTTTTTAGAACACTTATTACCCGTAATTAATCTTTATCAAATATTAACCTTGGTTATAGTTTAGAGACACTAATGTGCCCATCTCAACCTTATACTCAATGTGTCCTAGGGGTCTACCTTGAGTCATAAAACAATAGATATGTGTTGTGTTAATATGGGTCATTAGATGAATTAATAACATATCCAGCTACCAAAAATTTCGGAATTAAAAAATATTCAAAAAAGGAAAAGAAAAAAAAGGTGAAAAACTGAACTCACAATTGCGATCTAAATTAAAGATCACCTCTCTCATCTTTTCACATCACTAATCAATAATTCAAGTCCTTAAATCATCTCAATTTTGTTCTTTTTTCCAAGGGCAACACTCTTGTTAGGCAGGAATAACGGATCATCTGTTAAGCCAAAATTTCATTTCTATACATTATAGTGCAAAAACCAATACATTATAATAAAATACCAATATATCAGAGTACAGATATATCACAGTACAAAAACCAATAAATTATAGCACGGGTCAAGATTTATGAAAAACTAATACATTGCGTACAAAAACCAATGCATCACAGTACAAAAACCAATACATTATAATATCGGATCAGATGGCCTAACGGGTCATAACCCGTTAGTCTGGCCTAACACAAGTGTTTTCCTTGTTCCAAAGCATTCCTCCAAAAACTCATCTCTCATTTCATTGTTCCTCTGTCAAAATTTGCTTTATTCTTGCATCTTTTTGTTGTTTATGTTTTGTTGTAATTTTTATTTTGACTTTTCTGAATAATTCAGACTTTTTCATTTTTGGTGGAAACTGGAAACTGGAAGCAGAGGCGGATACAGAACATTTATTTTGGTGGGGCACCGAGTCAACGATACAAATAACACAATAATATACATGATAGGGAAAAAATAACAAGTTCTTAAAATTATACTAAAATTTACTACATTACATAATAAGTCATAAAAGTTGGGAAAAAAAACTACAACACTTGTACTCGTCGAGTTCTCATATTTTGAAATTGACTTACAATAGCATCAATACTAATATTCAGAAACAAATCCTTCTATAAATACGTAACCAAACAATCATTCAATAATTGATCTCCCATACTACTACGCAATTTATTCTTCACATACGTCATTCCAGAAAATACTCTTTCAACACTTGCCGTCGCCACGGGGAGAAGAAGCACTAATTTCAAGAGCAAATACACTTTTGGATGAGTTTCATGCTTCTGTGTCTCCACAAGTTTCATAGAAAGCTCATTAAGATTCTTCACCTCAAAAAACCTCTCATCATTTCGAATATCAACAATGAAGTTGCGAAGTGAATGTTCAAAAAATAACAAATCAACGGTTGGGAATTCACAAGGATAGAACTCGGCAAGTCGAATCAATTTTGTTATGTCAAATGAAGATAATCGATTTGCGGGACTAAAACAAGACATACAAATAAGTAATTCTTTACTTACCTCACAAAATCGATTTTCAAGTTCTTTCAATTGTAGATCAATGACACTTAAAAAAACTTCAACTCGAAAATGATGAAGATTTTTCACTTGCGGCATACCACCACGAAATTTCCGTCTTCCCGGGACAACATAATTTTCCTCCATGTTAAGAATATCAATGCCATACTTCATCATAAATGAAGTAACTTTATTTATTTGAGAATCCCATCCATTCTCTCTCATTTCTTGTAAATTCCTCTTAGTCACATCAACCATTGCCATAGCATTCACAATATCTTGATCACTTTTTTGTAAGGCCATGTTCAACTCATTTGTTATTCCAAATATACTCACCATCAAATGTGCTAGGAAAATAAAATCAAAAGACATCAACATGTGTGTTAATGACTCGAATTTATTCTTGTCAACACTATCCGAAAAATCTCCAATGGCATCAAGCGACTCAAGAATTATGGGGTACAAATTAATCACATTCAAAATAATTCTAAATTGAGATCCCCAACGAGTGTCTCCGGGCCTACTTAGGCTAATCTTCTGATTCAAACCGATTCCCGATTCAAGTTGACCTAAAGATAGCGCCTCTATAACACGTTTGGCTTGTCGTTGTCGGAGGAATTCTTTTCTCTTAGGTGAACCGCCCACAAAATTCAACAAAGGTCCAAGTACATCAACAAATAACCAACCACAATCAACATTCTTTTTTAGCAACAACAACAAGTGTCAATTGAAGTTGATGAGCAAAACAATGAACATAATATGCAGATTGAGATTCACTCATGATTAAAGTTTTGAGGCCATTAATTGCACCTTGCATATTACTAGCACCATCATAACCTTGACCCCGAACTTTAGAAATACTTAGAGAGTGCTCCATAAGTAATGACTCAATTGCAGCTTTAAGTGTCAAAGAAGTTGTATTACCGACATGAACAATACCAAGAAATTGCTCTATTACCTTACCTTTTTTATTAATATATCGTAAACAAAGAGCCATTTGTTCTTTATCAGATATATCTGTAGATTCATCAGCAACAATAGCAAAAAAACCATCACCAAGTTCATCAATGATTGCTTTAGTTGTCTCTTTTGCACAACAATTGACAATTTCTATTTGAATTGAAGGAGCTATCATTTGACAATTACCCGGTGCATTTTTCAAAACAACAGTTTGAATATCAAGATTATCCATTACATAGAATTTCAGAAGTTCAAGAAAATTACCCCGATTGAATGAAGTCTCACTTTCATCATGACCACGAGTGGGCAACCCTTGAAGTAAAAGCCACCTCAAGCATTTAATAGAAGCCTCTAATCGCTTGCGATACTGAATCTTAACTTCCTCGGATTACTTCGAGATACTAGATAAAATAGAACTGTTTTGATTTTTAAAATCATTTAAGTTTCCTACAGCTTTATTATGAGCACTCTTAATTCCACCAATATGTTTATCATATGCTTCTGTTTTATTCCTGGCTCTAAATCCCCCAACAACTAAAGCATCCCCTCCAGCTGAATTTTCATTCTTGAATAAATAGCATGGAAAACAAAAGACTGCATCCTTTTCAACACTATACTCAAGCCAAGATTTATAATTTCCAAACCATTTAGGGTTAAATTTTCGCATTTTTTTCCCAATAGGACTTTGAGGAAAGTTGTAGTTTTCGGGTTGACAAGGTTTTCTTAGAATATATTCCCTCCTAACTATATCCACATCATTTGGATGAAACCCAACGATCTTTTTTCTCTTTCCCGGGTCTTGAGGAAGGTTTTTAACATCAATTGAGGTTAGTCTTCCTTCATCATTTGGGGCTTGATTCATAGGATTTGAACTAGGCTCATGTGATTGAGGGTTTGCACTAGAGGCATCTCCGCGTTCTTTGTGTACTTTTTTTGAGAAAAAAGTAGAAATATCCCTCTCATTCATTGTCTTCATTCTACATTTTTTAAGAAATACGATACTCAATAACAAAATTGAAATAAAATAATTCATATATATATTACAAATAAAGATATTGATAGATAAAAATTAAATTATTTCCCAAAAAATAAGCAATCACCAATAATATAATCACAAATTAAAATAAAACTCAAATAATAACATATTTCATTTAATCTAAGCTAACTAAAAGATTACTTAGAAAAATTGAATAAGAAAATTTTGGTTTTCAAATAACAAAAAAATAAATAATAACCCAAATCTTATATTAGAAATTTCAAGATTTAAATAGAATATTTACCTTCTAATTTGCTACTTGATTTTATCACCAAGGGAAAAGATGGAGCCCAGTGTTGCAGCCTTCAATCAAATATACCACTGCCCCTCCTTCTTCTTCTTCTTCTTCTTCTTCTTCTTCTTCTTCTTCTTCTTCTTCTTCTTTTTTTTTTGGCTTTTTTTGCCCGGCAGTGGCCGACCGTATTCTATCCGTCTCTTCTTTTCTTTATTTTTTTTCCTTCTCTGTTTGTCCGTATCTGTCTTCCTTTTCTTTATTTTTTTTTCCCTTCTCTGTTTGTATATTTAAGGGAGTGGGATTGTTGGTTAATAATAACATAGATGGGTTTGGGCCTTATATATTTATCATTGGGCCAAGTTTATATTTTCTTCCTCTATTATTCAATTATTCTTGGGCCAATATATATACTTTCTTCCTTTTAAATTTGGTGGGGCATAATATATATTTTATTTTTTTTACCAATGAAAAAATTAAAGAAAAATCTTGGTGGGGCCGGTGCCTTCCCAGGCCCCCACAATACATCCGCCTTTGTTTACAATAGACAAACATGAAAATACAAATAAATTCATAACAGACATAGACATTTACAGGTCCATATTACAATTTTTGCACTCATTTTTTTTTCATCAATCTTTATTATTACTATCAATTTATTCCATTCTTTTTTAATTTTAT
The DNA here is from genome assembly GCA_014905375.1 of Phtheirospermum japonicum. Lineage (NCBI taxonomy): Eukaryota > Viridiplantae > Streptophyta > Magnoliopsida > Lamiales > Orobanchaceae > Phtheirospermum > Phtheirospermum japonicum. Next base: position 330,049 of record BMAC01000866.1, read on the forward strand.
TTTTTTTATTTCTTTTTTTTACCTTTTTTTTTTTGTTATGTATGTATTGTCCAGGCCATATTTCCTCCCTTTTTTTCATTTTCTATTATCTGCAATTCAATTTTCTATTTCTACAGAAAATTAACATACAAAAACAAAGGACAAAAAGGATGCAAGAAATAAATGTGTTGTGTGTATATGTATGTATGTATGTATGCATATATATATATATATATATATATATATATATATATATATATATTGTGTGTTGTGTGTGTGTGTGTGTGTGTGTGTGTGTGTGTGTGGTGTGTGTGTGTGTATGATTGATATATGAAAATTCTGATCAATCTGGAAAAATTAATCTCTTTTGCATCTGTGTTATTTTATACAACATCACTGGCAAAATTAAGAGATTAATTATATATTTATTATATTTTATTCTTATACTGTAATCACAAATTTGACATATGAAATAAAAACGTTACCTAATGCCAAACATGTCAGTCTTCAACAGAACTTGGTT
>BMAC01000866.1:331316-364641 GCA_014905375.1 Phtheirospermum japonicum
GGTCAAGTGCTGACAAAGAAGGGTTAACGGTAGCGTTAACTGGTTTACCCTTACGGCTAAGCTAACTGATTAACGAGCCCAAAATCGTATTTTTGGGAAAGAAATCTTATTCTAATCTTTGGAAACTTATAAATACCCTTTCCATACTTCTTCAAAAGAGGGTGTGGACGTTTTTTTTGGGTACTCCTAGGGTTTGACAAGCCCTAGGTTTTCTTCAATTTCTCTTGATACTTTTCCATAATTTTAGTTTTAAATTTCTAGTTTTTAGATTAAGTAGAATAGTTCTTAGTTAGTTTAGATATTAGACGTAGATTAATCTTAGTTCGTGGATTTCTCGATTGGACGATGTTACTACGTTACTTTCTTCGTTAAATAGTAAGTTTTCTATTCCGTTTGCTTTATTATTTTAATTAATATTATTAGAATAATCAATCTTCAACCCCCCCATCAAGCTTTGCATGATGAATTGTGTTCATGGATTTTGGTTGTTTTGAGATTGTGATATTAAAATTTTTGATGATCGTTGGCTAGATCTTACAGGTCTAGTGCCTAGAGCCATCATTTCGGATTGTTGGGTACTTAATCTACACGTTGGGATTGAAAACTTTAGCTCGTAGGTAAGGTGTTTAATGAAATGCCCAAGTGGTCGTGGAGATGATTCTAGAGCCCTAGACCCTTGTTTTCTAAAATCTTTTCAAAACTTTTGATTTTATTGTTCCTCGTTTGAGTCAACGTCTTGATTCCAATTGTTTAGATTAGCTTTTCATTATTTTCTTATTTGCGAGAATAAACACAAAAAGTGCCTCCGATTAGTTTTCCTCGAGAGATTCGACTCGGTTCAACTTGCCAAACTACAAGGGAACTCGTACTCTTGCGAGCGAACTTTAAAGCTTGATAATCTTAATTTTAAAAGTAGGTGCGGAAAGTTCGAATCAAGATTTTGGCGCCATTGCCGGGGAAGGCTAACTCGTACGGTAACCCGTACGCTTGTCTTGATCTTCGGCCGACCATTCGATTGAGTCAAGTGATGCGAGACTACGATCCAGATGAATTCTACTATGAGCAATTCCCAGTATTCCATGGACTTCCGAGCGAGGATCCACTGAAGTTCATTCGAGAGTACGAGGCCATCACCCAGACGTTCCTTCTCTTAGTCCTTACGAGGGATGAAGTGAAGGTCCAACTCTTACGGGTCTAGTTCCTAAAATCATTTAGAACCATCAATTGGGATTGTTGGGTACTTAATATACAAGCTGGGATTGACAACCCTAGCTCGTAGGTAAGGTGTTCGATGAAATACCCAAGTGGTCGCGGAAATGATTCTAGAGCCTTAGACCCTTAGTTTCTAAAATCTTTTCAAAAGTTTTGATTTCATTGTTCTTTGTTTGAGTCAACATCTTGATTCCAATTGTTTAGATTAGCTTTCCATTATTTTATTATTCATGAATACAAACACAAAAAGAGCCTCTGATTAGTTTTCCTCGAGAGATTCAACTCGGTTCAACTTGCCATCCTACAAGCAAACTCTTACTCTTGGGAGCGAACTTTTGAGCTTGACAATCTTAATTTTAAAAGTAGGTGCGGAAAGTTCGAATCAAAATTTTGGCTCCGTTACCCGAGTTCGCTTGTAGGTTGGCAAGTTGAACCGAGTCGAATCTCTCGAGGAAAACTAATCGGAGGTTCTTTTTGTGTTTGTTTTCACGAATAAGAAAATAATGGTGAAAAACCTAATCTCAACAAGGCTAAAGACATAATTCGTGGGATTCACATAATGTATATTCATAACATATTTGTTTTAATAACTATAATGCATAAAATAAATATGATTCAAATAATAGAAGATTTAAACATAATGACTACAAAGTACATCAAAAATACAGATGTATGATAAAAGAAATGATAAAAACTAATTTATTTTTCAGAATTCTATATAATTCAAATAAAATATATTTTTAATATAATTTCTACACACTCCTATAGTTCACTATCTCACATATATTATGAATGTCCATTTTCTCTTAAAGAAATTAGTGGTGGAAATAATATGTGAATAAGAAAATAAATATAAATTATATAATAATTAAATAAAAGTATGAATTTATTTATTATTTATAGAATTTATTAAAATATTGTGTTGGATCAATATTACATTATTGTTTGTCAAATTATATATAATATATCACATTAGAGCTTATTTGAAAAAAATGAAAATTTCTTATAAATGCTCAACATATTAATATGATTTAAAATTCTTCTGTTTGATTAAGTCAAAAATTATTTACTATGCAAGTAAAAAAGATATCAACACATAATTAACATGTCCGAAAAATAATTACGTATTGTAATGCCCCAATTTCGCTAAAATGAAATTGGTTTATATTTTAAAGAAATGAAGAAGCCTTTACGTCAAATAAATGACGATTTTTTATAGAACTAAAGTAAAATTTTAGATTTTCACGAGCAATTGAGTTTACACAATGAAAAACTATTATAAAAATAAACCAAGTCTTTATCAATTAAAGTTGATAGATAATGTAGCCTCGCATTGAGTTTAGCTTTTATTTAACAGATTAAACAGAAAATAAAACTTTATTAGTATTCATTAAATTCTCGTCCTTTTTCATTCGAAATCCTCATTTGTACCTAAAAAAATATCATTGAATTGGGATGAGTTCAACATACTCAATAGGTGTATGAACATATCTCCCATAAATAGACTCCTAAAAACTAGCACAATCAATCACATACATCATTGAATAACATTTTAAAAGAAATTTGATTGTAGCTAAAGCGCGAGGAGTTTCCCCGATGACCCTTTTCCTCGGTCACATATTACTTTTGTGGTCTCCAGTTTTAATTAATGGATATAGAACGTCGAGATAAACTCGGTGACCACTACTTCCGATTACAGACAACTTTTTACGCCCTGGGGCTAAATTAGTTTTTGAAACATAGATTGTACTCGAGAATACATGATATACATAGCATAATAATTGAAAATTTGAATTTAACACAAGATAAGTCGGTGATACCTACCCCATAAATGTTGTGAGATCTCGAATTAAATGGATGTGGTTGAAAAAAAATCCTAAATCCCGAATCGCTCCTCATCTAATAATATTAAGCGTGGTTAATTAGTATGTATATTATTACAAATTATATAAAATAGCATACAAACACACACACACACACACACACACATATATATATATATATATATATATATATATATATATATATATATATATATAATATAAAATACATACTAATATAAAATATAATAGATAAAATGAATAAGACTAGACAGTTTTCAATAAGCTTTATGGGGTTTGATTGAGATTTTAGGGTAAACCGTGGCCAAAATGAAAAAGTGCTTACAATTTTGGGGTTATTTCTGTAATTCTTAAAAAAGTTGAAAGGGTAGCATCCCTAATTATCCGCCCCATCTTTCTTCATTTCCTTTCTTTGACGGGCTGGTTAAGATTTTTTCGATCTTGTGCAGTTCTAATTCGATTGAAATTATGGTGATATATTTAACCGTCTCTTGGACCAACTCGAGGCTCAATATCTTCCACACACACACACACATACACACACCCCCACCCCGCCCCCACTTCGTCCAATATAAAGGTGATCTACACTTTCTTCCATATAAAGCCTCGTATGGAGCCATACCGATGGTGGATTGATAAATGTTATTATAAGAAAATTCCACCAATAGTAATAAAGCTTCCCATTGACTTCCCAAGTCGAGTATGCAGGTTCTCAACATATCCTCCATGATTTGATAAGTTCATTTGGTTTGACCATTCATTTGTGGGTGATAAGCCATACTAAACTTCAACTTAGTTCCCAATGGGTTTTGCAAATTTTTCGAAAAGTTTATTAAGAAAATAACAATAAATTTTAAATTAATTGATAGTTCTCATTACTTCTCGTTAAATCCTTGTCGATATCCTCAAGGTACGAAATTCATTGCAGTATAAGCACTCATCTATTTACTTAATTCTATATTATTTAATGATCACATTCTTTTTGGGTAAAATTCGATGAATTGTGGTCCGTTTTCTCCCAAGGGCATGGAGGTCTTCACGAGCTATGATTTCTTGGACAGAGATACTGTGGGTTCGTACTTGCTGACCAAGGACCATTTGTGGTGTATTACAAAGGTGGATGGAAGTGACACTAACGGTTATGAAGTGGCTCATCTAAAGACTGAATGATTACCCTTACAGTGAAGGCTCCGAGGCGATGAGATACGCACTAATCTTGCAAGGATCTACTTGGATTTCCTCATTTTATCATATATTACGAGAGATTTATTGCTTTGATGGTTTATGAGTGGCTTCAGAACTTCCCGAAAGAGAAGGTGCCTGAAGAGAAAGTACCTGAGAAGGAGGTTGTCTAGGAGCCTGATGTTGTGAGAAAAGTCGGGATGTTGCAGGAAAATGTGAAGAAAGATTCGAACCCTAGTTTTGGAGAAACGGGACCAGAGCAATTGGGAAATCGGGGTCAAATGGGAACCGGTCAACAAGAAGAGAAATGAAGGGCCAATAATCAGGCGATACATGACAAAGGTGTTGACAGCTTGAAGAAGGATAAAGGTGGATGCTGGGAGTAGAAGGAGGGATATTACCGTAGATTTATATGAATTCTTGTTAATTGATGTATTTGTCTTTTGTGGGAACAATTAGATATTTTAGAGGGTTGTTATCAAGTGGTCCCATTGGGGAGTAAACCTTTACCTTATTTAAAGGGGAATGAAGCAAAGGAAAACCAGCTTATGGAATTATTTTCTGCATCTCTATCTTCTCTCTCCATCCTCCTATCTTCCTCTTCATGTATCTCTCTTCTATATACAAGTTCATACAAGATTAATCCCTAGAAATTACTATACACAACATTTGGTATCTAGATCCTAATCTTGGGCATGACTGAAATTACCTGATTTAAAGATTTACAAGAGGCACAAAAGAAAATATATCAAACACTCCAAATGGAGACACAAAAATGAGAGCTGATAGAAATTAAATTACAGGAGCAATTGGCCAGCACCAACACTGAATTGCAGGAGAAGATTACATAAATCAAGAGTGAAATTAAAGAACAGCTGTTTAGACTGAATGGAAGATATGACCATCTTGCAAGCATCCTCTCGACAATTCAAATCCCGTTGCAGAACACGGGGACTGGGAGGAAATCTACAGAATAATCCATTCTGGGTGAACAACCTCCGTATCCTGCACTTGAGGGGATAAATCACAGAAATCAACAATTATCCAGGCATAGAGAAAACAAAGCACCACAGGTGATTAACTCTATTCCTAAAATTGACTTTACCCGTATTGATGGCAGCAATGCAAGATATTGAGATGCAACAGTTATTTTAAACTAATTTCTAACATCCCAGACCCCCAAAGTGTAAATCTGGCTGCTATGCATCTATAAGAGAAGGCAGCCTTATGGTACCAGAATTGGTGCACCAAATTAGGGGATATCTCATGGGCCCAATTCATTGATCTGATATCTTCCAGATTTGAAGAGCTGAAGGAGTCCAAAAGCATTGTAGAGTTTAATAAATTGAAAATCTAGGGCAATTATGAGGAATATGTTGAGAGATTTGAGGAACTCAAATCAGGTATGATGGGCAACCATGGGCAATTTTCTGAAGAATATTTTATTACCAGCTTTGTGAGTGGGTTGAATGATGAATTGCAATCATTTATAACCATGTTTAACCTACACACATTGCAATAAACCATTGAATTAGGCAGGAAACAGCTGCTAACCCTAGAGTCCATCACCAGGAAGCTGAATGGGTCCTCTAGGATAAATCAGGGAACTTATATCCCTCCCATAACTAGGTTTGAAGCACCCCAAACCACCCCCACTAGGTCAGCAATACCCCAAGGCAGCAGGGGACCAGTCAAACTACAAACTGCCAATGAGATGGCTTGCAGAAGAGAGAAAGGGATATGCTACAACTGTGATGAACAATCTACTTATGGGCACAGGTTCAAGAATAGGATTAACTATATGATTATGACCGAGGAAGAAGAGATGAACTCTTCACAAGTTCATGACAACATGGAATGTTCAGGAAGACCTATGACAGGATTAGAGGAGTTACAGATGACCCTAAACACCGTAATTTTTCCCACCAACACCGTTTCTTTATCCCTAATTTCAAAAATAAAAATTTGGCCGATTTCTTCTCCCCCGTGATGGCCCAGCGGTCTAAAAATTGGGGACTAGCAATCCAGCGATGATTCCCAATGACTACCCACAGTGGCCGATGGAAACACCCCACTCCAGGTGCAGTGGATTTTCTCTTCCCTAATTTCAAAAATTGGGCAAAACAAAATCCTTTCCGCCTTATTAGAAATTTCCACGTCATTAGCCCGATGGATGGAAACCGGCGAGTGAACCTAGGCAACAACATGGATGCAAAGATTCTCCAGCATCACCGTGGTTGTGACAGGCATAGCGGAGAAGGGCGGTTGTCATGGTGATACGACATCAAATATTCACGTCGACAACATGTAGGTATTTATGTGGATTTTAGTAGGCGACCTCATTTCTCAGAAGGTGCAATCCTTTTGGGAGCTGGGCGAGCTATTTTTGGAGGGCAGCGACCTGATGCATAGGAGTGGCGAGCTCCTCTATGAGGTGGAGAGCTCTTATGATATAAGTACTACTGAACTAGCTCGCGGCGTTGAGTGGTAGCTTGGCATTGAGAGCTGGGACTCATGGTTTTGGGCTTTGACAAACTAATATGGTCTATTCAATGGGGTCTCAATGAATTATATCTATGGATAGGCTTATTAGCCCATGGCTAATTTGGTAATTTAGCAAGAGTTCTATTATTTATGGGAACTTAGCATACAGGAGGAATCCTAATTCTAAGTCGGTCGTGCTATTTATGGTATTATAGTAGCAGAGGGGAACCCTAGATTAGGAATCCTTCTTTTGTCTATATAAAAAGGACTCAGGCCTCATTATTTTCTCTAAGTTGACTTCACATCCTACGTTTTGAGCTCTCATATCCCACTTTTAAGAGCTCTCGCATCTTCTCATGCACTCTCTAATTTAAGCATCGGGGGGCCATCCACCGGGGCCATCCACCGCCGAGGCCGTCCACTGCCTTGGCTTGGGTTTTGTTTTGCAGGATCTATCAGGTCTCCAGGAGCATCTTGGAGATCCACCAGGTCGCTTCTCGTATATCGAAGGTACATCAGGTTGCTAACTTCATATTTAAGGTCAGTACTCACTTTTCTTGAAGCACCAGTCTTTTTGGTCGCATCAAGTGGCTCCGTCTGTGGAAAATAGGGACATTGAGTCCTTGGGCGAAAGACGTGAGAGTTGTTTTTAAAAAAACCATGATTGGAATCGGTATCAAACCTCAAAATATGAGTTTTGACGGGGACACAAGTAAGACAACGGGAGAAGACAATGGGGAAGAACAAACACCACCAATAGGGGAAATAACCCAAACAAGGACCACAAGACCATCCCCACCAGGAAAGCAAAGGATGAAGTAGCCAAAAGAAGAACATAAGAAGAAGACTCCAGATGTGATTAAGCAAAGAGCCATACAAATAGGAACGAAGGAATGGAAGGAGCTGCCAAAAGACAAACCTTGTTATGCCAACAAGGGACTCTTCGAAAGCTTGATGGGATTGGTATCTCTAGATAACAAGAGGAACTCGAGGATATTTTGGCAGGTAATACAAGTTGAGGTGATAAAGGAAAATGAAAAAGATGATCAGGGAAGTGAGGAATACACGCCAGAACCATTAACCGCGGGCCAGAAAAGAATTAGAGAATCCTCACCAATGGAGGCCAAGTGAGGAGTTCCTTAAAATTTTGGGAAGACGAAGAATCTGGTGGACTCCACATCATCATCGGATGATAATTATATCGATGATCGGTTATCGTGTGGTCAATTTTATAAATGGAGGACCCTACTCGATGACAGAGAATACGACGATCATGATGGGCGAGTTAAAGGTGAGGGAACATGGTGAAAATCTTATAAACTCCGAATTCATGAAGAAGAGGAAGATGATAGTGGTAGCGAGGAACCATTCAAGGATTATAGGCTGCGAAGGAGATCTTACGAATGCCGAGGTCGGCATTACGAAGAGGATGAGGATGATGAAGTCGGTCTAGGTACCCGGGCTTTTAGAGACATGCAGAAGGCATTACTATCTTTGAAGAGACAGGTCGCCAAAACTGGACCTGACGAATCTCTAGAGCACCCTTTTTTCAGACAAGATATTAAGAGCACTACTACCTCGCGGTTACATAACAATGGAGTTTCAGCATGACGGGTTATCTGACCCCACGCGGTATGTGAAAGGTTTCAAAAATGAGGTAATACATTTATGTTGTAGCGTGTCAAGCCTTTTTATCTACTTTAAGGGGAATAGGGCAAGACTGGTTCCACCTGCCACTAGGAAAAATCACCAGCTTCCAAGTCATGAAAGCAGCCTTATTAAAGCACATCGCTATTGCCAAGCATCACACAAAAACCGTACAATCTCTCTTCGCAATGGTACAAATGGTTGGGGGAAAGTCTGAACAATCAGTTTACTAGGGCTACTTTAGGGGTACAAACAGCCACCGATGAGATGAAGGTCGGAGCATTATAACAAGGGTTAAGAAGTGAGGATTTACGTAAATCTCTGGCAAAATGACCTGCACGAACATATGCGGAGGTCTTGGATAGGTGCTATAAATATATACAGGTGGAGGAAACTGAGGATGAATTCAGATTGAGTTTTGGGGTTGAGGTCGTGGATCCATAAAAAGTTATTCCTAAGAGGTCGGAACCTAAAAGGGAACCAGATGAGTTGTTTTAGGACTCTTGACTAGTGGTGTAGGTAGGGGAGTGCCAACTAGAACTGATATGAAAGACTGGAGAGAGGAAGAGTTCACCCCCCTTGGTGTATCCATAAGCAAAGGTGTTTGGTATCATGGAGCAGCAGATACCTGAAGCTGTCAGATGGCTAAAAAGCTATATGCGACCTCCCACTAACCCAAAATGTGTGTTCTTTTGCAGATTCCACAATAATTATGGACACTCCACCGAGCACTTCAGGCATTTGTGCGAGGAGATTGAAAGGCTCATCAAAGCAGGACACTTAAAAGAGTTCATATACAGAGATAAAGAACCAAAAGAACAGCGCAGCCACTACCCCCACCACCTTCGGGGGTCCACCTTTGAAAATAGGCCGGGGGACAACCACAACAAGGAGGTCAAAAATGAAATAAAAAAGGAAGGATCAACATGATTTGAGGAGGGCCCACGGATGGAGATACCAATAACGCATGAAAGAGACATGCTAAGGCAGCTCTCCATGGGCCATGTGAGGTCGTAGCCATTAATAGGCGAACCTCGACCTTGGGACCGATAATTTCATTTTCCCTTGACCAACGATGTGGCCTACAGATGGAACACAATGATGCGTTGGTCATTGAAGCTGAAATAGCAAGATACAAGGTTGGAAGGGTGTTTGTCGATAATGGGAGTTCAGTCAACATCATATACCGAGAATGTCTAGATCAGATAAACCTGAAGGTAAAGGTACTACAAGTAAATACTCTGATTTATGATTTCAATGGTATACATGTTATGACTGAAGGCGAGCTGGTACTCCTCGTGGTTTTGGGAAGGGGAGAGTTGAAAGTAGAGAAGGACCTAAAATTTCAAATCATCAAAGGGAGCTCGGCGTACAATGTAATATTGGGGCGACCTGCCCTCAACACGTTCCAGGCGATCACCTCTACCTACCACATGAGAATCAAATATCCAGTGGGAGATAAGGTAGGGGAAGTTGTGTTAGAACAGCAGGTCACTAGATCGTGCTATCAGATGACATTTCAAAAGGGTATGAGTGAAAAAAAGCGAGAACAAACGGAGGAGAAACAAGAAGGAATACTTAGCTCCAAGAAGATGAGGAGGGAAGAGAATTTTGTTCGCCCTTATGAATAACTCATTGAAATATCACTGGAAGAGGGCAGGTCGGAGTGCACCACCAGAATAAGAACCCAGATGACAGACACTAGAAGAGGTGAGAGCTGATAGCATTATTAAGGGAGTTTCAGGATATTTTTTCCTTTGGGGACGGAGAGCTACCAGAAGTATCCCCTGAGGTTGTGCAACACCATTTGAATGCTGATCCGGAGGCGCGATTTGTTCGGCAGAATAATTCATACGTATTTGTTATGAGTTTCTATTATGATTTGAGTCATGTTTGTGCTATTTTGTTATCTTTTTCTGGTTGATATTAGGCTATTTTTCATAATTTTGCATTTTACAGCTTTTTACTTAACTTTCCATATTTTCAATCTTTTAGTGGTCCTTTTGAGATGACTTCTGTCTTCTCCCATGAAGATAGAGCGCTTGACGAACCTAGGAGATCAAGAGGATTAATCTCGTAAACCGTTACAAGAATCAAGAGATAAAAATGAGAAAGTCAGCACCAGGAAGCATTCGTCGATCGACGGCAAGTGTCGAAGCAGTGTCAACACCACATGGCTGCCGACGTCGATCGATAGAACAACCGACGACCCGTCGATGAACTCTTTGTTTCAATCATCGATGACCCATCGGTCGATGTACTTAGCTGACAAACTCTCTATTTTCATGGTCGATCCACCCATCGATCGACACCCATCGACAAAACAAACAGAGGTGTTGGACGCTCCCCGAGGGTCAATCGATGGTCATAAATTTCTAGCAATTTTACCGTGATACCCTCCCCGCCCGACTCTATAAATAAAGTGTTTCTCTTCAGCTGGAAAACACACACATACCTAGGGACAAAACCCTACATTAGAGCTCTCACGATAAACTTCATACATAGTAGATATCAGGTTTTGATCACGTACCAATTCACCTCGAAGAACGCAGTAATTCGGAGACCGTGACAATCATCCGGGTTTGTAGCATAGAAGTTAATCTCTCCGGAATCATTGGAGTTAGCGTAGTATTCATCCTTAAAGACAATCACTCATTCGTTTCAATTTAGTATTCTCTTAAACTCTATTTACGTTTTGTAGTTAATGATCTTTTGGTTGGATATTTTCTTGTTTGGATATTTGATGTTGGAACTATTTAGTTTGTTTTGAATCATTTGTTGATTACTTCGATTGATCAATCTTTCTTGCATTTCTGTAGTTCTTAGATTGACAATTGTTCTTAATTAAAGTATAATTCATTCTATAGGTGTTCGATAATATGCTTGAATGATAACTTTTAGTTTAATCTTCTTGTTAAGTTTTCAAATAGTTTTCTATTTCATTTTTAAATTCGCTACTTAGTTTTTATAATCGTTAGTTACATTCTTTCATTGAGATTGACGCCCTCTTTGCAAGATTAGCTTTTAAATTATAAATTGTTTTTTAATGCTCTAGTTTTGTTAAGAAACTCAAAATCACAAAAACCTTTTTGTTCGCGTGATTAGATTTAGAATATGTGAATTGTGATATAATAAACATCGTCGACTTCGTATTTCGACTCCTTGAGAATTCAACTCGGTTTAACTTTCCAGTCTACAGTGATCCCATTCTCTTGCGAGCGAACTTTCTTTCAAAATGTAGACACGCATTGTTAACTTATTTTAATTTTGGAAGAGAAATTTAGTTTGACTCACAGAAGAGGAGACACTTTGGTGCGGCGCTAGACAAGGTGATTGAGGAGGAGGTGCAAAAACTGCTACAAGCGGGACACATCCGAGTGATCCAATTCCCGGAATACCTGTCCAATGTCGTGATGGTGCCAAAACCTGGGAAGAAGTGGAGAGTGTGCGTGGATTTTTGTGATTTGAATAAGGTATGCACAAGAGATCACTAGTTTCTGTCACGCATTGATCAATTGGTCGATTCAATTTTGGGCTGCGAGCTACGTATGATGGACGCATCACAAGGATACCATCAAATCCCGTTGGTGAAGGAAGATCAACTCAAGGTGAGATTTGTCACCTCGAGAGGTACTTAATACTTCGTTTCTATGCCATTTGGGTTAAAGAATGCAGGTTCGACCTATGAGAGCTGGTGGATAAGATGTTTAAATATTTTCTAGGGTCTACTACGGAGTTATGTTGACAATATGCTGGTAAAGAGCAAGAAGGCAGATTCACATGTGGAGGACTTACGAAAGGCCTTTACTATACTAAGGCAATTCGGTATGCGACTTAATCTAAAGAAGTGTTCATTTGGTGTGCGATCAGGAAAGTTCTTGGGGTACGTGGTGATGGAGCGAGGTATTGAAGTAAACCCGAAGAAAGTGCGAGTTGTTATGGAAATGACACACCCTCGAACGGTACGCGATGTACAGGTGCTAACTGGTAAAATTGAATGTCTTGGCCATTTTATTTGCAGGTCGGCAGAGAAGGGCGTGCCCTTCTTCAGGACGCTCTAAAAGGATCCAAGTTCGAATGGACGAAAGAGTTTGCAGACGCTTTTGAAAATCTTAAAGAGTACCTGACAGAAATACCATTGCTGACCAAACCAATGTTGGGAGAAGGCATAATATTATATATATATATATATATATATATATATATATATCTGTTAGAGAGGCCGCGGTAAGCTCAATTCTCATTAGTGAGGATGCGGACGTGCAGAAGCCCGTCTACTATATTAGCAGGATGCTACGAGGAGCCAAGTTGAACTACTCAGAGTTGAAGAAAGGTGGATTTGTGCTAATCTATAAAGAGAGGAAGCTTCAGACTTATTTTTTGGGCCACAAGGTTAAGGTACGCACCAATTTAACTCTCAAACAGGTCTTAAGTAATTCGAACGTGTCAAGACGGCTGGTGAAGTGAGCAGTAGAGATCAGTGAATATGACGTGGTGTACGAGCCCAAAATGGCTATCAAGACGCAAGTGTTGGCAAATTTTTTACAAGAGATGGTGTGCCCTGGTGGACAGGGGGACGAACAGAAAGCATGGTTACTGCATACAGATAGATCAACCATGCTGACAGGAGTCGGGCTAGGTATTTTTTTTGACTAGTCCAAAGGGAGAAATTCTCAATTCTGCGATGAAGCTGGGGTTTACGGAAGCGAAGTACGAGGCATTGCTGCAAGGTATAAAGATGACAAGTGACCTAGGAGCGCGGAAAGTCAAAGCTTACACAGACTCATAATTGGTAGTTCGCCAGTTTGATGGGTCTTTTGAGGCAAGGGAAGAATGCATGAAGGGATATTTAAAGAAGCTGAAAGAAGGAGTGATGCAGTTTGAGGAGTTTACACTGGAGTACTTACCGCAGGCTGATGACATTCGAGCGGATCAACTCGCCAGGATGGCAGGAACCTTAGGTACCTGTGACAAAGGAAGGTCATATTAATGGAGCTAGGTTAAAGTAGTGTGGACAAAGGGAAGGAGGTTATGGAGATTGAGGCAGAGGAAGATTGGCGAACACCAATTCGGGGGACCCTCGATAAGGTGATCATGGCGGATACACATGTATCAACCAAGGAAGCTAAAATAGCGACGCATTTTTGTTTTATGAACGGATATCTGTACAAGAGGTCTGATTTGGACCCTACTTGAAGTGTTTATCGAAGGAGGAATGGTTTGAGGTGATGTGGGAAATACACGAAGGGTATTATGGCTGGTACGATATCAAATATCCACATCGTCAACATGCAGGTATTTATGGGGATCTCAGTAAGCGACCTCATTTTCTAGAAGGAGCAATCCTTCTGGGAGTTGGGCGAGCTATTTCGGAAGGTAACGACCTATTGCATAAGTGTGGCGAGCTCTTATGTGAGGTGGCGAGCTCTTATGTGAGGTGGCGACCTCTTTTGATATAAGTACTATTTTACCAGCTCAGCGCTGAGTGGTAGCTCGGCGTCGTGGTTGGGCTTCATGATTTTGGGTCCTTGATGGGCTAACGAATACTGTTCTATGAGGTCCCGGCGGACTAAATCCTATGAGCAGGTTTATTGGCCCATGGCTAATATAGTAATTCAGCAAGAGTTCTATCAATTATGGGAATTTAACATATAGGAGGAATCCTAATTCTGAGTAAGTTGTGTTATTTATGGTAGGAGCAGGAAACCCTAATTGGGAATACTTCTCTTGTCTATATAAAGGAGACTCGTGCCTCATTCTTGATCTCTAAGTTGATTCTTTACATCTTATGTCTTTGAGATCTCTCTCACTAAAATGGCTCTCGCCTATCTCTGAAGCTCTATCTAACTTAGGCATCAGAGGGCCTACAATAGGGCAATCCTCCGCCTTGTCTAGCTTTCGTTTTGCAAGATCTAACAAGTCGCCTGATTCAAGCTTGACGCACCTATTTTTATAAACAATTTTCAAAATGTTCAAAGCTTGCCCGCAAGAGTACGGTTCACTTGTAGGTGTGGTAAGATGACTCGTGTCGATCTCAAGGACTAATATTCAGAATTTCCAATGTTTGTTTAATCACAATTTTAACACGAGAACTTGTATAAAGTGGTTTTTGAGAATTATCAACTACGATTTTAAAAAGCAAGAACTAATTATTTTAAACTAATTAAATTATCCTAATTAATTAACCTAAGCTTGAGACTAAATTATCTAAGAATTATTAATCTAGGAAAAGTAATTTAATTGAATTCTAATCAATTCACTAGCATGGATCAAATCACTACGTATAAGATTAAGCATATGATTTCTCAAGAACAAGGTAAATTCCAATTTCTCAAGCAATTTCATATCATGAACTAAACTAACAACTAATTATCCAAGCATAAGTAATAATTAAACATAAACATGAATAATTAAACCAAGCATGAACGAAAGTAAAACACAACAAATAAATTAATATTAAAAATAAAATCTAAGGTTAAAAGCTTCAGCGATTCAATGTTCCAACGATTTTAAATATCAAAACGATTCAAAAACTCAACGAAACAATTAAATCCTAAGAACATAAATTATCCAAGATTAAAGCTAAAAATAACTAGATTTTAGAAGACTTATTAATAATTAAAGGTTGCTGAAAGTTCTCTACGAATCCGGGTTAAGCTCAGTTCGTCTTCGTCGAAAAATAGGATCTTGAACGAAAAACGTCGTCTTGTCGCTCGGGATCTTGAATCTTCGTCGTAGATATTGGAAGTTCATACTAGGGTGTTGAAAATAGGTTTATCAAACCTAGGATTATTTTTTTGAAGGTTCATAAGCTGTAAGTGTACGCCCAAAGTCGGATTATGGGGTCCCTTTTATAGATTTCGCATTTCTTGGGCCGCAAGTCGGTTCTGGACGCAGTAACGGTAACGTTAGCTGTAAGAAGCTACCGCTAAGTAGATACTGCTAACTTCGAGTTCTTCGTGTCTGTCCAGCCTTAGCGGTTATAGGTAACGGTAAGAGTGTAACCGCTAAGTTACCGCTATACTCTCAGTAGTTTGCTAACGGGTTGCATAACGGTGCTGTTAACGGTATGGTGGCCGCTAAGTGTTAGCACCTAACAGTATCACCTAGCGGTAAGGACTAACCGCTATCCTAACCGTTAACTCCCAATTTCTGATACTTTTTCACCAGTTTGCTCATCTTAAACTCCTCGTTCCAAATCTTCAACTCGAGCTTCCTCGGCTACTTAGCTGTAAGGCGAAAAACTACAAATAATCACCTATTTTCATTAATCTGGATCAATTTACAGTAAGATAAGTTGGAGATACAAAAATACGAATTTGAGCTTAATCTATCCAACTTATATCAAAAATAATAAGAAAAATAAACTAAAATACTACTAAAAACAAAGACAAATTAGTGTTAATCAACTACCCACGCTTTATTGGTTTGTTCGTCCTCGACCAAACGATAGTTTCAAAGTATAACAAGAGTGAAAATAAGCTCAAGCAATGAGTCATGCCGTGCTACATAAATAATTTTGAGAATATGGATACAGTCAACATAACTTCAAAAACTCCACCCTTATTGCATTGTCGCTTCAAAATCAAATTTCATGCATCCTCTCAAAAGGTTAATATATATGGGTGTACGCTCAAAGCACTCAAGCATTGCTGCATGGGATATTTACACACTCAAATCATACAAATACATGCATTATAAATAAGAACCAGAAATCAATTTCTTTTCAATCGCAAATTAAGTGCGTTATCAACAAAGAATCGGAAAAGGTCTTTGCGGGTTGTAATGTAGGCTCTTTGGATGGGTATTGAATATATAAGTCGTGTGGCTAACTCACGATCTAACGTGATCAATAACTCACTCAACGTAATCTAATCACAAAGCAATTTGCTTCTCCACATTCAAAAATTAAAAAAAAAAACTCACTAAACACTCATAACGTAGCCTTTAAACTAGGCTATTTCTCAACTCGTAACCCAAAACCGACTTTCGCTCAAACCACTTAAAAATATAGATTCTTATAATATGCTTCTCTTAAAACATAACTCATTGCCTCTTAAACATTAGGCTTTAAGAAAATAAACAATAAACGCAAGCCTTTATAAACATAGGCAACAACTCGACATGATTCACCAACCTTCTTATTCTTTCTTTTTATTTTATCCTCCCTTTTTTTTTTCTTTTATGGGGTATTTTATTTTCTTCTTCTTTTTTATTCCTTATTGAAGGATGATGGTCCTTAATTACAAACTTTTCATATATCCCTGGTAAAATCTCCAAAACACAAATAACCAATAAAAATAGCTAACTCCTACCTCACGCTTTTAATGATCGTAGGAGTCATCTCATAAACACTCATGGCTAATGGAAATGGATTATTTGGCTATGAGGGGCTCATTCGAAATTTATAGTGGCTAAAATATATGGATATGGCCGGAATAAGGGGTTTTTTTGTGCCTAATCGTCATTTTCAAAGTCAACTACACACATCGGTTTTAAAGAGATCTCAAATCAAAACTCATTCAAGCACATGCAATGATGATAATCACTCAGGCTACTCACAGGCTTTTGCATGAATTTTTTTTTGAATTGGCGCTGCTTTTAAGGTTTTGCAAAATCGTTTGCGTCCAAGTACTATTTTAAGATATATATAAATAAATTTGAAAAAATTATGCACTTATACACGCTCAAAAGACAAGAACTTCAAATCATACTTAATTAACTTTGACAGGCAAGCCAAACTAACACAATTCAGTGTGGGACTAGCAATTAATCACGTAAAAAATTTCAAATCGCACAATATTTCAATTATAAATCATACTCAACCCTCCCCCCCCTAGAAACTTGGCAATCTCCCGATTGGCAAAAATATAATGAAAATATAAGCAAGGGAGATAAGAAAACATCCCTGAAAATTTGACGGTCGAGTTTCTCCAAAAGCGCTCGCGCAATTATCCTTCGTCTCAAATCGCGTGATTAGATTGTCTTTAATAAAATCCTACAAAAACAAAACATACTAATAAATAACTAAATGATTTTGGGATTTTGAATTTTTCATTTTTTTTTTCTTTAGTCTTTAATAAAAAGCAAACAAAAATAATAAAAGATAAAATTGCAATCATTTGCGGCGCGCAAATGCCCGGTTGCAAGTCATGGGGATATAATTTAAACTGGACGGATTGCGGCTCGTTGTCATGAATGGATTGATTGCAACTCATCAAAAGGTTGCCAGACTGTGGCTAACATGGGTCAGATTGCGACCTCGATCGGCGTAAACAAATTCGTAAAAATCGGACGAAAAGACGTTGTTAGCGTGACCCCTAGCGGTACCGGGTACCGCTGAAACAACCGTTAACTTCCTTGTACGTCGCTAATCGTTATCCCCTATGCTGCGTCTTAGCGGTAAGGCCTAGAAAATACAGTGATAAGGGGCAATGTAACAGTTACCGCTACATTACCGCTAAGTCTCCTATTTTGGCGAATTTTATGAATTTTTCTTGGGTTGCCTCCCAAGAAGCACAACATTTTACGTCGCTTGCTCAAAGCATTTTCAACGATCAATGGCTAACTGGAGGTGGAACTCCTAACTCCACCATATCACGTGCTTGAAACTTTATATCAAATTTGTCCTTGGGGTCGGCTATTTCGAGGTCAGCTTTAATTTCGCGAGAATCAATCCCAAACAACTCAGCTATCTCCTCCCAACTTAGAAAATCATCGTCGTCTTCGACTACCATCTCGTCCAAAACTGTTATGCTTTTAATATCTTGGACGCAAGCATTTATCGGGTCGACATACGAAAACTCATCTTCTTCCATCAATGGCACAGGGCAATTATTCATATCTCGCAAAGAAAAAGTGACATTCTCTCCTAGAACCGACAATCTCGTCCTCCCCTTATTCACATCAATCACTGCATGGGAGGTAGATAAAAATGGACGGCCTAAAAGAATAGTATGCCCATATTCTTCACTCGGCATCTCCCCAACATCCAAAACTACAAATTCAACTTGAATAATTAATTCACCCACTCGCACCAAAAAATCTTCAATGATACCCAATGGGTGTCGAACTGAACGATTCGCCAGTTGGAGACGCATTTTTTGTCGGTTTCAAGGGTCCTAATTCAAATTTCTTATAAAGGGAATGCGACAGTAAGTTAATTCCCGCACCAAGATCAAGCATTCCGTGCGCTTGCTGACCATTCTCCAATGTAATATTGACACAAAAGCTTCCAAGGTCCTTCTCCTTCGTAGGCAACGGTTGCTTGCATAACTCACTCACCTCCATTTTTAATGGAAAGTAATGATTCATCTCCGAACGCCTATGTCTTGTAGCAAGATCCTTGAAGAACTTCACATACGCTGGCATCGTCTTGATCGCATCCAAAAGAGGAAGGTTGATGTTGACGTTCTTCAGCAAGTTGTAAAGCTCCATGAACTTCTTATTCTCTTTTTCCGGTTGTAGGCGGCTTGGAAATGGGACTTTTTCAACTATCGGCGAAGTGGGGGTTTTGTTTGTGAGCTTCCCCTTCAAAGGTCCCGGAATGTAAGGGTTTGGTGTATTATGGAATTGTTCTACTGGTTTGTATACAACTCCCTTTGGTGATGCCAGTGTTGGAATCTTCGTCATCTCTTTGTCCCCTTCATCATTTATCTCGACTCCATTGTCAATCACTTTTCCACTACGTAGGACTTTAATCGCTGAGGCTTGCTCCGTTTGACTTGGAAATTTGTCCTTTTCCTTATTTGACCTCGTAATGTCAGTCGCTAATTGTCCTATAGTCCTACCATCCTTTCCATATTCTTAGAAAGATCATGCATTATCCTAGACAGGTTTCCAACACTATTCACCTTTTTCGAGAGTTCGTTTATCTTTGCATTCACTTTCGCAAGTCCCTCTCTATTATGAAGCGTCTCAGTCACTTGATTTTGTTGCCAAACTAACAATGGATCATTTGATTGAACCGGAGTTGATTTTTGCCCCTTCGTAGGTGGTGGTGGTGGGGGAAGGTACTGTGGGTCGGTCTGTGGCTGCATCGGCACATAATGTGGGTTCCCAGGACCCCACTTGAAATAGGGAGAATCACGCTATGCTTGAAATCTGTTTGTGGGTTTCTGCCCAGAATTGTTTTGCTGGAAATTTTGAATGGCGTTGACCTCTACATTCGTCTCATCATCAGAAGTCACTGAACACGCATTTGCTCCATGTCCAAATGCTCCACAAATTCCACATTTCTCTTATGAAGGTTGCGATTGTTGCTTCATCATCATGTTCATCAACAACTCCACTTTGTCAGTTTATCGAACTTCTCATCCTCCGCTCGCACAACTGAAACCTCATTCACTCTAAATTTTTGAGGCCTTGAAATCGTTTGCCTTGACTTGTCACTCATAAACTCAAAAGGATCACATGCCTCCTCTGCAATTAGATCTCCAAAATCTCCAGCCTTCATCTCCACGTGCAGCTTGGAAATTGGCAATAAGCCTTCATGAAAATAAGTATTCCCCAACTCAGGACCATTGTTATGATGCGGACACGCAAGGAGAAGTTCTTTGTAGTGCTCCTAGGCTTCATGGAATAATTCACCTTCTTGTTGCTGGAAGGTGGAAATTTCTCTCCTTAATGTTGCCGTTGTTTGGGCCGAGTAAAATCTTTCAATAGCAATGACACCATATCCCAAGTAGCTAGGGAGTTAGGTTGCAATGACAAAAGCCACTGCTTTGCTTTATCCTTCAAGGTGTTCGGGAAGAATCTCTTCCTAAGTTTTCCTACTGTTAAACCCCTAGCTTGAACTGGTAAAATTTCCGAATGAAATTGAGTGGGTCTTCATTGGGTAAGCCGTAGAAAGCAGGCAGCCTGTTTAAATCATCGGGCTGTAAGGGGTAGTCTCGGGCCGCTTTCCCTAAGACTATTGGTGAGCTATATGGTCCAATGGTTGGGCACGCGAGGTCGCCTTGTCTATGCACATTTTGATATCGAGGGGCTCGTCTCCCTCCAAAGTTTGCACGACCTCCGAAGTCCTCCCTATTCTCATAGTACTCATCATCTTTGTTGAATACATTATCCTCGTACCCATCCTCGTAACCATCATTCATCATATCGTCGTTTTACCAATTATATCATCCACCTCTTCTATTTTGGAAACGGTTCGGTGATCGCCCCTGATTTCGGTTATCATTATTTTATTGGTTGTTCGAGGGTGGGGGACCGTCATTACCAACTCGAATGTGCAAAATCTCCTCATTTACCGGTGCAAGGAATGCTAAAGCTTCGGCTTGATTCCTAAATTGTTGTGGATGGTTGATTTGGTTCCTTGGAAATACGACTTGATGATTGTCTTGGTCTTGGAATCCCTCATTGTTTGCTTCATTGAGGATAACGTGTCTTCCTTGGTTCTCATCATTAACAATCCCTTGGTTGTTCCCTTCGTTATGTACTTGATTGATATTAGGATCATTAAGTAGTGGATCTTCATAACGAATGTCGTCCTGGGGGTCTCCAAAGTTTTGAGCATCGGTAGGTGGCATTCCATATGGTTGGTAGCGTGGAGGGGTAATATTATCATTCCCTTGCCCTTGGCCACCATTCGTTCATCCTCCTCCTCTTCCTCCCAGTCCTCGGCCTAAAATAGGTGTAGTATTTGACATGTTGGCCGAATTTGTATGACGATTATTTACGTCGGGGGAATGAAAGATTCTTCTTGGTCTACCAACTCGTTCAACGTTGTCTATAAATGGAGCAAGTCCGTTTCGAAGGCTACGACGACCATGCATCAACAACACAAAACATCAACGCATCGAGTGGAAAACAAAGAACCTTTATACAAATAGGCGGAAAAGCAAATAACACGAACAAACATTATCAAAACCTATCTCAGTCCCTGGCAACGGCGCAAAAGTTTTTATTCAAGCTTAACGCACCTATTTTTATAAAAGAAAATTCCATAATGTTCAAATCTTTCCCGCAAGAGTACGGTTCACTTGTAGGTGTGGTAAGATGACTCGTGTCGATATCAAGGACTGATATTCGGAATTTCCAATGTTTGTTTAATCACAATTTTAACACGAGAACTTGTATTAAGTGGTTTTCGAGAATTATCAACTACGAATTTAAAAAACAAGAACTAATATTTTAAACTAATTAAATTATCCTAATTAATTAACCTAAGCTTGAAACTAAATTATCAAATAATTATTAATCTAGGAAAAGTAATTTAATTAAATTCTAATCAATTCACTAGCATGGATGAAATCACTACGAATAAGATTAAGCATATGATTTCTCAAGAACAAGGTCAATTCCAATTTCTCAGGCAATTTCATATCATGAACTAAACTAACAATTAATTATCCAAGCATAAGCAATAATTAAACTAAACATGAACAATCTTATCACCAAGCATGAATGAAAGTAAAACGCAGCAACTAAATTAATATTAAAAACAATATCTAGGGTTCAAAGCTTCAGCGATTCAATGTTCAAACGATTCTAAATATCAAAACGATTCAAAAACTCAAAACGAAACAATTAAATCCTAAGAACATAAATTATATAAGATTAAAGATAAAAATAACTAGAGTTTAGAAGACTTATTAATAACTAAAGGTTGCTGAAAGTTCTCTGCGAATCCGGGTTAAGCTCAGTTCATCTTCGTCGAAATATCGGGTCTTGAATGAAAAACGTTGTCTTGTCGCTCGAGATCTTGAATCTTTGTTGTAGATCGTGTAAGTTCATCCTAGGGTGTTGAAACTAGGTTTCTCAACCCTATGATTTTTTTTTGGAAGGTTCCTATCTGTAAGTGTACGCCCAAAGTCGGATTATGGGGTCCCTTTTATAGATTTCACGTTTCTTGGGCCGCAAGTCTATTAAGTCGGTTCTGGATGCAGTGACGGTATGGTTGATTTGGTTCCTTGGAAATGAAACTTGATGATTGTCTTGGTCTTGGAGTCCCTCATTGTTTTCTTCATTGAGGATCGCGTGTCTTCCTTGGTTCTCATCATTAACTATCCCTTGGTTGTTCCCTTCGTTATGTACTTGATTGATATTAGGATCATTAAGTAGTGGATCTTCATGACTAATGTCTTCCTGGGGGTCTCCAAAGTATTGATCATCGGTTGGTGGAATTCCATATGGTTGGTAGCGTGGAGGGGTAATATTGTCATTCCCTTGCCCTCGGCCACCATTCGTTCGTCCTCCTCCTCTTCCTCCCAGTCCTCGGCCTCCAATAGGTATAGTATTTGACATGTTGACCGAATTTGTATCACGATTATTTACGTCGGGGGAATGAAAGAGTCTTCTTGGTCTACCAACTCGTTCAACGTTGTCTATAAATGGAGCAAGTCCGTTTCGAAGGCTACGACGACCATGCATCAACAACACAAAACATCAACGCATCGAGTGGCAAACAAAGAACCTTTATACAAATAGACGGAAAAAGCAAATAACACGAACAAACATTATCAAAACCTATCTCAGTCCCCGGCAACGGCGCCAAGATTTTGATTCAAGCTTAACAGACCTATTTTTATAAACAATTTTTCAAAATGTTCAAAGCTTGCCCGCAAGAGTACGAGTTCACTTGTAGGTGTGGTAAGATGACTCGTGTAGATCTCAAGGACTGATATTCAGAATTCCCAATGTTTGTTTAATCACAATTTTAACACGAGAACTTGTATAAAGTGGTTTTTGAGAATTATCAACTACGAGTTTAAAAAGCAAGAAATAATTATTTTAAACTAATTAAATTATCCTAATTAATTGACCTATGCTTGAAACTAAGTTATCTAAGAATTATTAATCTAGGAAAAGTAATTTAGTTAAATTCTAATCAATTCACTAGCATGGATCGAATCACTAGGAATAAGATTAAGCATATGACTTCTCAAGAACAAGGTCAATTCCAATTTCTCAAGCAATTTCATATCATGAACTAAACTAAACATGAACAATCTCATCACCAAGCATGAACGAAAGTAAAAGGCAGCAACTAAATTAATATTAAAAACGAAATCTAAGGTTCAAAGCTTCAGCGATTCAATGTTCAAATCATTCTAAATATCAAAATGATTCAAAAACTCAAAACAAAACAATTAAATTCTAAGAACATAAACTATCTAAGATTAAAGCTAAAAATAACTAGAGTTTAGAAGACTTATTAATAACTAAAGGTTGCTGAAAGTTATCTACGAATCCGGGTTAAGCTCAGTTTGTCTTCRTCGAAAAATTAGATCTTGAACGAAAAATGTCGTCTTGTCGCTCGGGATCTTGAATCTCCGTCATAGATCTTGGAAGTTCATCCTTGGGTGTTGAAAATAGGTTTCTCAACCCTAATATAGTTTTTTGGAAGGTTCCTAAGCTGTAAGTGCATGCCCAAAGTCGGATTATGGGGTYCCTTTTATAGATTTCGCGTTTCTTAGGCCACAAGTCTGTTAAGTCRGTTCTAGACGCAGTAACGTTAGTAGTAAACAGCTACCGCTAAGTAGATACCACTAACTTCAAATTATTCATGTCTATCCAGTCTTAGCGATTATAGGTAACGGTAAGAGTGTAACCGCTAAGTTACCGCTATACTCTCAGTAGTTTGCTAACGGGTTGCATAACGATGCTRTTAACGCTATGGTGTCCGCTAAGTGTTAGCACCTAACGGTAAGACGTAGCGGTAAGGACTAACCGCTATCCTAACTRTTAACTCCCAAATTCTGCTACTTTTTCACCAGTTTTCTCGTCTTCAACTCCTCGTTCCAAATCTTCAACTCGAGCTTCCTCGGCTACTTAGCTGTAAGGCGAAAAACTACAAATAAACACCTATTTGCATCAATCTGGATCAATTTATAGTAAAAATAAGTTGGAGATACAAAGATAAGAATTTAAGCTTAATCTACCCAACTTATACAAAAAAAAATAAGAAAAATAAACTAAAATACTACTAAAAACAAAGACAAATTAGTGTTAATCATCGCCAAGAGTCACTTGGAGATCAATCASGTCGCTGCATAATTATTTGAGGTTATTTAGGTCGTTGATCACACGTATAAGTTTAGTACCCCATATTCTTGAGGCATCAATATTTTTGGTCGCATCAGTGGTGATCACGCAAAAAGCAGAGCACTGGTGATGATAGCATTGTGAGCTGGCTTCTTTTGGCCTGGGATGAGAAGTATGGCGGGCGAGCTCGTTATGACCTGCCGGAAGTGTCAGATGTACGCGCCTGTCATTCATGTKCCCGTGGAGGATATGATGATTATGGGCTCATCTTGCCCCTTTGTGCAGTGGGGGAYTGATATTGTGGGGCCCTTTCCAAAAACACCCGACAACAAACAACACGTGGTGATTGCAGTGGACTACTTTACGAAGTGGGTGGAGGCCGAGGTTGTGACGGGCATTAGCGAGTAGAATATCATGTATTTTATTTTTACCAGTATTTTTTGTATGGCGTTCTGCGGGTGCTGGTCTCGGACAATGGAATCCAATTAATAGACAGATGATCCGGGAATGGTGTAAAATGATGGGGATAAAGCARCGATATGCCTCTGTGGCACATCCCCAAGCCAATGGACAAGTTGAATTCACTAACCAAATTATTGTGTAGCGAATTAAATTGCGATTTGAAAAGGTAGGGGGACTTTGGCACGAAGAGCTCTCATCCATCTTATGGGCTTATTAAATGACCTTGCGAACTACTACAGGCAAATCACCTTTCATCCTGGTCTACGGTATGTAAGTTGTTATCCCGATAGAAATAATGGGAGGATCACAAAGGATATCAACATTCAACGTGGAATAAAACGAACAACTAGCTAGAGGATCTATCGAAACAATTAATGAGATACGCAATAAGGCCGCAGCACACGTGGAAAGATACAAACAAAGAGTCCATGCGGCCTTTCACAAAAAAGTAAAATGATGATACCTCCAGGTCGGCGACCTTGTCTGGAAGCGGACTGATGCAATCTACACCACTAAGAAGCTGGATCCAAACTGGATAGGACCATTCAAGGTCATCAAAGTACTACAAGGGGGAGCATACGTGCTTGAAGATGCAAAAGGAAAATCTTTACCAAGAAGAAGGAATGTATACCACTTGAAAAAGTATTATGCCTAGCTCTCCGGACGATAGGCTCATACTTTTCACAAATCTATCTATACTTATTTCTATCATGAACTGATGCTTCTTTAGGTTGGCGGTGGACTCATACTCTTGTCGCACTTTTACCCACTATGGGTTGATAATTATTAATAATAATTAAAGGATTTCTTATGGCATTCTATGAACTTCTATGGTTTTATCTATATGGCTAAGTMCCGATGCTCTTATCGGGTCGGCGATGGGATTTATGGGCATGGTAATGGCTGGTTTTGTGTGAAAATGTTTTTGATTTACATTTTCTTGCATATCCTTGAATATGTTTGATTTACATATTATATGATGTTTTGAGGGGAGGCCTGTTTGACTTACATGTTTCCTCTCAGTTCTTATGTGTGATTTACATGCTGTTGATCTGGCCTTATGTGTTTTGTTTGGTCTTTTGTGATTTGCTTGGTTGTATGAATTATTATTTGGTCTTATGTGCTTTTATGTGCCTTGGTTGGTCTTGCGTGATGTATTAGTTAAGAACATGTTTGATTTACATATTCTCATGTATTCTTGAATATGTTTGACTTACATATTCAAGGATGTTTATAAGAGAAACATGTTTGATTTACATGTTTTTCTTCAATTACGAACATGTTTGATTTACATGTTGCTTGCATGTTTTGGGGGATATACACTGTTTTCAATCTCTATATGTCCAAATTTGGTTGTGGAAAGCAGGTCCAGGCGATACTATGGGGAAATCAACATTAATTTTTTTCGATCATATAACATTAACTCAGGGGACTAAGAACAATCTGGGTTGTTTCTGGTTTATTCTCATTATGATTCGGCGACCTAACTACTCCCTGATTCACATTATTCATGTCTGTGCCTAACGAAATTTATGAACAAGAGAAATACTATGATAAATCTAAGTCATAGCAGAAAATCAAGATTGTTCATACATGACCATTCAAAATCAGAAGGAGATAATGTTATGTTACAAAAGCAGATCGAAAATTATGAGGGGTTGYAGTCAGACAGCATTTCATCTACAGGGTCCTCCAACTCGGTGCTAAACCATGCTTTCAAGATAGCATTACCMTTGCAGGGGACCGACCATTTGGCCGTTACGGGCTGACTTCTATCATCCTTCCAGAAAGAGAAAGGCGGGAGCTCTACTTTTATGGTCTTTGCATCCATTTCGAAATGGATATTGGCTTCAGCAAGTTGAACCTTGATCCGTTCTACAGTAAAGTGGAGCCATTCAAGACCTCCTTGCCCTGTTTTGCCCAGGTAGTGGGTTGTGTTCTTGTATATATTCATCAGCTCGTTCCTATAGGCTTCAATGAACTTTCTACCCACTTCGCTCTTTAGAAACGTGTGGAGACCTTCAATCAGCCCCTMCTTTTGACCCTCAGTTTTTCCTTCTGCAATTCCCTGTTGCCGAGCTAKGAGTCCCACTACGTGCAATTGCCTCTCMTTTTCTTGCAACAGCCCCTCTACCTTCTTTAGCCAATCTTCCAAGGTCTCCGGATGACTCTTGGAAATATGGAACTCCTCTTCTCGGGTTGTCAGGCGATGATGATCTTTATCCAGCTGTCCTTGGGTCAAGGATAGCTGCTGCATTTATTTTTCTGTTTGAGTTGTCAGCTCATCGCAAGTTTTTTGTAATTTTCTCTCGGAGKTCGTTGTTGATAAGTGGCTAGAAAGTGAGGCCATCAGAGGTTCCAACTACATCACAAGGAAGTAACAAGCGAGTGTTATAAGCTGGATGTGTTATAAGGTGCTAAGATATAATATTTCGGGATATTAAGCTACCTGGGTCGTTGCGCATTTGTGAAGGAGAGATTTGGTCTCATCGGCACCACCACACTAAGCCAGACCCTTCTCTAAGTTTGGGGGGCTCGACGTAGAGGCCTTCTGGAAACAGCGGCGCTTGGTGACTAGAGGCATTTATCGGGAGGGAATTCGCATGCTCGGTGTTCTTTTTCCTTTTCCTTTGTTCAACACATCTCGAAGCAGCATTCTCTCTTCAGGGTCTGATGGCTCCTCCTAACCATCTCTCGCAGTAAAGGCGAGTTCTACCTTTTCGTCCACATCAATGGTAAGAGGTCGCATCACCGACTTTACTGCCGAGCTTGTGTTAAGTTGAGCAGTGGTACCTCCCTCCGAGCTTGAATACAKGCARCTAGCAATGATATCGTATATTAGTTTTTTRTGAGGGTGAAGTTATAAGAATTTGTGATGACTTGGAAATCTACCAAATTCAGATCTGGAGACCTACAAACAAAAAAACTCTCTCCGAGTCTGTGAGCCTCATCACATTACACGATCTTTTGCTCCACTCAGAAAGCAGTTCGAAATATTATTTGTAACGTGTGGGATGATTTTTGGGAGAACGTGGTGCATCTTGTTCGGGGGTTCAATTTTGYCATTAGGTGAGAAATGGCTAGATTTCGGTATTGTGGATAAGAAATAATTTTGACCGCTATTCATGCACTTTTGATAATGGATTTACTAGGAAGCRCATTTTTTGGCGAGAAGAAAGATAGAAAGAACCTTTTTGGTATTTTATTTGGAAGCAAAAATGGAAAAAACCTGGGTCGAGCTATACATCGTAGTATGTACACAAAATCACATACCCAGCTAGGAATATGATAGAGTTAGGAGTCATCTCAAGCAAGGGGACTCTGTACTTAATTGATATGGACACACAGAACTAATGAGGGGGAAACCTGAATCCCGCCCTCAGAATCTCGTCACAAAGTGTGATGTGATTGAGAGGAGGATGGCTCAGGTCGGATTGTTTGATAATGGGGTAGTCTGGTTTGGCAGTTTCAGGGAGGTTGAGTGCTTCTTCAAAAGCTTTGAGGTTGCTCCGAGGGATCATCCAATGGTTCTGTGTGGCTACTCTAGTAGCTCGCGGATGAGGAGGTAGGTCAGCTTGAGCCGACGAGGGTATCACGGTCACAATATTTGTAATAAAGAAGTCGGGTTGAGAGGTTGAAGGCATTTAAGATTCTACTATGCGGATGCCTTTGGGGATTTATTCAGATAAGGCTTTGGTTTGGGCCTCTAATTCGAGATAGGAAATTTCTCCCTCCGGTTCACCTGTTAGACTGGGTCGGGATATAGATTGGGGGTAGGTGTGTTTCTTCTTCTACCTCGTCGTTTTAGAGGAATTTCTATTGATTCGGTATCGGATGTTAGAGAATTAGAGTTTGGGGAATCAGAGATGGGTGAGGCTGTGTTCATCATCMACCAGTCATATAATGGGGAGGGGAAAGACAGAAAATTACACTCAGCATCACATCAATTAACAAAAAAATTAGAATAATTATTATCAGAACAGGGGATTATGGGGACTTACTCATCATCTTGGTCGACRGATTTGGTGCAGATTGATTGGGTTTTGCGATTTTTTACAGAAATTCKCAAGGTGTATTTGCAGAAGAAAATGGCATGATCTTTCGCTCTATTTTTATGTAAATGAGGTTTAGTGAAGAAGAATGAGTGTTTTGTGTTGGGCGGCACAAAAGCTAAAAAGATATAAGGGTTTTTCGATAGGTGGGAAAGTTGGTAGGGTTGTTGTGGGCCTTTCAATTTATGACCCACRTAATTAAATATATTATGAGGAAAGRAGCTACTGACGCGTGTCCGACATGATGCAGATGGGCATTTAATGATCTTAAATGAGAAGTGATGGCTAAAGGTGCTGTGCTTTTTTCAAAAAGCATGATTGTTTGACTTCCAAGGTAACTCATGATTACATTCCACTTAGTTTCCTACCTCAACCAGCCAAATGTGGGGGACTAGATGATACGACATCAAATATTCACGTCGCCAACATGCAGGTATTTATGTGGATTTTAGTAGGCGACCTCATTTCTCAGAAGGTGCAATCCTTCTGGGAGCTGGGCAAGCTGTTCTGGAGGGCAGCGACCTGATGCATAGGAGTGACGAGCTCCTATGTGAGGTGCCAAGCTCTAATGATATAAGTACTATTAAACCAGTTCGCGGCGCTGAGTGGTAGCTCGAAGATGAGAGTTGGGCCTCATGGTTTTGGGCTTTGACAAACTAATATGGGCTATTCTATGGGGTCCTGGCRGATTAAATTTATGGACAGGCTTATTGGCCCATGTCTAATTCGGTAATTCAGCGAGAGTTTTATTATTTATGGGAACTTAGCATACAAGAGGAATCCTAATTCTAAGTCGGTCGTGCTATTTATGGTATTATAGTAGGAGAGGGGAACCCTAGATTGGGAATCCTTATCTTGTCTATATAAAGAGGACTCAGACCTCATTCTTTTTCTCTCTAAGTTGATTTCACATCCTACGTTTTGAGCTCTCATATATCACTTTTAAGATCTTTTGTATCTCTCTCACGCACTCTCTAACTTAAGCATTGGAGGGCCTAAGCTGGGGGCTGTCCTACCGCCTTGGCTTAGGTTTTGTTTTGCAGGATCTATCAGGTCACCAGGAGCATCTTGAAGATCCACCAGGTCGTTGCTCGTATATCGAATGTATATCAGGTCGATGACTTCATATTTAAGGTCAGTACTCACTTTTTTTGAAGCACCGATCTTTTTGGTCGCAATCACATGACTATTTTAGAGTCAGGTTTTTGTTTCGTCTGGGGTGGTGGCTGAGACTGGCGGTGGTGGAGGACATGGGGCTGAAAAACGGCGGAGATGGAGTGGTGGTGGTTTTGCCAGAAAAGTTGGGTGGCTCGGCATATGTAGGCCTCGGCCATAAAATAGGCTGGCCGGGAACAGGCTAGCGTACAGGCCTGGAAACGGTCATAAAAATGTGGTGAAGTTGGCCGGGAGGAATTTTGTTGAAGAATTGTGGTTTGAAAAACTTTATAAACACAAGAACTAAGTTTGTACCTATTTGTTGCAGTTTGTGAGCAGAGAATGAATTTTTCTGTGAGGTTTTGGGAAGTGCCGATGGTTTCTTAAGAAGTTGACAAGAAAATATAGGTGTGGGTAGTTTAGGAGAAGAAACGTGGGCGCATGTGTAATTGGAGCTACTTTGATCTGGTGAAGTTGGGCGTCATAGGGCTCTTGGAGGCTTAAATAGACTTAGACTAGCGTAATACCCGTCTGAACATAGGGGTATATATAGAATACGTATACACAAATATTACAATATTGAGTGTATTGATAATACATAAGTTTTAAGAAAAATAAATAATAATAATTAAAAATACATTATTTTATCTAGACAACGCAAAGTTCTTTTATAAAGTACATTATTAACTCTATTTACATATCTACCGTCTTTGTCATAATAGAGTTTCTTAAATCATTTTCTACTTTTATTATGGACATTGTAACATAAAACTGACATCACTAAAATTGATGACACGGATGGAATTGAGTATTTATATGTTTTATAATAAAATATCTTTTTAATACTATACCAAAAAATGTTGCAAAAAGATAAATATTTCATTGTGAAAAGCAAAAACAAATATAGAAGAATATAGACTTTTTTATAAAATTATATTATTTGAAAGATTTTAACAGAAAATAAAGATAAGGGTATGTTAGATTTTATAAAATATATAACAAATTTTATTCAATATAAAATATATTTGCAAATAATAAAGAAAATTACACATATTTCAAATAAGTTAAAAAAGAACAAAATTGAAAACATAGAATATCTTCAAATGTGTAAAATCATATTGGAATACAAGTTGATACCCATTTAAATAATCTCAAAATTCTCAAATGTATCATGTATTTTCATTTTGTAAATAATATCAACAAATCAGATAAATATATGCTCCACCTTCAAATTAGGTAGCTAACCTATGAACAAAGAATCAATATGTGATAAGAATTAAAAATAAGCATTATAATATGGTGGGGAATATAACGGGAACACATGCAGAATGAAAATTTTTAAAAATTGAATTATGTATCATTATGAATTCTAAATATAAAGGTCAATTTCATCTTAACAATTATTTGATTTTTATGGAATAAACCTTAAATTACACAGATGAATCGTGCATGTTCAAGAATTTAGAAAATCTCGTTAAACAAAAAACCACATGCACAGATGAAGACTGGAAAAAAAATTCAACAAAAAAATAAGAAGTTTATTTCATATATAATTCATGGAGTAAAATATAAAATACACATACTGAGGAAGAGTAACATTTACCTCTTTAAAAGATTCAACAATCACCATAACTCATTTTCGGTAGCTTATAAAACTCCACTTGACATCTCAATTCAATCATAAACATAAATCGATCATGGATCAAAAATTATAATTAGAAATAAAAACTAACGTTCATATGTCTAATCTTTTTTTGGGCATTTAAGAATGAAAAAAATAATGATAAGGATAAACTAAAAGTATTTTGAGAAGATTTTAAGAAGGATAAATATATAAGACAAAAAGAAAGAGATTAGTATGGGTAAAAATCAGTATTTTAAAATGCATATCGAGCAATGTGTTGCATTTTGATCTCAACATCGTGTAGCGTAAATAGCATTGTATATTACGTGGACTATTTGAACACGTTATTTTAATATTTAAAATAATTGCATATTTTTTGTGAGTTATTTTTAATATAAATATAATTATTATTTTTTAAAATATAACTCAATATATAATCTCAACAAACAAAGTATAAGGTCCAACAAGTATCTAACAAAAAATTAAAATTCATTAAATAGAAATCTATGAGAGTGTATAGTAAAATTTTAAAGTTTTTTAAGAATATCTAGGAACATGTTCAAATTGATTAGAAAGGTTTGAATTTAAACATAATCAATTTTGTACCACGAGCTTGTAGCTCAAGTGGTATCACTAACCCTTTATAAGGGTATTGACAAGGGTTCGAACCCTAAACCTCTCAAGTTATTTGAGATTTATCTTCTACTTTCCAACCACTTGACCCAACTTATTAAAAAAAAATGTTCAAATTGATTAACACCGTCTATCATGCAGATCTTTAATATGAAAACACTGTCAATTACATAATATAAATAAAAAAATTATTTCACAAAGTTAAGTTCTTCAAAGAAAAAACACTGGTGCCATATCATCAATTTTGCATAGATATGCATAGATAGTAAAATACAATTTTGTAAGAATATGTAGGAACATGTAGTCAAATTGATTACACTGTCTATCATGTACATCAAATAATATAAAATTTAAAAAAGTTGGTATCAAAGAATTAGTAAAGAAACATTGTTTATATATATATATCAAAACATCGGTCAATTACATAATATAAATCAAGAAATCGTTGTTACAAAATTATTTCAAAACAAAGTTAAATTTTTTGAAAGAGAACACCGGTGCTATATCATCAATTTTGTGTAGGCACAAGAAGAAATAGGGTGGAAACACTGATGCCATCATATCAGTTTTTGCGAAGCCACACGAACAAATAGGGTGGTAAAATACAATATAAACCAACCAATAAACTGAAAATCTATGATAGTGTATAATTTTAAAGTTTCGTATAATTTAAAGTTTTGTAAGAATATATATGAATATGTAGTCAAATTGATTAACACCGTGTAGATTAAATAATATAAGTTTTAAAAAAATCGGTATAAGAAATTAGTAAAAAAAAATAATGTATGTTAAGTAACTAATAGTGTATGATTTTAAAGTTTCATATAATTTTAAGGTTCTTTAAGAATATCTAGGAATATGTAGTCAAATTGATTAGCACCGTCTATCATGTAGACTAAATAATATAAAGTTTAAAAAAAATTGGTATCAAAAAATTAGTTTGTTAATTTCTTTTATATTTATATACATAATATATATTAAAAAATTATTATCAAAAAATTATTTGAACACAAAATCAAATTTTTCAGAAAAAACAGGTGCTATTG
>BMAC01000866.1:364681-381404 GCA_014905375.1 Phtheirospermum japonicum
ATAGCATGAAATGTGGACATGATAGAAATAATAAATGATAATTGATTATAGACACAATACACAGAGAAAAAAATAGGGTTAAAAATAGCGTGAAACGTGGACAAGACAAAAATAATAAGTAATAATTGATTACAAACACAATACACAGAGAAAAAAAATTAACATGACACATGGAAGCGTAAGATTACAGTGTACATTGAATCAGTATAATAGGGTGGATTACTAGATGGCCCTAACTTCTAATATAGGTTAAGAATTTTATAGAGAACAAAATAAGAATAATATTACTAATAATTTATAATATTTTAAAATTTGAAATATATAATTATTTGACAAATAAAATTATAATTTCCAATAAAACAAAATTCTTAGGGTTTGTGAATTAATCATAGATAATCATTTATAAGTGACGAGCTTTAGACCAAAACTATAATTCAATGTAATATGATTAAAATAAAATGAGAAATATGTAATTATGATGCATGGGTATTACCAAAAAAAAAGGTATTGTAGTCTAAATGGTTAGCATATACTCCTTGATCTACAAGGTCAAAGGTTCAAACCCTAAAAAAGTTTTTTTTTATTGTAACATCTCAAAATCAAGAAACTAACTAGGATAGCTCAAACGATTTGATTGGTAAACTCATATCAACAAGGATTTATCTACAAGGTCAAAAGTTCAAAACCCCAAGAAGGCTTTTTTTTTTCTTTTTTTCATTCTACACCCCAAAATCAAGATAACTCAAAAGATTTGATTGGTAATCTCATACCAATAAGGCACATCTTCTTTTCTAAAAGCCTTCTTATCAAAATTTCAAAGTTAAGCATGCTTCGCCTAGAGTAGAGGTGGGATGGGTAACCACCTGGGAATTCTTTCCGGGGTGCGCGCGAGATACAATGAGACTAACCCCCAGGTCTGGAGGACGATCCTGAGATGCTACAAATATACACATAAAATTATACAAATTTTAAAAATAAAATTGTCCCAAATGAGCCAATGAATTTTTGAAAAATGGAATAAAAAAATTAAATTATAATTCATCTTCAGTGAGCATCTTCTAAGTTAACAAAATATTTAGCATTTTGTTTTATGCGATTAAAGATATATCTTTCTATCCAACACAATATATATTATGCGAGATAATATATATATTTCATTCAAATAATGGAGATTCAAACAATATTTTTGTTTTTATTGATTGTTTAAAATACTTCTTGAAATTTTAAAACAACCTTAAATTTCAAAAATAATTCATGTTTTATCTTTTTTT
Organism: Phtheirospermum japonicum; assembly: GCA_014905375.1. Taxonomy (NCBI): domain Eukaryota; kingdom Viridiplantae; phylum Streptophyta; class Magnoliopsida; order Lamiales; family Orobanchaceae; genus Phtheirospermum; species Phtheirospermum japonicum. The sequence continues at coordinate 365,953 of BMAC01000866.1, forward strand.
TTAATATGATATATTGTTTATATTCTCTATAAATATTATAAATATTAATTTAATAGTATAATGTGTAGTTAATAAAAATATTAGTAATTAAAATAAATCTAAAACCTTCATAAATTTTATTTTCTTTTTAGTTAATTTGTAATTATTGTTAATATTAATTTGATAGTATATTATGTAGTTAATGAGAGATTTAATAATAAAAATAAGTCTAACGTAATATTTATAAAAATATATTATTTATAAATATAAATGCATATTTCTTATATCCAAACATCTACGCCCTAAATGACACACACATATGAGTGCATTCAAATATTTTTTTTAAAACTCAAAATATCTTCGTTATTTGAATGATGAAAATGCAAATATATATAATCTCGCATAATATATATATATATATATATATATATATATATATATATATATATAGATATAGATATAGATATAGATATATAATTAGTTTTGAACGTGCTATGTTTTTTTTGTTTTTTTTTTTTGCTTAGTAAATAACTTCTGACTTAACCAAATAGAAGATTATGTATATCATATTAATATGTTAGAGTATTTATAAAATAAACTTATCATTTTCATTATTAGTCAGATAGCTATAGCCTTATAAAATATAATCGTAACTCTTCAATAATTTTTAAATCTCCGGCCAAAGAAATTTCCAGCCATCGAAAAATAAATTCATGATTTGTTTTAATTGGGATTTGTGATATTTAGAACGTGATTTGTAATTTTTTTATTAGAATTTAATTATTTTTTGATTTTTATATTGAGATCTTATTAAATCCGTGATTTGAGTCAAATATTTGGATTTTGTAAATTGTGTTTTGAAGCAATTCCTATTATTGGTTGTGGTTGTTGTGTATTTAATTTAATTAGATTAATTCTGTGATTTGAATTAGATGTTTGGATTTCTTGATTTGTGTATTGAAGTAGTTCCCAGTATTGGTGTTGTTATTGTATATTAGAATTTAATTAATTTTATAATTGTATATTGGATTTAGTGATTTTGTGAATAGTAAATTGAGATTTCGTGATTAGTGATTTGTATACTGTAATTTAATTAATACTAGTATTATACCCGTACGATGCATGGGGGGATAATTTTAAGGTTTAATTTGTAAAATGTTTAATTTTATTTTTATGTTAATAATATAATAAATAAGTGGTTATAATAATTTAAACAAAAGTAGGATAAGATAAAGATTAAAATAATAAATGTAAGAAATTGAAGAATTAAACATTATATAAAACATGCTTAACAAAACTATTATTAATCAGAATCTTATAATTTACAAATTATGAAATACTTCCTTATACACAACATTCGTAGTTTTTTTTTCTACGTTTATTTTCATCATCGCAAATCAAGATTTTTAAACCTTTTTGGTTGGTCACCCTTCATATCGCAACATACAGTTGACCATGACTGAAAATAGGCTTTTTCAAGAAAAAGTCCAATGTGGGATAAGGATTGACCTTGACTTTTATTAATTGTCATTATATACGGCAGAATAATCGGAAATTACCTTCGTTGAAACTTAAATGGCAACCTAGGATCCGGTGGTGTTACGTTCATTCGTGGGATGAGTACTAATTCACCCGCATTACTTCCTTGGAGAATCGTTGCCTATAAAAAATGATCACCTAGTTTCGTAACTACCAATTGCACAGACAATTGTAATAGAATTATACCTCTCAATTGATAAGTATTTTGTGACAACAACAACCACAACAACAAAAACAACAATAATAATAATGGTGATAATAACATAACTTATAGTGAAATAATAACATACCATACGAATATTAAAATAATAAGTTAACATTAGAAATATCGGTTATTGAATTTTTTTTTAAAATGATACGAAACTTGAGCCACTACAGATGACTGTAAATTATTTGTTGCATTATCCTGATTTATATAATTCTCTATAGAAGTCAATTCCGATACATTTGTATTTAAAATATAAATTCAAGTTTGGGATGTTTTGGAATTTGATGCAGTTTATTAATCACATATAACGTACATGTTGTTACATAAATAAATTCTATAATAGCTAAATATTTTATACACACATTAAATCTATTTTAGCAAAATAAATACGTAAATAAGGGTGATTTCATCAAGAAAAAATAAATTAAATACTCCGATAAAAATAAACATTGTTTATTTTATTATCAAAGATAATTCAATAAAAAAATTATGAAATTTATAACATGATAAAAATAATACAATTTAATATTAAAATTCATAATTATAACTTTTTTATATTTATTATGTGTTTATTAACATTTCGTGAAAAAAAATAACTAAAAATTATAAGTTTAAGTAATATAATTCAATTATAATATTATAATTTATCAAAACATAAATTGTAGTAATTAATTGTGGTTGATATGGCAATATATACACCAGACCTGGTTTGGGGTAGCTCTGACTCAGGATAGTTAGATAAATTAAGGAAGGGCTAAAACAGCTGTCTCAGAGGAGGGAGCTTGTCATCATCATAACAAGATCTGACCTGTTAGATGGTAGGGACACAAAATGAAAGGAGAGCTGGATCATAACAGGTCTGGTTCCTTGAATTCTGCTGGAATCCTAGAAAATTGAGGAAGTACAGAATAAGGAAGACCTGGAACAAGGGAGACCTGTTTCCTAGATCCCCGRCAAAGGGACAAGTAGGACCACTTGTCAGAATTRGTTRCATAACGGTCCGTGATTCGCGGCATGTGCTCCTGGGATCCCGGCTGGGGTCCCCACGGGAGGAAGTTATAAGTATCTTAACTCYAAGGTTKARAKRGAGAAGAGCAGGTCTGGGCGAATACCTGGGTCTGAGGCAATATGGAATAGTAGAAGAAGAGCAGGCCCGGGCCAGACCTGTTTTCCTGTTTACCCAGAAGAGAGCGAGTGGGACCACTTGTTAGAGTTTGTTGCTTAAACGGCCCGTGATTCGCGATCTTTGTTTCCGAGATCCCGGAAAGGGGTCCCCGCTAGGAAAACTATAAATACCTCAGCCTCATGGCTGAGAATGGTATGTCATTCTTTTGAGCACTCCTTCTTTGCTTTCTGGAAAAACACCTCAAACGCTTACTGACATAAGCATCGGAGAGGTTTCCACCGGAAAACCACCGGTGGTCCTTTCTAACTTGTTTTTGTGTGCAAACCAGGTAGGTGTTCAAGGCTCCAGGCGTTGCTTTTTACGTCGGGCATATTTTGGGCTGAAACAATTGGCACCGTCTGTGGGAAGGCGATCAAGCTAAGGCTTGAGGTTTTCTTTTTATTTTATTGCTTCAGACGGTTTACGGCGGAACTTGGTGGGAGAGCTCGGCGGAACCCCAAGTTCCGCTGCGCCGTGGGGAATGCCCAGGTCGACAGATACGTCGGCGATGGGGCCAAAAGAGACAGCACCGCCAGCAGTGGCCGCGCCAGGCGCTACGGCGCCCCCACTCGGTGGATCTGTGCCGACTACTGGTGGTTCATTTAACGAGTCCTTCCTCTTGCAGCTCTCGGAGCTCATCGGCAAAGCCGTGGAGACGGCGGTGGAAAAGAAGTTTGCGGAGATGTAGACGCCGCCATCCAACACGCCACCGGCACGAACTGTCCCGGTGGTGGGAACTGAACCATTACGAGGCCAGTGCACGGATCGAAATCCTCTACACGACAGGGAAGAGCACTGCTCCACCTCCGACAGCGAGACCTCAAGCCAGACTAATCCAGGTCTGGCTGAACAGATGCAGAGCTTGCAAAAAGAGGTGCGAGAATTCAAGAGGAAATTGACGAATGCTGGTGCCGTGCCAGCGCGGCGGGGCACCCCTTTCACTGAGGAGGTCATGCGTGACGACATACCATCTTCATATCACTCCTTGGTCTTCGAGTATAATGGAACCACGGATCCGTGGGACCATCTCAGTCGCTTCGAGATCGCGGCAGCTCTGCATAAATTTTCGGACGCTGTTATGTGCTGGGTCTTCCCAATGACTTTTAAAAAGTCGGCGCAGCTCTGGTTTAGCCAGTTGCTGCCTCGTTCTATCAGTAACTTTGACGAATTCAGTTCGGCCTTCCTGCACCAGTTCACGAGCTGCAGGAAGTACCAGAAAATGCCGCTTGAACTTTTCAGCCTGAAGCAGAAAGAGAACGAAAGCCTGCGTGCCTACATAAATAGGTTTACAACGTCTAAGTTAGAGGTACCTTCTGCGTCAGAAAAGCTATTGGTAAATGCTCTGGCACAGGGCCTGAGGAGAGGATAATTTTTCCAATCGCTGGTGGTGAAACCAGCTCTGAAATTTGGAGAGCTCTTGGAGAGAGCGGGGAAGTATATCCATTTGAAAGAAGCTTTGAAAATCAAGGAGGAAGGAGAGAAGAAGAGGGAAAGGTATGATAGGGATGAAAGGGCAGCAGTGAAGAAGCCCAGGCCAGATCTGTCTGGAGGGAGACCTCGTTTCGACAGATATACGCCTTTAGCGACGCCGCAAGGCGAAATTCTGCAGGTAATAGAAATGCATCCAGAGCTGAAATGGCCCAAGACGTACTCACAGAAGCCCAGGAAAGAAAGATCTGATCGATTCTGCCGTTTCCATAACGAATATGGGCACAATACCGATGAGTGTACGCATCTGAAAGACGAATTAGAGAGAATGGTTCAGGCTGGGCACCTGAAGGAGTACGTCCGTATGAGGAGAGAAGAGGCCAGGTCTGGCAACAAGGGATATGACAGGTCTAACCAGGGCAAGAGAGACCAGGATAGAAGCCGCTCTGATGGGAGACGAGCTGATCAAGCCCAGGTCATTCATGGGGAAATCCAGATGATCACTGGAGGAGCATTCCAAGAGGACGCAGCACAGTTATGTCAGAGCTTCGAAATACTTAGTTCGAAAATCGTGCAATGTGGGACAAATGACCTCTACCCCTAACATCTGTTTCGGGTCAGAAGATGGTGATGGCATTCTGGCCCCACACATGGATGCTCTGGTTATAACGTCAACTATCGCCAATTATAATGTACGACGGATCTTTGTGGATACCAGAAGTTCTGCCGACATCCTGTTTTATGATTGTTTCTGACAATTGAAATTGGATGTGGAGCTGGAGGAGGTGTCTACCTCTCTAGTCGGCTTTGCAGGGGGAGCTCTGAAACCAATGGGAGCGGTCAGGCTCCTCGTCACCCTAGGGGAAGAGCCTTATAGGGTGACAAGGATGGTTCGTTTCTTGGCTGTAGATGCGCCATCCTCTTACAATGTCATGCTTGGTCGACCCTCCCTAAGTCAGTTCCAAGCTGTAATCTCGGTTTTTCACATGAAGATGAAATTCCCCACCGAGGATGGAACTAGAGAGGTGAGAGGAGATCAATATGCATCGCGCCAGACTTATGTTGAGTGTATTCGGCGGAATGATGAGGAGGAGAGGATGAGTAGAAAGGCTCAAGTAGAGCAGCCATGGCAGGAGCTGGCAAGAAGAGAGGAGGGGTTGATGCTGGTGGAAGTCGATCCAGGCGATGAGAGTCGAACTCTCCGTGTGGGTGCGACACTTAGTCCAGAGGTCTTGACAGACCTGGTGGCGCTGCTAAGAGAGAGCGTGGATGTTTTCGCTTGGTCTCCCCAAGACATGGTGGGGATCGACCCGGAGGTCACTGAACACCGCCTCAATATTCGCCCGGATGTGAAGCTAGTCAAACAGAAAAAACGTAATTTTGGGCCAGAGAAGGAGGCCATCATAGAGGCAGAGGTCGAAAAGCTCTTGAAGGCGGGGCATATTCAGGAAATACAATTCCCAGAATGGCTTTCCAATGCGGTGTTGGTCCCAAAGACGGATGATTGGCGGATGTGCATTGATTTCCGAGATTTAAATTGCGCCTGTCCGAAGGACCATTACCCCTTGCCAAGGATTGATCAGCTCGTTGACTCCACCTCCGGCTGTGAGCTCCTGAGCATGATGGACGCCTCGCATGGATACCACCAGATCAGTCTAGCTAAAGAGGACTGGAAACGCGTCAGCTTTATAACCCCGAAGGGGACGTATTGCTATATGGTCATGCCCTTTGGCCTTAAAAATGCGGGTGCTACGTACCAGCGACTGGTGGACAAAATGTTCAAGAATCAGCTCGGCCGAAATATGATGGTCTATGTAGATATGCTGGTCAAGAGCACGAAAGCAGTATCGCATGTGGACGATTTGAGGGAAACCTTCGATACCCTACGAAAATACAAGAAAGCTTAACCCTAAGAAATGCGCGTTTGGGGTCAGAGCGGGAAAATTTCTAGGTTACATGGTCACAGAAAAGGGTATCGAAGCTAACCCTGAGAAAGTAAGGGCCATTATGGAGATGCACGCGCCTAAAAACGCGAAGGAGATGCAATGCTTAGCAGGACGGATCAATGCCATGAGTAGGTTTGTGTCCAGGTCTGCAGAGAAGAGCTTGCCATTTTTCCAGGCCTTGCGGAAGAAAGCTAAATTTCAGTGGAGCGACGAATGCGAAGGGGCATTTCGATTATTGAAGGAGTACTTGGCTGGAATGACCTTGCTCACGAAACCCGTTCGAGGGGAGCCCCTAATCTTATATTTATCTGTGGGACAGCAGGCGGTCAGCTCTGTCTTGATCAGGGAAGAAGGTAAAATACAGAGACTAGTGTATTTTTGGAGCAAGGTCTTGCACGCAGTAGAGGTCAGGTATGTGGAGGTGGAAAGGGCGATACTAGCTCTGGTTGGAACCGCTCGAAAGTTGCGACCGTACTTTCTGTCCTACACCATAATTGTGCGAACCAATCTCCCATTGAAAACTATAATGGACAAACCAGAAGCATCTGGAAGGCTATTCAAATGGATTATAGAGCTTAGTGAATTTGATATCGCGTTTAAGGCTAGAACAGCAATTAAGGCTCAGACCTTAGTGGATTTCCTGCAAGAAATGACTGGTCCCCTTGATGAGCTGAAGGAATGGACAATTTTTATGGATGGATCTGTCTGTAATTAAGGTTGTGGGGCTGGAATCGTCCTAGTAGATCCAACAGGCGTAACCACTGAGTTCGCCGTGCGGTTTAATGCAACGTTCTCTAACAATGTTGCTGAGTATGAGGCCCTTTTGAGAGGGATTCAGATGGCAAAAGACCAGGGCGCAGAGCAGGTGTGCGCTAAAGTAGACTCACAACTTGTTTGCAAACAAATTAGCGGAGAGTTTGAGACAAGGGAGGAAAATATGCAGAAGTTTTTGGCCAAGTTCAGGGAGTTGGCCAGAGGAATGAAAGAGTTAACAGTCTTTCAGATTCCTAGGGAGGAAAATGGGAGAGCTGATTTCTTGGCGAAGGTGGCCAGCTCGGCTACAGATTGCCATGAACGAATGATCACTCTATTGAAGGTAGAGGAGGATTTCGGAGCTGAGCAAGTTTGCGCGGTTATGGAACGAGAGGACTGGCGCTCCCCTATAAAGGCGTACCTAGAGCAAGAGATCTTGTCGAAGGATAAGAATGAGGCGACAAAGATACGAACCAGAGATACCAGATTTTGCTTAATCAAAGGAGAGCTGTTTAAACGAGGATTTGGCCAACCTCTTTTGAGATGCCTAGGCCAAGTGGAAGGAGCTCTGGTGCTCAGGGAAATACATGAAGGTTGTTGTGGGAATCACATGGGGGCTAGAGCTCTGGCTAGTAAGGTATTAAGGGCTGGTTATTTTTTGTCCTCATTGAGAAAAGAAGCCGAGGTCTTCGTGAAAAGATGTGAGAAATGTCAGAGGATGGCCCCTCTGATTCATCAGCCAGCAGAAGAGCTGTTAACAATGAGCTCTCCTTGCCCTTTCGCGAAATGGGGGATTGACCTGGTCGGTCCGTTTTCGATGGCCCCAGCCCAGAAAAGATTTTTAATTGTAGCCATAGACTATTTTAGTAAGTGGGTTGAGGCGGAAGCTCTAGCAAAAATAATAGAAGAAGCGATAATGGAATTTATATGGAAAAATGTGGTATGTCGCTTCGGTGTGCCAAGGTTGTTGATATCGGATAATGGTACCCAGTTCACGGAAGCCAAAATTAAGGCCTGGTGCGCTAAGATGAAAATCCAGCAGCATTTCACGTTTGTATATCATCCGCAGGCGAATGGTCAAGTCGAGTTAACCAACCGCATTCTTGTCCAAAGGCTTAAATCACGATTAGAAATATCTGGAGGGAAATGGATGGAAGAGCTAAATGCAGTACTCTGGGCATATCGCACAAACCCCAAGGAGAGCACGGGCGAAACTCCCTTTAGCCTCGTATATGGCATGGATGCTGTGGTCCCCGCAGAAATTAGTCTAGAAACTCATCGAGTGCAGAATTACAACCAAGCCCAGAATGAAGCATTAATCCAAGATGCTCTAGATTTATTTGAGGAGAAGAGAGACCAAGTGGCGGTGCGAATGGAACACATGCGAGGGCGGATCAGAGCGGTTTACAATAAAACAGTTCGAGAGAGGCGCTTCCAAGTAGGGGACCTTGTTCTTAAAAGAGCGGTTTACATGGCAAGGACCCCTCCGAGTCACCCAGGTTCTGGCTGGAGGAGCTTACAAGTTGGAAGAGCTGGATGGGACAGAGATCCCCCGCGCCTAGAATATTACCAACTTACGTAAATTTTATACATGATTGTAATTTCTTAAATTCTTTTTTATTAGATTGAATAAAATTACAGGTCATCTTGCTTATCAAGCGCTTGAATACATGTTTAAAGCCAGGATTGGCTAAGGACGGATGTCCTCGATTTTACCTGACCTGATTGTCAGTTTAAAGCCAGGATTGGCTAAGGACGGATGTCCTCGATTTTACCTGACCTGATTGTCAGTTTAAAGCCAGGATTAGCTAAGGACGGATGTCCTCAATTTTACCTGACCTGATTATCAGTTTAAAGACAGGATTGGCTAAGGACGGATGTCCTCGATTTTACCTGACCTGATTGTCAGTTTGAAGCCATGATTGGCTAGGGATGGATGTTTCCGAATTAACCTGACCTGATCGAGATTGGCTAGGGCGGTTGCCCACGATTCTCCTGACCTGATTGTCAGCTCAAAGTCAAGATAGGCCAGAGGTGGCTGCCCAACGATTCTCCTGACCTGATTGTCATCTCAAAGTCAAGATAGGCCAGAGGTGGCTGCCCACGATTTTCCTGACCTGATTGTTAGCTCAGGCACGCGAATAAAAAATCTTATGAGGTAAATTCTGAATTGCTAAAACGCTGATATAAGCATATGATAAAATGGCTTGAGCAAGCAAAGAGCTGATTCAAAGTTTGAACAAAGCTGGGAAAATGTGTATGAAAACCATAAAATTCATATATTTCATTAACTGCTGCACAACGCAAAAAACAGGTTGCCCACACCTTCTACGAAGGTTGGCAACTTTGATTACATAGATTTGCAGAAAACAAAAAAGATAAAATCCAGATATTCATCTGGGTGAAGCGCGCCGATCTGAAGCCAAAGCTCGGCGAACTCGCCAGAGCTCACACTCGGTCTCATGCAGGTGGCGGCGGTATTTGTCAGATCGATCGGCAAGTACTTGAGCTTCACCAGCAATGACAGTTAGGCAATTCACCGATTCGGCAAGATCCGCCTTCTCCTCCTGAAGTTGGCGGTTAACTTGCCGGAGTTCAGCCCACTCTCTTTTGTAGAAACGTTTCTTCTGACGCTTCCTCTCCAGAAGGCGGTAGAGATAACTGATTTTCTCCTTGAGTGAGATGATTTGATCGAAAAGTTTAAACTTTTCAACAACAAGAGAAATGTTCTTTCGCCTTACTATGTCAAGTTCGTTGATAAGAGGAGAAGAGGCCATGATAAAAAAATTTTTAGAGAAAATAACAGAGGCATGCGCATATTTAAAGGTGTGAGAACGCGTACAAGTGGAATCAAAAGTACTAGGGTTTCCGGAGGATCAGGAAACCCTAGAAGATCAAGAGTTCCAACAAGACAAAAAGCATTAATTGTCATTAAACAGAAAATGTTCGAGTACAGATTTCATATTCAGAAAGGACAAAAGAGACAGACCAGCCACACAGGCTACCTACGGGTCTGTTATAAAAGTAAAGGCTCACACAACCTAAGTATCAACCTCCATATCCGCCCTCAGCTCTGTCGACAGATGATCCACCGTACCCTCGGACAGACCTCCTGGAGAAGCTCCCCCAGGCAGCTCACCCAGGCCTGCAAAGGTTGGGGAGGGAGATGAAGTAGGAGGGACCACGGCGAGGGTCAAGTCTGTTTGAGCTGAACCAGATTCGAGAGCATGGAGAATAGAGTGAACATGCTCGGCAAACTCTGCAGACCCGATGGTGTGGAGACGATCCTTGGCAGGGTCATAGGAGAAGGAGGTAGGCTCGGGCGGGGTTTTCAGCAGCACTTTTCGATCAAAGGGAGCGTTGGGATTGGCCTGAACCCATTTGGCCTGCTCATCCAAGCCATAGTTGTATTACACCACAGCCTCTGGAAAGAGTAGGGAGAAAAGGGCTTTGGATCCCAAAAAGGCCTTCTTGGCTTCATCCCTGGACACTTAGACCAAATTGAGCCCCTCCTAGGAATTTAAGAACTTGCCCTTCCACTCTTCCTTGTCCTTGGCTAGAGCCTCATCTGCCAGATTCCTTGCCTCCGCTATAGCCTCATCCCGAGCTTCGGATCGGGCTGTCTCCAGCATCTTCTCTTAGGCTTTCTTCATCCCATCTACCTCCTCCTGCAGCTTTTTGACCTCCTTGACTTTCTCCTTGGCAAAGGTCCTGACCTGCGACATCTTCTCGGTAAGGGCTTTGTTCTCCTTAATAAGATCAGCCTGGGCCATGGATCTGGTTGCCCTAATGGCTAAGAGCGCCCTCTTGGCTTCAGCCTGGACGTCAGAGAGAAAGTTAGAAACTCACTAAGTAACAAATGAGGAAAGAGAAGAGTAATGGAAAGACGTACCCTAGCCGCATTCTGACACCAGGACTCCAGCAGTTCGCGACCACTCATTTTCTCTAAGACGCGCATGTCTTTAGGCGCGCACTGAGCACTTACGTGTCGAACTACCACATCTCCCGAGCAGTTCAGGACAGGAGTCCGGCGCGGAGGGCCCGCGCTACGAGTGATGGTGGCGGCAGGTCTGGTAGTTGCAGGGTTAGCCAGGGATGCGGGGATGCTCACACCCCGACCGCGGTTGGAGCGGGGCCTTTTCAGCTGAAGAACATCCTTCTCGTCGGAGTCAGATGTGAATCGCCTCGCTGGGGAAGGGCTCTGGGCTCGAGGTGCGGAAGATGCGCCTACTATATGGACCGCGGGCTCTGCATCAGCCTCTGCGCTTTTTTTGTCGGCTGACTCAAAGAGCAAAGGAAGTAAAGACTCATGGGCATCAAGATATGATGTAACAGACCAGTCTAGAGAAATCCTTTTACCAATCTCCAGGGTTAAGGGACCTGTCTCGCAATTTTCATTGAAGAAGTCCAAAAAATGAGGGAGGAGGAGTTCATTTATATTTATAGGATTCTCATTCAGAGTAGATACGATTTTCTGAATACGAGGAGGTCTGCCTGCTGCGGTCAGATGGGGGTAGGAAGGCAATTTCTTTATGGGCTGGGGATCAAAGCCCCAGTCTCCATCACAATGGACAAAGAAAAAAAATTTCCACCAGGCTTTGTGAGAGGAGGGGAGTTTGTGTATAAAATGAACCCCAGGTCTGGCTGTGAGATAAAAGCAGTTAGGGGACAAAATCTTCGCTTGGAAGAGCTGGTAGAAAACGAGGGCTGTTGGATCCAGGCCAGCATAGCGCATGGCCAGATTGTAACATACCATTATTCTGAAAGAATTAGGGGTGAATTGAAAAATGGGGATTTTGTACATCTGGGCTATCTCAAGCATCAAGGGATTTACTGGTAAATGTAAACCCGCTTGAAATTGATTGGCATAGAAAGTCAACCATCCCTCCGGCGCTTGACAGGCTAAGATGCACGCCGGAGGAGGATAGGGATCGAATGGTTCTTTGATTTTGAACTGGGAGCGAATTTCCTCTATCGATTGTTGGCTGAGGATAGAAGTGATCTTGGGGTTGTCCGGTACCGGTGGAGGGTATATTAAACTCTCAGAAGAGGAGGAGCCGGCGGTTGAAGCCGCCGGCAGATCTGACGGTAATAGGGGGAGGTCGCCGCCACCTCGGGGCTAGCAGTTGAGTTGAGAAGGAGCCCTAACCGCCTCTGGGGTGGATGATAAGGAGGAGGAGAGAACTACCGCCGCCTCTGATGGAATAGATGGCGGAGATGCGAAGGCCCTTATATCTAGAGGAGACGACATCATAGGAAAAATAAAAGGCAAAAGGCTGAAAAAGGTACCTGGTTTGTAAGGATTGCTGGGAAAGTGAGATGGAGAGAAAATTCCCTGAACACTGGGGAAGATGGAGAGAGCCTGAGATTTTGGAAAAGTGAGAAGCAAAAAGTAAGAGAAAAGGACAAGTCCAGGGGGAGTAATAAGATAAAAGATAAATTTGAAAAAACGGAAATCGATAAAGGCGGGATTTGATGGGATCCCCGCATTTAATGCTGGCAGGCGAACAGTGCCCTAGGTGAGTTGGAGCGTCCACCGTCCTAGACTAGGGCTGATGTGGCGCGTGCCCAGGGGACTGGCGTGGTTGTTACGTGGGAAGATGAACCAACATCGCTAATGCCAAATAGTTAGGCCTGGGTGTCAGGCGGATTTCTCGGGATTCCTCCCAGTACGAGAAGTCATAAAGGATGGAATGACCTCATTTATTTAAAAATGGCTTAGGATATTACCGATCTACCCCAACTGATTGGGGGGAGGAGTTGATATGGCAATATATACGCCAGACCTGGTTTGGGGTAGTTCTGACTCATGATAGTTAGATAAATTAAGGAAGGGCTAAAACAGATGTCTCAGAGGAGGGAGCTTGTCATCATCATAGCAAGATCTGACCTGTTAGATGGCAGGGACACAAAATGAAAGGAGAGCTGGATCATAACAGGTCTGGTTCCTTGAATTCTGCTGGAATCCTATAAACTTGAGGAAGTACATAATAAGGAAGACCTGGAACAAGGGAGACCTGTTTCCTAGATCCCCGGCAAAGGGACAAGTAGGACCACGTGTCAGAATTGGTTGCATAACGGTCCGTGATTCGCGGTATGTGCTCCTGGGATCCCAGCTGGGGTCCCCATGGGAGGAAGTTATAAGTATCTTAACTCCAAGGTTGAGAGAGAGAAGAGCAGGTCTGGGCGAATACCTGGGACTGAGGCAATATGGAATAGTAGAAGAAGAGCAGGCCCGGGCCAGACATGTTTTCCTGTTTACCCAGAAGAGAGCGAGTGGGACTACTTGTCAGAGTTTGTTGCTTAAACGGCCCGTGATTCGCGGTCTTTGTTTCCGAGATCCCGGAAAGGGGTCACCGCTAGGAAAACTATAAATACCTCAGCCTCAAGGCTGAGAATGGTATGTCATTCTTTTGAGCACTTCTTCTTTGCTTTCTGGAAAAACACCTCAAACGCTTACTGACTTAAGCATCGGAGAAGTTTCCACCGAAAAACCACCGGTGGTCCTTTCTAACTTGTTTTTGTGTGCAGATCAGGTGGGTGTTCAAGGCTCCAGGCGTTTCTTTTTACGTCGGGCATATTTTGGGCTGAAACAGTGGTCATAAGATTTTGAAAAATTTGTGAGTTTAAGTTCTGCGAACAATTTATTTACAACTATTTATTTAATAAAAAAATATAAAAAAATATATAAATTAGAGTAATTTCATCAATAAAAGAAATAAATTGCACCTTAAATTAAAAAAGAAACATTAAAGCATTTTTTATTCTATTATCAAATTTAATTTAACTTCTTAAAAAGGGTGAAATTTATATACAGATCATGAAACTATACAAACGAAATCATAAAACAGTAAAAAATATAAATGCTACAGTCATTACTTATGTTCGACAATTGTCTTTTTCTACCAATAGTTGTAGACTTGGTGATTTTCCTCATTTGTCTAGGACGAAAAAAATGAATTAATACAATTCATAAGTTAATAATAAAATACTATATCAAATTAAAAAAAAAATAATGAGATTATTTGTCAATTTGATTGTATGAATAATGTATCTTGTTTGTCAATTACATAAATTAAAGAATAATTTCTTTATTAAAACATTAACGAAAGTTGTAAGACTTAAAGTATAATTGGATGAATACTTAAGGACTATATAATTATACTTGTCAATTGATAAGTATATTGTGCCAACAAAAACAACATCATCATCATCAACAACAACAATAAAAATAATAATAACAATAATAATAATAATGGTGATAATAATCCTAACAATTATATAGTTTAACAATAATGGTACGAACCAAAAGCTCGATTGAGATTGGGTGTATCTTTTCAGAAATCATTTGAAATTAGTTATAATTTCACAAAAATTATAATAAAATAAGAACATACAATTATAATAGTAAAATAATAAATTACCATTAGAAATATCGGTCATTGAAAATCTCTGAAAATGATATGAAACTTTAGCCACCACCGATGATTGTGAATTATTTGTATCGTTGTCCCGATCTGTGTAACGGTCTATGGGAGTCGCTTCACATACACTGGTATTTTGTGCATAATAAAAGTTTGGGATGTTTTGGAATTTGATGAACTTTATAAATCGCATATAAAGTACATGTGTTAGATAAGATCATCTGTATAATAAATAAATAATTTATATACATGTTAATATTAATTTTAGCAAAATAAATACTTAAGATAATAGTGAATTCATCAAGAAAAACTAACTTGAATATGTAGATAAAATAAGCATTGTTTATTTTATTATCAAAGATAATTCGATGAAAAAATCATGGAATTTATAACGGGATAGAAAATATCATTATTTAATATTAAAATTCATAATTATATCTTTTGCTATATTTATTGTGTATTTATTAACTTTTGGTAATAACATTTCGGAAATTTAATATGATTAATTGATATAATAAAACTATAATATTATAATTTATCAAAACATAAATTGAAGTAATTAATTGTAGTAAAGAAATTATCTAATATCTGTGATCTTAAGTTGTATGCATAATTTATATACATATTATATGAATAAAAATAGAAATAAATATGCATTTTGGAGAAGTTTCATCAAGAAAAAATGAATTGTATATTAAGCTAAAAAAACATTTCATATCTTTTATTTTATTATCAAATATACTTTAATATAAAAAATTATAAAATTCAAATAGAAATCATGGAACTATACAAACAAAATCATGAAACTATAAAAAGTATGAGTACTACCGTCATGATTTATGATAGACAATTGTGTTTTGCTGCCAATAATTGTAGACTTTGTAATTTGCTTCATTCATTTAGGATTAACGAAAAATGAGTTAATACAATCAGTAAGAATGAAATTTTTTTTAGTTTATAAGATTAATCTGAACTCTTAGTTTGAGTGTAGGAATTGTTTTTTTTTTTTT
>BMAC01000866.1:382240-394868 GCA_014905375.1 Phtheirospermum japonicum
GATTGATCCAAATATTTAAATTTCTCAATAAATTGAACGGTTCATATCTATTTATCAAGATAAGTCATTTATATTCAATTGTTATACATAGCATTTATAAGTTATTTGAGTATTTATAAATATCTATGATTTACCTTTATATTTTTTAATAGAATATTAAAAGATTCATATCTATGATTTATCTAGATATTTTTGAATTTATATCTTTTTATGACTGATATGTTTTTCCTTATTATACGTGTAATAAATGAAAATCTGTTTTTAAGGAATCATTAGTATACTTGATATGTTTTTCCTTATTATACGTGTAATTATGTGTACTTCATGTGAGTTTCATGCTAGTCGACACCCGCAACTTTTTTCTGTAACTTTAATAGGATAAAACAAAATAATTGTACACATTGTGTTTACGTGTTTGCACGACGAATCTGTAATTAAGGAATCATTTTTAAATAGCATAACTTTAATATTAGTTATATATTTATATATTATTAATAAGTCGTATCATGTATTGAAAAAATGTTTAATAGGATAAATGTTAGGTTGTATCTAAATATAAAGATCTGCCAAAATAATCCAAAATGTTTAATATATCATCAGCATATTCCTTCATATGCTTTCAATTTATACATATTATTAAAGACTAGTTCGGAAACCCGCGTTTACGCGGGCATACCAAGAAAAAACATAATTTTACATAGAATAATTGAGCCAATTAAAATAATGTCAATAATACAATTTATTGAAAACGTTCACTTGAGATTTTGAAAAACCTCCTTGTAAACAACATTTGCAGTCTTATTAACAATATTACCATCCTCGTCACAACTTAGGATTTTTAATCCTTTACGACTCTTGACCCGAGAGACTGCGACGTATAGTTGACCATGGCTAAAGACTGGTCTTGGCAAATACAAACCCACATTAGAAAGAGTTTGACCCTAGCTCTTGTTTATAGTCATTGCGAAGCAAACAATGAGGGGAAACTGTCTCCTTTGAAATTTGAACGGGACCCTGCTATCCGAAGGGGTCAATGCCATTCGTGGAATGTAAACCTTCATACCAACATTAGTTCCTGACAAAATGTTTGCTTCAATGATGCGATCGCTAAGTTGCGTAACAACTAATCTAGTACCATTGCACAGCCCTGATGCTTGATCCATATTTCTAATCAACATAACCGGAACTCCAACTTTTAACTTCAGGATATGATTGGGGATTCCGGAGCACTTTATCGTGTTTAGGAAATCTGTCGAGTACTCTTCAAGCTGAGCTTCTCCATTTACATATGTTTTACAAATTGTATCGGAGCTAAGATATACTCGTTCATCACCTGGAAGAATCGACATCACGTATTCATTCACTGTCTCAACAACACTGTTAGTTGGTGTAAGAATAGCTCTCTCTTCGAAGAACGATTGATTGCCAAAGTTTTGTAAAAGAGATGGATAAGTGCTCTCAACAATGGCAGCAACATGATCGCCTGAAGTTTGGAGAAGTATATCGTCAGGTATATCAATTAAAGTTTGACCATCAACTTCTGTACCAATTTCGCCATCACCAATTTTGAGTATCCATTCGGAGAAATCGCGGATTTCACGTTCAACAGATTTTGACATTGATTGTCCGACTGTTAACCTCATATTCTTCGTCAAGCGAAGAATCTTACAATGTTCCCAAAGTCTGGATGAACAGATACTGGCATACACAATATCTTCACGACTACCCTTTGGCACAACAGGAAGAACCTAACGAAAGTCTCCACCTAGAACTATAACCTTACCGGCAAATGGTAATTCCTTTCTTTCTCAAGGTGCAATGTGATTCAAACTCTTATGCAAAGATTCTAAACAAAATATACTCATCATTGGTTCTTCATCCCAAATGATTAGTTTTGAACGATCAAGAAGAGCAGCTAATTCTGTTCCAGGTGTTATCGTACACATTGAGTCTTCATTTATGGTCAAGGGTATTCCAAATCGGGAGGGTGCAGTTCTACCAGCTGGAAGCAAAAGTGCAGCAACACCACTCGAAGCAACATTGAGAACAATTTCACCTTTTGAGCGTAAAGCCGCAGATAATGTTCGCCAAACGAAGGTTTTGCCTGTACCCCCATAACCGTATACAAAGAAAATACCACCCTTGTCATCAGTCGTAGCACTTAGAATTTCTTAATAGATTTTCATTTGTTCATCTGTTAGCGATGAGCATAATTTCTAGTGTTCAACTTCCAAAAGACCTTTATCAAAATTAAGCTCTTGCTGGATAAGTTTGTTATTTCCGTCGGTCATCAAAGCATCATCGGGCAAAGGCATATCACAGAAGTTCCTCAGCGATTTTCCATTAGTTTGGAGAAGTTTTTCCAATTCAATAAAGGTATATTTTCTCAACATATCATCACTTAGTTGAAGATCTAAACAAATTAATAAAAAAATCTAAAGATTTGACTATATAAGTTAATTATATTAGTAGACAATTAAGTATCTATAAAAATAGGAACATATTAAATTTATAAAAAAGTAGTTCATCAAAATAAAGACTAATTACCTTCTATACCCAGCACTCTACGTTGTCTACGCAATATGTCATCTGCAAGTAGATGCCATGTCTTTTCCCATACATATTCTGGTCTTGAAACACTCGAAGACATTAACAATGATGCGAAGAGCTTTCTTAAGAATGAAGGTAAACCCCAGTAACTTGCTTCGACAATACCGTCAACGTATTCTCTATCATCATCTAACAGTCCCAAAGAATAACATGCAGCCTTGAAAGTTGGGTAGACGATGTTGTTAATGGTACGTATCTCTTCGTGGCATCTTGCTCCTCGGGAATGGTGCAGCATTATTGACAAATAATATGCTTCTCCAACACTGGGCGGAACGTAATCCAACCTACCAATTTTAAATCCACGTTGTCTTTTTCTCCATACACGGTCAGTGGCGTTCCAAACGAATTTTGTGGGGAATTCTGTATATGACAACGATCTGGCACGTGAATACTTCTTATTATATGCCATCCAAGCAAGAAATATTGATTCCCTTCCATCCTCTTCGACAACGACTCGATCAATGGTGTCATCATCATTATAAAGACTGGTTGCTTGTCGGGTAGGTGGAAGCTCAGTCTCTGTACAGATGGTTTCCTATAATGGATATCCAATCCAAATGACGCCAAACAGCCTCGCAAGGAGAGATATATCTACAGTTATAGTAATTTTTATCTCATCAACGACTTCTTCCTTTGAAGTCTCACCATTTGAATCCTCAGTTATTGACACATTTACTCGGTCATGACCTTTGTTTATGTACTTAAACAGGTACTTAACTGATCTAAACTGATTGCACCACTCCACGTTGATGTGAGCCTGATACCTAGTCAAAAGTTGGGGGCTGTAAGGAACGACAAACTTGTTATCTAAATTAACACTATTCTTAACTACCAAAATTCCAATATCTCTTCTCTTATACAATGGGTATCCATCATCGTCAACTGTGGTTGTATCGGTGAATGGTTTAGGAAAACCCTTAATACACTTTCCCTTCTTTAAGTATGTTTTTTCTGTTTTCGAGCTGCACGGGCCATGCATCATATGTTGAGTCACCAGTTCGTTCAAAAACTGATTTGTTTCTCGATTTGGTATTTCAGGTGATATGATTTCATCTACATCTTCTGGCATAAGAACTCTGCGTTCGCGATTAAGGAAAACTAAAATATGGGCATGAGGTAAACCGCGCTTTTAGAATTCCACCGTGTAGATAATTGATTTAGACAATAAATTAGTAATGCATTAAAAATGAATGTACAACATAATAATTGATTGTGTAAATCGTTTTAAAAACACAAAGAAAAATCAATAAATTTTTTTTTAACATAAATAGGAAGGATGGACGTATACGTAAACTGTTAATCAAATTGCATATTGTTTATCGTTGATAATCAAAAATTAATATTTTAAATTTTATTAAAAGGAATTTGATAACAAACGAGAGAAAGAAAAATAGCTTAACATTTATGTAGGTTCGCACCTGCTCTAGTTGGGCCAAATAGTTCCAATTCCGTCATATCCTTCACGATTTGATCCAACTTGATTTTGAAGATTCGGCACACGATATCTGGCCTATCTTCAGATCTCAATCCTCTACTGTTTAAATATCGGGTTATTTCTGGCCACTTCGGGTTGCAAGTGATGGTGATGAACAAATCCGGATAGCCAAAYCACTTGCAAATAGCCATTGCATCTCGATAATTTTGGATCATATATCTAGCACCACCAGTGAAGGACGTTGGCATAACTATTCTCTGTCCAGTCGAGGTGGCATCTGTTTGACCTTTCGACACARCATCCTTGAGATTTTTAAATTTATCAGACCTTAACAACACTTGGTTAAATCTAATAAACTTTATCCTTTCACACTCGACCATCGTGTATCCATCGACCAGGAACTGTTGAAACAGTCTTCGAGAAAATAACGTCTTAGACTCACAATCTCGTTCTTGAATCCTAAAAGCAAAGAATTCTCGCATCTTCAGTTTGTCCCTTTTTTCGATGTAGTTGTGGATGATTTATCACTGTGTTTTATGCCTAACCGAAATCCATCTTCACCATATGAAAATAACAAAGGATATTGTAAAGCAAGATAAGAAGGATGTAGCTCGCTTATTCTCTTCAGCGAACCGGACCTATTCTCTATGATTATATCTCTAGTATCAAAATCAGAGTCAAAATCTCCGGGGATAAGAGCAGCTACTTCAAGAGCAGTGGGAAGATTAAATGTTCTACCATCAGTATCTCTGCCATCGATTAGTTTCAACCTGAGACCGGATTGATTGTCTGTGATCCCACATTCCCTGACCCTTCTGAATGATTGCACTAAAGGATTATGAACATCAAGCATGCATTTGATGTGTTTAATGATTGTGGGCTCAAATGAGTTTGATCTGCCTTCAGAAGTGCTGTATGAATAAGTTAAATTGAAGTGTTATTATTAATATTATTAAAAATTAAATATATATATATATATATAGAGAGAGAGAGAGAGAGAGAGTAGATATAAAAAAACCACATGAAAGAGGACATAATACCCAATTGCGTAATTATATTCTGAACTTCATGCTCAGTGTCATATATGTAAAGCTGTGAAAACTTTGGCGTCTCCCCATGAAGGGGCAACAAACTCCCGATGCGATGGTAGTTTGCACCTTTTAACTTGAAAACATAGGGTCCTTGTCCCTTATTGATCGATGTATCTTTCTTTCCTCCCAATGAAGTGAAACTAAACATGCTATTATATCCACGAATATTCTCTATGTATTTGTTGCTTCGAATGTCATGACCAAATAGCAAATTTCGAAGAACCATAGGAGGCTCTTTTAGGAATGGTAACTCAACCTTCCCATTACCGCAACATCTAGAGAATGTTGGACATGCTGGTTTTGTCGTCTTTTCAGTGCGTTCATCGTACCACATTATTGCGTGGCAGAATTCACAACTATACTTTGGATCACCATTATCAACGTATCCTAGTAAATATTTGAACACATAAATCAAATGATTGAATAATCAAAATAAATAATTTATTCGATGTGGTAAGGTAAAAAAAACCAAAATATTAACCTGTTGAGTCAGTTGCTTTGTTGTAAATGGATCTTCTCCGTCGACGTCTCGTAGATGAGTTTCGTTTAGAACGGACACCTAAAACATTTTGAGTAATAATCATAAGTAGCATAATATTAAATTTGAAACTCAAATACATGTATTTGTCCTAATTTCTAGATAACATTGATATAATACAAACCTTTTCGAATTCTTGTCGATGTTGTTGCTGTGGCAAGACACCTTTTTTGTGGGTTATCAGTCGATTTGCCATGAAGAGCCGCTGTTATATCGTAAAATAATAGTTATTCTTGTTTAGAATATTAAAAAAAGAGTTGATTATGATCTTCTTGAAAAGTTATTTCAATGTTTAACCCAATTATTACATCACATGCTAACAAATAAATTATTTTTTCAATCAAATAAATAATAATAATAAAAAAAGGATTCACAATGGTGCTTAT
Organism: Phtheirospermum japonicum; assembly: GCA_014905375.1. Lineage (NCBI taxonomy): Eukaryota > Viridiplantae > Streptophyta > Magnoliopsida > Lamiales > Orobanchaceae > Phtheirospermum > Phtheirospermum japonicum. The sequence goes on from BMAC01000866.1 coordinate 388,301, forward strand.
TATTTTTGTCATATCGTATTAAGTTTGTGTTTTAATAGCCATTAAAATAACTGTATTTTTATAGAACAAAAATATGAGTCCCTCAACACGATTTTAAGTAGAAAAACATATAAACTAATATCGTAACAAAATCTAGTAGTTTTCACTTATATAAAATTACTACGTACTTAGTTTATTATATTATTGTAGATGGAGTTATTAATAAATTAGTTCAAAAGCACAACGATTCCCGACTCTCAAATTGGCACGACGTAGAAAATCCTTTACACCACCCCGAATAGATACTGAAGACGCATCCCTCTGTAATTCTACAATCCATTCGGTTAAACCATGATTGATTGTTGCAGTTGTCTCGTTCACCAACCTAGAACCATGAATGTGTTTCATCCAAAAGTCCATAGGAATTGATTTGTGTAGTAAAAACAATTGCCAAAAATAAGAATTAATTATGTAATATTATTGTTTATAAGATTATACTGAATTGTTTTTAAATTAAACCACTCACCAGAAACGAGATCTCAACATGATCATTTGCAACTGTCAACTGAAACAATGGGAACGATACGTTGCCATATTCCAAATAGAATTCGTCAAATGTAGAAATGTTTTTGTATTTCTTTTCTTCTCCAGATTCAGAGAAAACAACAACATCAAATATTAAACCACCACGGTAAGTAAGAACCATTTGATCACCGATTTCTATATTGTTATGTTGGATAAATAGTTCTAATCCAACTCCAAAATCAACATTATCGTTAACCCTGATCATCTCAACTGGCCATGCATCTCCACGCCAATTTCGTAGATCAAAATAGACAGGTAGTGCATCTTCAAAAAATTTAGAGAAAGTTTCCGGAATTGGCTGTTACATAATAAAAAAATTTAATATATCAGATATATTTACATGCCTCTATATATTTGTTGATTTGATATTATGTGTAATTCGGAGAATTACATGATAAATATACAGCCCTAACGGAATTTATTAATATAAACATTAAATACGATAGAAAAGTAAACGGTAAAAATTATAAATACTAACCAATTTATTGATCGTAGAATATTTCTTGATAAATAGTTTATTCCATGGGCAAGAAAACCTCTGTTCATATATTTGATCATCCCCACATAGTACGTTAAAATATTTTCAATGTTATAAATAACAGGAGTGTTACATATGCATACAATAAAATAAATAATTGAATATATATTAAAAAAGAATTCTCCATACCAAATGATCTTTCTCAGAATATGGAACACATATTCTTCGATTAATGGCATGCTGGGGTTGAGGATGTAGGTCCATTGTTTTGTTTATTTAAAAAAATAATAAATTTTGTATACCTACAAATAATTTTGGCAATCAACTATTTATAGGGCTCTTCAAATTGTCAATGCATATAGATATATGGTATAATATTTAAATAAGGTATAATTAAACTCGAAATGGGTAATAATAAAATTATTACCCCAACCAAAACTTATTAATGTTAAACAGTTGATTTGATTGAATTTTGGTTATCTTCTGAACTTGTGGAATATATCGCACTTCCATTGGTAAAACAGTTGATTTGATTGAATGTGAATATTGATTTTACAATCACAATTATCATTATTATTAATTATTAAGGGAAAATTCCCAACTACTCCAAAAGAAGGAAAAAAATTTCCAACTAGTCCTACCAAAATAAAAATTCCCTAAAAATCCTTAAATGCTAAGTGTAGACAATATTACCCTTCATATTGCTACCCGTATCCCACACTAAAGAATTATTGTCTTTCCTGTCAATCAAACCTTAATTGATGCAATTTTAAAAAAAAAATTATCGCAGCAAATCGTAAACATAAACCCCGCCGCCCAAAAGATGGAAAGGAGAATTCGGACAGTTTGTACTAATCTGCCAAAATCCCTAGCCGTTTTTTGTTTGCTTCCGTCCATATCAAACCCTTTCCCTGCGGTATTCAATGCTTCCGATTCTAAAATTCCAAACTACAGCCGGCGATATTCGAAATCCATAATTCGCGCGAATCGATCTCTGAATATCAACATCTTGATTCCAAAATCAAACTATTTTTGATTCCAAAAAATCAAACGTATCCTCTGGATTTTCTGTTCCCAAATCAAATCCCACTTCTTGCGCCTGTGCGAGAGATTCGACTATGTTCTGCGCGAAACAATAGTTTGGGTATAAATAACCGTGACCATATGAAGATTAGGGCGTAGAGGAATCAACCTACCAAGTAAGTTTAGAATTAATTTGGAAAAGCAAATTTTTTTGTCCCAGGTTCATTTTTTATGGCGCAATTTATCTTCGAAATCGTAGGAGTAGATAGTTTTTATTTTCAATTGACTTGATTTGTCTAATCTTACTACTGAAAATTTTGTATAATTATAAACTACCGTCTGATTTTGCAATTATATACTATTTAGTAAAGTTGGTGCAGTTTGCTCTGGTTGCCCCTTTAGCACAAGAGATTTTGTAACTGAGTTAGAATTTTACACTATCATTATTGGAATCTTTGTGTAGTTTCGAATATCTGCCGCCATTTTAAATTTGGTGAATCTTTTGAATAATTACAAACTACTCTGTATTTTTTTAGCCTGGGATTGAAAGAGTAGTATCTAATTTTTGTCGTCTTGCTAGTTTGAGTGAGTAGTTTGAAATATTACAAAGTACTCTGTAATATTCTAAGTCTGCTATTGATTGAGTGCTTTGTAATATATGTCGCCGTGCTAGTTTGGCTGGGTAGTATGAAGAATTACAAACTACTTTTTAATATTTTTAGACTGGGATTGAATGAGTAGTTTCTAATATATTGGCTGAGTAGTATGAAGAATTACAAACTACTATTTAATATTTTTAGACTGGGATTGAATGAGTAGTTTCTAATATATTTCGCCGTGCTAATTTGGGAGAGTAGTTTGAAAAATTACAAACTACTCTATAATATGATTAGTTTGGGATTGTATGAGTAGTTTCCAATACACGCTGTGTTGTTCTAGCATGGATGAGTAGTTTGATGAATGTATGAAAACTGTGTAGTTCCCAAGAGTAGTTTTGAATGTATGAAAACTGAGTTGTCCCTTTTTCACAAGAGAGTTTGGAACTGAGTTAGAATCTTATATTCTCAGTTGGGGATAGAATGAGTACTTTCCAATATATGACGTCGTGATGGTTTGGGTGAGTAGTTTGAAAAATTACAAACTACTCYGTAATTTTCTTAGTCCGTGCCTTRAATGAGTAGTTTCYAATGGGTTGTGCTTGTTTGGGAGAGTAGTTTGAAGAATTACAAACTAGTCTGAAATTTATAATAATAAACTGCTTAGTAGTTTGGTAATGTCTTTTATGTTTTTATGAATTGATCATGTACCCTGGAATTTTGCATAATCTGGAAAATTATAAACTATTCTGTAATTTTCTTATTACGTGCCTTGAATGGGTAGTTTCCAATGTGTTTTGCTTGTTTGGAAGAGTAGTTTGAAGAATTACAAACTACTCTGAAATTTATAATAATAAACTGCTTAGTAGTTTGGAAWTGTCTGTTGTGTTTTTATGAATTGAACATGTACCCTCGAATTTTGCATAAATTGTATGGCATGAGTAATTTGGAAAATTATAAACTAATCTCTCATTTTGTAATTAGGAACTACTTTCTATTTTTGAATTATATGAAATGTAATGTGGACTGAACAAGTTGTTTCCAACATGTTGTTGATGTAATTTGTAATTCACTCAGTGGTTTATATTTATATTTTGTTTATATATCATTTGTCTTTTTGTTTGTAGATATTATTTTCCTTCATATATATTGGAAACTTGTTAGTATATAATTGAAACTGTGCCTTTTTTTATTTTACCTAGGGTACCCGAGGAGATGGCCGCTTCAACTAAAAGCACGAAAAAGAAGGAGTAAGATACCTATGCTTGTTTGTTTTTCCACTCAGTTATTCTTATTTCATGAAAAGCGGTGTTATTTCAGTTGCGTATTGTGTGATTTGTTTGCAGGCAATTCCGGTGCAGCATGTCCAGCATCGTCAGCGTATTTTCTGATTACTTCGACAAATTTAAGAATGAACATTTCGAGGTTATGAGGAAGATGCTTTTTTACAGGTTGTTCAAGTGTATATATTTACGTAGGATAGTATATTTCGATTGTCGTAGGATAGATAACATCACCGAAGACATTATGAGCATTGTCAATCCTGAAAGCCGAAAATTCAAGCTAGGTAGGACTGAGGTAGGTCTGACGAAGCTTGACGTTCAACTAATTTTTGGTATTGTTGATGGTTATAAGAGTATAGAAGTGTTTAAGGGGAAAAAGAAGGAATGGACCTTTTGCACGAGGATGTTTGAGGGGAAAGCTGTTTTAAATCAAAAGCTAATTAAAGACAAGTTGGGTGAGGTGCTCTCTAGAAACGTGGCTGAAGCCTTAGCAGATGATGTCGAGGATGTTGTGCGGCTTATGTGCTTGCTTCTTTTTGCGACAGTTTTTTTCCCCCGGAATGGCTTCACATTAACATGGGGTTGGTTGGAGTATGTCGAGAATCTCGACCATATGAGGAAGTATAACTGGAGCGATAAGATACTTACATTGTTAATTGGTTCCCTAGTATCCAGCCATCAAAGCCCGTATCAAGTTAAGGGTTGCACAATAATACTCCTGGTACGATATTTCTAGGAAAAAATTAATCTAATGAATTATTGAATTTTTATATTTTTAAAAATTGATTTTCTGTATCTTTTTTCTTCCATTACTGCAATATTGGTTGTGTGAGCATGTGCGTGTAGTCGACGAACGATCTGATCTTCTTTCCAGGATTCCACGGTTGGTGAAGTGGCACCTGCCGAAATTGAAAGAAGTAGTAAACAAGGGGCTATTAACTGAGATTGCAGAGGAGCAGGTATGTTTATATTGCACGGTTACGAATATTCCAATGTAATTTCCTACCCGCTGGCAGGTTTTTGAGAATGTTTACAAATCTGCATAGTTTATTATTATAACTATCTTAAAAAATTAAAAACTACTCCTGATCGATGCGGAAATACAAAAAAAAAAATACTTCATATAGGAAATAATACTGATATTTCTGTAATGGTAATGTTTCTACTTGGTTTTTATGTAGATTGAAAATTTCAAACTAGTCTTGATAAATTCAGAAATTTCCAAAAACAAAAAATCCAAACAAATTTTGTAAAATTAAAAATTATCTATCACAACTCTAGGATACATATTTAAATTTACTTAAATATATGTGTCTGTTCCATGTTTTCAATCTTCAAGGCAGGAAATTGAAACTGCTCTCGAAATTGTTAGAAAAGCACATGCAATAAATTTGAAACTACTCTTCTTAAATTTGGAACTAATCTGTTCTTTTATTCTAAAAAACTATTTATGCAGATTGTCCCGTGCCAAATCCAACCGACGACTGCGGAGGTGACATCTTATGACCGACTAAAGAATTGGAATGCGCACAAGAAAGTCCGAGAGGGGGTGAGGGCCGGAAATACAACCCAAAAGTCCAATGAGGAGGAGATTGGTGAAGGAATTGACGATTGTTTTCGCGAAAAAGAATGTCGAGGGCAAGATGGAGAGATTAGCCGAGCACAGAGTTCCTATTCAAAACAAAAGAATAGGAAGGCATCCACAAAGGTCGGAGAAGGGATGAAGAATGGATATACAAATCAAAGGTCCAATGATGGAGACGATCGTGGCGGAATTGATGCTGGCGTGCGAGATGAACAATTCAGAGGTTTCGACGGAGATAATATTGGCTCACAGAACATAGACGAATCACTATTGAAAGTTCACAACCAGTTTCTGGAAGACTATGCCAGAGTGGATGAGGAAAATAAACGTTTGAAAGACCAAATAATGGATTTGGTAGGAGCTGGTAATGTTATAAATGCAGTGCCAATAAGTATTTTGGAACCGACGTTAGACAGTGAAAAATTGTCGTATGCCGATCTTGTGGTGAAGCTGAAGAGAGCGGAGGAAGATTTGAAGAACAAGAATGATAATATATGGAATCTGAGTGAAGGGCTAGCGACTAAGTCCAGCCAATTGTCGGAGCTCCGTGGGGAATATAATCTACGGACTAAGGAGTTGCAGGAGGCGAATAAACGTATTTCCAAGCTTGAGCTGATGCTTGAGGAGCAAAAACAGCTGAATAAAATTCAAACGAAATCGACTGACAAATCCGACGACAGGTCTACTTAAAAACACCCTCTAGTTCATAAATTTTTTATTTTTTTTTTGAACACTGTGAAATCAAAAAAGTTTATGAACAAAACTTAGTAATTATTACCTATATATTTGAAATTACGAACTATTCCAATAAATAATTACAAACAACTCTGTTAAAGAATTATAAACTACTCTATAAAATATTTACAAACCACTGTGTGAAGTAATTACGAACTACTATTATACTAAATAAAAATGACTTAATCTGTTAAGTAATTAAGTACTACTCTGTCAAATAATTACAAACTACTCAATGTAAAGATTACAAACTACTCTGTCAAATAATTACGAACTACTCAGTGTAAAAATTACAAACTACTCA
>BMAC01000867.1:0-23453 GCA_014905375.1 Phtheirospermum japonicum
CTTGTATGAACATACCTCTCACTGCCCCCAAGCTGCGGTATTTATATCTTATCCCGGTGGGGGCCCCAGCCGGGATCTCGGGAACACGTGCCGCAAACCTTGGGCCGTTTTATGAAACATATCTGGAACAAGTGATCCCACTTGTTCCCTCTCGAATAGGCTGATGGCCAGGTCTGTTTAGACCCACTCTGGTGTCGTTTTTTTCTCTTATTCCAGGTCTGTCAGGCACATACATGGGTTTTTCCTGGTAGGGGGACCCCCTTTTCTGGGATCTCAGGAACATGATCCCTGAATTAAGGGCCATTCAGTTAGCGGATTTTGACAAGTGGTCCCTACTTGTCTTTTCAGTCCAAATCTCAAGCAGGTCTGGCCCGGAGTCCATTTTCTCTGAAAGAGCTTTGACCATTTTTCCTTCACGCCAACTCGCCCCCTCTTATCTGCTACCGATTTCAGGTCTACCTCAATCCAGGCCTGACCAATATGGCCCTATCAACTCCTCCCCCCAAAAAGGGTTGAGGTAGAGCTAGAAAGGGGGGCCCCATATGTTTTAGTGCTTCTCGTACTGGCCCGAATCCCCAAAGATACGCCAATGTGGCCAGAACTAATTATTGGCGTTTAATGGCGTCTCACGTTCACCCATCAGGCTATTGTACCGCCACGTCCCCCCACGCGCATACCTAGTCAGCCCTAGTTAGGGTCCCAAACGCTTGAACTTATCTTCTGGGGCCCTATTCGCCTGCCCGCATTAAATGCTCAAATCCCATCAAATCCCTCTTTTCTCGATTTCCTCATTTTGAAATCATTCGCTTTGCTTTTTATTCCCGCCGGCTTCACTTTCACTTTTTAACTTTTTCACTTCCTGTTTTTCCTTCTCCCCTTTTTCCCCAGGTTTTGCGACTCCGTCTCTCCCAACACTCCGGTGAACTCCTCCCTACTATTTCTCAATTATTCCGACGATCCTCTTGAGTCAGGTACCCTTCTTCACTATTTCCTTTTAATTTTCATAATGTCATGTTCTCCAGAAATTAGGGTTACTCCTTCTCTCTCACTCGCCCTCCCCGAAGTGGCAGTAACTCCTTCTCCCCCGCCGCTCGCAATTTCAGAGGCGGCGGAAGCTTCCGCTATTCTAGAGGAGGCTGCGGCCTCACGCTCTTCCTCACTGGATCCTCCAGAGGTGGCGGCAGTTCTCTCTCCTCCATCCAACGCTCCGGCGCCTATGGCCACCTCTTCGTGAGGAGGTGTGGTGTATCCTCCGTCGCTCCCTGATTATCCTAAGATCAACTCCATTCTTATCCAAAGCTCCGTAGATGAGCTTAAGTATAAGTACAGCATTAAGGACCCTTATGATCCCTACGCCCCTCGAGCCGGCACCTTGGCTTGCCAGGCCCCGGCAGGTCGGGTAACCTTCTATGCCGACCAATTCCATGCAGGTCTGCGTTTGCCTGTTCATCCCATGATGTTGGAAATTGCTCAGATGTACAAAATCCCCATCTTTCAATTTTCCCCTAATTCTTTCCGCATCATGGCATGTTATAATCTGGCCATGCGCTACGCCGGCCAGGACCCTACAACCCTGGTTTTTTATCAGCTCTTTTTAGCGAAAAGCCTTCCCCCCGACTGTTTTTACTTTACCGCTCGGCCCGGAGTCCATTTCATCCACAAACTTCCAACTTCCCATAAGTCCTGGCGCAAAAAATTCTTTTTTGTTCATTGCGAGGGGGACTGGGGTTTTGACCCTAACCCTATTGATAGCTTACCCTCTTATCCGCCTTCGACTGCGGCGACTAGGCCTCCCCGTATTCAGAGAATAGTGGCAACCCTGAATGCCAATCCGATTAATGTGATAGAATTCCTCACTCCCTCAGTCTTGCAAACCTTTAATGAGACCTGCGAGATAGGTCTTTTGCCCTCTGGGATTGGTAAAAGAGGCCTCCTTATTTTGACACCGCTGCATCATATTTTGCCATTCCATGTATCTAACCTTTGTCTTCCTATTTCAGAAAGGATGATGCGTTTGTTGTTCGAGGCTACCGACAGAGAAGGCGTCGCAACTGACTCGATTATGCCAACCCGGGATATAAGTGGAGCTAGTGCACCCCAGGCTCAGAGTTCCCCTGCAGCCGCCCCACCAGTACGCCCGCGGTCGGTTAGACAGGTCATCTCGGACTCGGAGGAAGAGGAAATGCCTCTCACTAAAAGGCCTCGGTCCAGCCAAGGCCGAGGCATAGTTATTTCAGGCAACCCTGCTCCCACTCCGGTCGTAGCTCCGGCGGCCCCCACTGTGCGCAGCTCTGGTCCTCCTCGACGGACCTCAGTTTTAAACTGTTCTGGGATGTGGCGGTTCGCCACGTGAGCGACCAATGTTCCCCCGAAGACCTGCGAGTGTTTGAGCAGCTGGGTGATCGGGAGTTAGTGGAATCCTGGTGCCAGGACGAGGCTCGGGTATGCTACCCTTTATTTTCTTTTCTCCTTCTTCTTCCTTCCCTTTTTTATTTTGCATCCTTTCAAAATTTTGACACCTTTCAAATCCTTTCTCAGGCTGAGGCGAAGAGGGCCCTTTTAGCTATTAGGGCGACTCGATCTCTGGGCTAGGCCGATTTGGTTAAGGAAAACGCCGACCTCAATTAGAAAATGCTACGTCTGCGGGCCCTATCCAAGGACAAGGTGAAAGAGGTGAAGAAGCTGCAGGAGGAGGTGGCCGGTTTGAAGAAAGCCCAGGCGAAGATGATAGAGACGGCTCGAGAGGAGGCCAAGAATGAGGGCATTGCTGAGGCGAGGAGCCTAACTGACAAAGCTCTGGCTAAGGCTAAGGTTGAATGGAAGCAGAGTTTCTCAATTCCGAAGAGGGGTTGAGTCTAGTTCAAGTGGCCAGTGAGGAGACCAAGAAGGTCTTCTTGGGATCGAAAGCACTTTTTTCCTTGCTCTTTCTTGAAGCCGTGGTATATTACAACTATGTCTTGGATGAGCAGGCTAAGTGGGTCAAAGACAACCCTGAAGCTCCCTTTGATCGGAAATCCCCATTGAAAAATCCCCCTGAGCCGACCTCCTTTTCATACGACCCTGCCAAGGACCACCTTCATACCACAGGGCCCATGGAGTTTGCCGAGCACATTCATGCCGTTCTGCACCCTTCCGTTCCTGACCAGCCTCAGCCAGACCTAGCCCTTTCCGTGGTCCCCCTGATTTCATCTCCCTCCCTAACCTTTGCAGTTCTGGGTGAGCTGCCTGGAGGTGCTTCTCCTGGAGGTCTGTCACTGGATGTTGTAGATCAATTGTCAATAGGGCTTTGGACAGAGATGGATGCCGAGCCTTAAACTGGGCAAATCCTTTTGTTTCCCAGCAGACCTGTAGGATGCCTGCGTGGCTGGTCTGACTGTGTGTTCTGAAAAATTGTAATATTGAATAATTATTGACTTCTTATTAATGGATTCTTCATTTTTATTTTCTTGTCGTGTAATGACCCTTGCGTTACCTAGGGTTTCCTTAATATCCGGAAACCCTAGTACTTGTTGATTCTCTTGTCATGTGCCTGTCTTTCTTTAAATTCTTACTCGCATTTCCATAATTTCTTAATTTCCGCCCCCTTCCTTGTGATCCCCTCAATTATCTGTCATGGCTTCTTCCCCTCTCGTTGATGAACTCAGTACCGTGAGGTGTGAGACAGAGCGTGAGCTCTGGCGCGTTCGCCGAGCTTTGGCTGCAGACCAGAGATCTTCTCCATGATAAACCCTATGTTTTATTGCTTCTTTAATTTCTGTACTGAAAATGTTGGCCCAAAATTTTGTTTGTATCCTTGTATGCTCAATGAAATGGGGGAGAGTGTGATTTCCCTGTATGTTTTTATCCGCTTGTTCATATATCTCATGAAGTCTTGCAACATTTATTCTCCCTGTTTCTTAGCGATTCTGAATTCATATTAGTTCCGAACTCAAAGATGCGATTTTCAAGACACATTTGTGTTTGTAATGTTCTGAGAGCCTATTTCTGCCAAGAGAGATGTAGGTGAAAGAAGATTAAGGAGATCTGTTTTGGGCCAGACCTTGTTTATACTGCCAAGCAGGCCTGACAAAAGAATTAGAGACGTTAAGGATATTCATCCTTGGTCCATTCCCGGCTTAAACCATTTCCCAGATTGGGACAGTCTAGGGCGTTCCTCCTCAATCAGCCCTAACCCTATCCTGGTTAGTATTATCGGCCATTCTCGGCTTATACTGACAATCAGGTCAGGCCATATCGTGGGCATCCGCCCTTAGCCAGTTCTGGCTTATACTTACAATCAGGTCAGGTCATATCGTGGGCATCCGCCCTTAGCCAGTTCTGGCTTATACTGACAATCAGGTCAGGTCATATCGTGGGCATCCGCCCTTAGCCAGTTCTGGCTTATACTGACAATCAGGTCAGGTCATACCGTGGGCATCCGCCCTTAGCCAGTTCTGGCTTATACTGACAATCAGGTCAGGTCATATCGTGGGCATCCCGCCCTTAGCCAGTTCTGGCTTATACTGACAATCAGGTCAGGTCATATCGTGGGCATCCGCCCTTAGCCAATTCTGGCTTATACTGACAATCAGGTCAGGCAAATCGTGGGCATCCGCCCTTAGCCAGTTCTGGCTTATACTGACAATCAGGTCAGGCAAATCATGGGCATCCACCCTTAGCCAATCCTGGCTATACTGACAATCAGGTTCAGGCAATCAACTGGGGCCATCCCCTTAGCCAATCCTGGCTTAAACTGACAGATCAGGTCAGATCTAGGGGCAGACGCCCTTAGCCAATCCTGGCTGTACTGACAATCAGGTCAGGATCAACGTGGGCAGCCGCCCTTAGCCAATCCTGGCTTATACTGATAATCAGGTCAGGTCATATCATGGGGCATCCGCCTTGGCCAGTTCTGGCTTATACTGACAATCAGGTCAGGTTCATATCGTGGGCATCCGCCTTTAGCCAGTTCTGGCTTATACTGACAATCAGGTCAGGTCATACCGTGGGCATCCGCCCTTAGCCAGTTCTGGCTTATACTGACAATCAGGTCAGGCAAATCTATGGGCGGTTACCCTTAGCCAATCCTGACTGACTGACCATCAGGTCAAGCAAAGTCAGGGGCAGACGCCCTTAGCCAATCCTGGCTGACTGACCATCAGGCCAGGCAAAATCATGAGCAGCCGCCCTTAGCCAATACTGGCTGAAACTGACAATCAGGTCAGGCAAAGTCAGGAGCAGACGCCCTAAGCCAATCCTGGCTGAGTGACCATCAGGTCAGGCAAAATCATGGGCGGCCGCCTTTAGCCAAACTTGGCTCTTTTTTGCGCGCCAAACTCTAATTTAGTTTCCCGCCTTTTCCAAGCCCTCTGTGCGCCAAGTCAAAGTGATTTCGCCTTAGTGTGTCAAGCCAAAACAATTTCCCGCCTTTTCTTTTTCTATATAATGGCGCCCTCCCCAGCTTCTTTTTCTTGCATAATGGCATCTCCGTCATCTCCCAACGTCTTTTCCCATGAGGAACATATTCGCATACTTCAGAAGAAAGGTTGTCTGAAGGCAGAAATTGCCAATTTGCAGGATCAGCTGCAAGAACGCACGGAGAAATTGGCTGAGAAGAAATCATAATTCCGTAATGAGCGACAACGCATCGAACAAATCATTGCTGGCTTGAAGAGGGAGAATGCGGAGCTGCATGTCGATTGGGACATCGCGGTGGAGGTGTCAGACCGATTTCGTGTTCGGCTTTTGGAACACGAGGACGAGATTAAGAGGCTCCGTCAACTTCTCGATTCTACACCCCCATCCTAAGGCTGCGTTTTCGCTTTTTCTCATGATTGTAATTTGTGCCCTTATGACTGCGAATATTCTTGTGAGAATGTTTGCTTTTGCATTTTCTGCTGGAAGATCTTTTAATTATTAATAAGCACTTTCGTTAATAATCTGAATGTGTCTCATTGCTTTCTTCCTGTTGCGAACCATAATTTCAACTGTAAATCTACTCAACCTACACAAACATAAAGTCATTACAATTAAGTGTAAAATTTTCTCAAATTGGCAATGTTCCAAGCACGGGGTAGTGCCGTGCCATCCAGCTCTTCCAGTTTGTACGCGCCGCCAGGCAAGATCTGGACGACTCTCAGCGGCCCTTGCCAAGACTTTTCTAACTTCCCCTTCGTCTGTCCTAGGTCGGACCATCGAAGGACTAGATCTCCTACTCGAAATTGCCGCTTGACCACGGTTTTATCATATGCCACTTTCACCCTTTCTTTAATATGTTACATTCGTAACGCAGCCTGTTCTCTTTTCTCCTCAATCAGGTCTAAAGCGTCCTGCCTCAATAGTTCATTCTGCCCTTCATCAAAATTCTGGATCCGATGGGTCTTAAGGCTGACCTCTGCGGGCACTACAACATCCATACTGTACACTAAACGAAAAGGGGTTTCACCCGTACTCTCTTTTGGATTCGTACGGTACGCCCACAGCACAGAGCTCAGCTCTTCCACCCATTTTCCTCCAGACCTGTCCAGCCGTGGCTTAATTCCTTGGACTAAAATGCGGTTAGTTACTTCGACCTGACCATTCGCTTGAGGGTGGTATACAGCTGTGAAGTGTTGCTGAATGTTCATCTTAGTACACCAGACCTTTATCTTGGCTCCCGCGAATTGAGTCCTATTGTCTGATACCAATATTCTTGGTATACCGAAGCGACAGACCACATTTTTCCAAATGAAACCCATCACTGCCTCCTCGGTTATTCTAGCGAGAGCCTCTGCTTCAACCCACTTGCTAAAATAGTCAATAGCTACAATCAAAAACCTTTTCTGGGCTGGGGCCATCGGGAACGGGCCAACCAAATCAATGCCCCATTTCGCAAAAGGACAGGGGGAGCTCATAACCATGAGTTCTTCCGCCGGTCTGTGGATTAGCGGGGCCAATTTCTGGCATTTCTCACATTTTCTGACAAAGTCTTCGGCTTCCTTCCTCAAAGAAGGCCAGAAATAGCCGGCTCTTAATACCTTGCTGGCTAGAGCTCTATCCCCCATGTGGTTGCCACAACATCCTTCGTGTATCTCCTTCAGCACCACAGCTCCTTCCGTTTGTGTTAAGCATCGTAAAAGAGGCTGACCAAATCCTCTTTTGAACGATTCTCCCTTAACTAGGCAAAATCGGGCAGACCTGTTCCGCACTTTTACCGCTTCTCTCTTCTCCTCTGGCAAGACCTGCTGTTCAAGGTATTTTTTTATGGCAAAGCGCCAATCGTCCTCCTCGGCAATCGTGCAGGTCTGCTCGACCCCGAACTCCCCTTCTGCCTTTAACAAGGTGATCGTTCGTTCATAACAATTCGTGGCCGAACTTGCTACTTTTGCTAAGAAGTCCGCGCGGCCATTTTCTTCTCTGGGAATCTGAGTAACAGTTAATTCTTTCATTTCCTTGGCTAGTGCTCTGAACCTTGCTAGATACTTCTGCATGCTTTCCTCTCTTGTCTCAAATTCCCCACTAATTTATTTCCAGACGAGATGCGAGTCGACCTTGGTGCTTAATCGTTCCGCTCCTAGATCCTTTGCCATTTGAATCCCTCTCAGAAGGGCCTCGTATTCGGTGACATTGTTAGAAAACATAGGATCTAATCGGACAGCGAATTCAACAGATACGCCCGTTGGGTTTATCAGGACAATTCCAGCCCCGCAGCCCTGGTTGCATACAGACCCGTCAGTGAAAACTATCCACTCCTTCAGCTCATCCAGGGGACCAGCCATTTCTTGCATAAAATCAGCTAGAGCTTGAGCTTTAATCGCTGTTCTGGACTCAAACGCAATATCAAACTCACTCAACTCTATGATCCACTTGACCAGCCTCCCTGATGCTTCTGGCTTATCCGTTATATTTTTTAATGGTAGATTGGTTCGCACAATAATTGTATGAGAAAGGAAATACGGTCGTAATTTGACCTTGCTTCTGCCTAGCATTGCCCTTTCCACCTCCACATACCTCACTTCTGCCTCGTGCAAGACCTTGCTCCAAAAATATACTGGTCTTTGTATCTTACCATCTTCCTTGATTAGGACAGAGCTGATTGCTTTTTGTCCCACAGATAGATATAGTATCAAGGGCTCTCCTTGGATGGGTTTAGTGAGTAAGGTCATGCTGGCCAAATACTCTTTTAGCGATCGGAAGGCTTCCTCACACTCATCATTCCATTGGAACCTGACCCTCTTCCTTAAGGCCTGAAAAAATGGTAAGCCTTTCTCAGCAGACCTAGACATAAACCTGCTCAAAGCATTGATTCGTCCTGCCAAGCATTGCATCTCTTTTACATTCCGAGGTGCGCCCATCTCCATGATAGCCTTTACCTTTTCAGAGTTAGCTTCAATACCATTTTCCGTGACCATATAGCCCAAAAATTTTCCAACCCTGACTCCAAACATGCATTTCTTTGGGTTAAGCCTCATTTTGTACCGTCGCAAAGTGTTGAAGGTTTCCCGTAGATCCTGCACATGTGACGTTGCTTTTATGCTTTTGACTAACATATCGTCCACATATACCTCCATATTCCGACCGAGCTGATTTTTGAACATTTTGTCCACCAACCGCTGATAGGTAGCGCCTGCATTTTTAAGGCCGAAAGGCATGACCACGTAGCAATACGTTCCCTTTGGATTTATAAAGCTAACACGCTTCCAGTCCTCTTTAGCCAATCTAATCTGATGGTATCCTTGCGAGGCGTCCATCATGCTCAAAAGCTCGCAGCCGGAAGTGGAGTCCACAAGCTGGTCAATTCTTAGCAATGGGTAGTGATCTTTCGGGCAGGCGCGATTCAGGTCTCGAAAATCAATGCACATCCTCCAGTCTTCTGTTTTTGGTACCAGCACTGCATTGGAGAGCCATTCTGGGAATTGTATCTCCTGAATGTGTCCAGCTTTCAGGAGCTTTTCTACTTCTGCCTCTATGATGGCCTCCTTCTCTGGCCCAAAATTTCATTTCTTCTGTTTAACCGGTTTTATGTCGAAGCAGATATTGAGGTGATGCTCAGCAACTTCAGGGTCTATTCCCACTAAGTCTTGAGGGGACCACGCAAAGATATCTGTACTCTCTCTTAACAAAGCCACCAGGTCTGTCAGTACTTCAGGACTAAGCGTCATGCCCACCCGCAGAGTCCAACTTGCATCGCCTGGAACGACTTCTACTATCATCAACCCCTCCTCCCGTATTGTTAATTCTATCTGTGGCTGCTCCGTCCGAGCCCTTTTGCTCATCCTCTCCTTCTCATTCCGCCGTATGCAATCCACATATGTTTGACGCGCGGCATACTGGTCTCCCCTTACCTCACCGGTTCCATCTTCCGTGGGAAACTTCATTTTCATGTGGAAAACCGAGATGACGGCCTGGAACTGGCTCAAAGAGGGCCAACCCAACATAACATTATACGAGGATGGTGCATCTACCACCAGGAAATGCACCATCCGTGTCACCCTATATGGTTCTTCCCCCAGGGTTACAAGGTGTCTCACCGCTCCCAAAGGTTTTAGAGCACCTCCCACGAACCCTACCAGGGAGGTGGTTACCTCTTCAAGTTCAACATTCAACTTTAATTTCGTAAAATAGTCTACAAATAGAATGTCTGCAGAAGATCCTGTGTCCACGAAAATTCGATGAACGTTATAATTGGCAATAGTAGTTGTTATCACCAAAGCATCCATGTGTGGAGCGAGAATGCCATCGCTATCCTCCGATCCGAAGCAAATGTTAGGCGTGGCCGCTACTTGTCCCACCTCTCGGGGCGTTCGGATTAGGTCTTTAGCAGCCCTAACATAACTGTGTTGAGTTCTTTTAGAGTGCACATCCAGCTCTCCTCCCGTTATCATTTGGATTTCACCATGAACAACCTGGGCTTGGTCAGGTCTTCTCGATCCAGCTCTTCCTCTGTCCTGAACATCCGCCCGACCATTCTTGCTTTGTGGGAAGCGGTCCACATTGTGATGTCCGGGCCTGGTATCACTTCTCCTTGTACCAACATATTCTTTTAGATGTCCAGCCTGGACCATTCTCTCCAGCTCGTCCTTCAAATGCGTGCATTCATCTGTGTTATGTCCATATTCATTATGGAAGCGACAAAAGCGATCCGACCTTTCTTTTCTTGGCTTCTGCGAGTAAGTTTTGGGCCACTTGAGCTCTGGGTGACGCTCTATTGCCTTCAAAATTTCGCCCGGAGGTGTCGCCAGGGGGGTATATTTATCAAAACGAGATCTACCCATTGGCAGATCTGGTCTGGGATTTTTTGTCGCCACCCTGTCATCCCTGTCATACCTCTCTCTTCTCCTCTAGCCTTCATCCTTGAGCTTCAGAGCTTCCTCTAAGTGTATGTACTTCTCGTCTCTCTCCAGGAGTTCTCCAAACTTCAATGCTGGTCTTACCACCAGGGACTGGAAGAACTCTCCCTTCCTCAAACCTTGCGCCAGAGCGTTTACAAGCAGCTCTTCTGATGCCGAGGGCACTTCCAGCTTTGTTGTTGTGAACCTATTGATGTAAGCACGTAGGCTCTCATTCTCTTTCTGCTTTAAACTAAAGAGCTCGAGCGGCATTTTTTGATACTTCCTACAACTCGTGAACTGATGTAGGAAGGCCGAGCTGAATTCATCAAAGTTGCTAATGGATCTCGGCGGTAATTGGCTGAACCAGAGCTGTGCCGATTTTGTAAAGGTCATTGGAAAGACCCGACACATAACCGAATCGGAAAATTTGTGCAACGCCGCTGCTATCTCAAAACGGTTGAGGTGGTCTGCTGGATCCGTCGTCCCGTTGTATTCAAAACCCAAGGATCGATAAGATGCTGGGACGTCATCGCACATGACTTCCTCCGTAAACGGGGTGCCTCGCCGTGCCGGTGGTGCAGCTGCACCCACCATCTTCTTCCTAAATTCACGAACCTCTTTCTGCAGGCTCTGCATCTGTTAAACCAGGCTGGGATTAACCTTGCTGGCCGTGTCGCCGTCAGACGTGGCAAGATGCTCTTCTCTGTCTGGTTGGTGGACTCGCTCCGTACGCCGAGCGTGCAACGGCTCTATTTCTGTCGCTGGGGCTGCCCGCGCCGGCAGCGTATTAGCCGGTGGCGACGCCATTTCCGCAAATTTTTTCTCGACCGCCGCCTCCACAGCCTTGCCAATCAATTCTGACAGCTGTGTCAGAAGCGACTCATTGAGAGAGACACCCCCATCCACAGCAGGCCCCCTCGGAGGCGGTGGTGTGGGACTCGGCGGAGCTTCCATGGCCGATCCCGTTGTATCT
Source organism: Phtheirospermum japonicum (assembly GCA_014905375.1). Taxonomy (NCBI): domain Eukaryota; kingdom Viridiplantae; phylum Streptophyta; class Magnoliopsida; order Lamiales; family Orobanchaceae; genus Phtheirospermum; species Phtheirospermum japonicum. The sequence continues at coordinate 11,263 of BMAC01000867.1, forward strand.
GGTATCGATGAAGATCCTGGTGCCTGTTGTGCATAAGTATGCACGGCGGAACTCGGAGTGCCACCCAACTCCCCTATCAAATTTCGCTTCCAACCGTCTGAAGTCATCCTCACGCCTTAGCTCCATCGACTTCCCACAGACTGCGCCAATTGTTTCGACCTGAAATAGTGAGCCACCCGAATGAGACCTGGGAACCCACGAGCTTCCAAATCCTACACCACAAACAAGGGTTAGAAAGGACCACCGGTGGTTTTCCGGTGGAAACCTCTCCGATTCTTAAGTTAGTAAGCGATGAGGTGTTTTTCCAGAAAAATAAGAAGGAATGCTTGTATGAACATACCTCTCACTGCCCCCAAGCTGGGGTATTTATATCTTATCCCGGTGGGGACCCCATCCGGGATCTCGGGAACACGTGCCGCAAACCATGGGCCCTTTTATGAAACATATTTGGAACAAGTGGTCCCACTTGTTCCCTCTCGAATAGGCTGATGGCCAGGTCTGTTTAGACCCACTCTGGTGTCGTTTTTTTCTCTTATTCCAGGTCTGTCAGGCACATACATGGGTTCTTCCTGGTGGGGGGACCCCCTTTTCCGGATCTCGGGAACATGATCCCAGAATTAAGGGCCATTCAGTTAGCGGATTCTGATAAGTAGTCCCTACTTGTCTTTTCAGTCCAAATCTCAAGCAGGTCTAGCCCGGAGTCCATTTTCTCTGAAAGAGCTTTGACCATTTTTCCTTCACGCCAACTCGTCCCCTCTTATCTGCTACCGATTTTAGGTCTACCTCAATCCAGGCCTGACCAATATGGCCCTATCACCTTCAAATTCAGCCTTCCAGATTATAGAAACCCCAATCCAGCCCCAAAATATATTTTATAACTACACTCCAATCCATTTTAAATTATTATTATTATTATTATTAATATTATTATTATTATTATTATTATCATTAATATTGTTATTATTATTACTATTATCATTATTACTACTATTTTAAATACGAAAAATACTAATTAAATATATTCTCTAATTGATTAGGTGACGAGCAATAAGGGGACTTAGGATTTCAACTACGTGCATACCACTCGATTTTCCACGACATTTTTACGAGGTAGGGACCACCGACTTATCTATGTTAAATTTTACATGCTTAAATCTATGTGCTATGTTTATCATGAAATTTGATGTTTATAAAATCTAATATAGACGTAGACCTAAAGTTATTTGTGACCAAAAGTTGTCATCGGGTTGATCCCGGCGTGCTATACCCAATGATTAAAACAGGGGCCTTATGTGCCTATGACCTAAAGTGTCATCGGGGAAACCCGCCGCGTTTTAGCTGTAGTCAACTGTTTTTCGACGTTCAAATTGCGAATTCAATGGTTAATTGTGCTATATTTGAGTTGTATGATTTTGCATGGGGAATGTCGGTGTAACTATTGAGTACGTTGAGCTCATCCCAAATCAACGACGTGTTTTTCAGGTACAAATGAAGATATCGAATGAAAGGGAAATGAGGAGAGGAATGAAAACTCTTGTTATTGGATTTTTATGTTTTAATCTTGTTTTACGTTTTAAATAAGAGTCAAATTAGACATAAAATACTATGGTTATCAATTTCCACTGTTGAGAACTTGGTTATTTATATTATGATTATATCCGCTGCGTGATTCTTGAACATTTTGAAAAATGTGAATCTTTTATGTTAAATTCGTGAAAAATTGGACATTTATTGTGATGCCAAGATTTCTCCATTTGATTATTTAAAAATATAAATACCTTTTTGACTAAAGTGAAATCGGGGCGTTACAAAGGTGGTATCAGAGCTGTTTGCCAGCCGGAAAATCAGGAACTAAGTACTATGCCGGACAAGGTTGCAACGCGTTTGGAAAGCCCGTGAGGGAGAAGGCCCCAGTACAGGGAGCCCAATATCGGGATAGCCTACGGTTACAACTCTTGAGCCCATAGGAGCCACCTCTAGAATCCCAACGCCTGGCAACATATCCTGAGATGACTTAATCGCAACGAGGACATCGCGAGTTTAAGGGGGGTAGATTGTAACACCCCAAATTATGAGACTACCTAGGAAAGCTCAATAGATTTGATTGGTAAACTCATACCAACAAGGTGCATCTTCTTTTCTGGAAGCCCTCTTATCGGAACTCCAAAGTTAAGCGTGCTTGGCCTAGAGTAGAAGTGGGATGGGTGACCCCCTGGGAAGTCTCTCAGGGTGCGCGTGAGTGAGGACAAAGCGCGCTAGAAAAGACTCGTGTTGGTACAGTGGGACTAACCGTCAGATCTGGAGGGCGATCCTGGGGCGTTACAGAAAGTGTCATCTTTCCTCGACCCATGTCGATCAAGGTGTGTGATGTTTCCATGAAAGGTCTACCAAGAAGAATTTTGTGCTCCTTGCTCGATTTTGCAATTTCTCCGACATCCAATATCACAAAGTCCAAGGGGATTACTAAGGTGCCGACTTCTACCAAAACTTCCTTGGCTACTCCCAAAGGATGTCGCACTGATCGGTCGGCAAACCGAAGTCTCAAGCTTGTTAGTTTCATCTCCCCAAGGTTGAACTGTTTGTAAAGGGCGTAGGGCATCAAGTTGATCCCTGCCCCTAAATCGAGCATTCCTCTAGCTTTTTGTCCATCCCAAAGAGTTATCGTGATGCAGAAACTCCCTGGGTCACCCACCTTCGGTGGTAGTGGTTGATGGAAAGTTGCACTCACTTCTTTTGACAACACTATTTTCTCGTTTGCCTCTAGCTTCCTCTCCTTCGATGCCAGTTCTTTGAGAAATTTTACGTATCTCGGCATTGCATTGATCACATCAAATAGTGTTAAGTTTACATTCACGTTCTTCAACACGTTGTAGAGCTCCATGAATTTATTGCTCTCTTTTGCTGGCTTGAGTCAGTTTTGAAATGGTACAGAGTATCGTTGCTGTTTGAGAATGCCTAGATTCTCCTGCGTACGGGTTTCATCCGACCGGATATCCTCTCTAGTCCGATAGGATAAAACTTCCTGTCCTATGGTCCGATCGGAATTATACCTCGTCCGGTCGGACAAAACATCCTGGCCACTGGTCTGATCGGAAATGTGCTTCGTCCGATTGGATAAAATTCTCTGTTCTCCAGTTCGGTCAGATCTCCTGTCCGGTCAGATAAATTTTTATGCCCATCATTTCGATCGAATGTTTGGCCTATCCGGTCGGATAAATCTTTCTGTCCATCATTCCGGTCAGATTTTCGGCCTATCCGGTCGAATTCCTTGGCTGAGTTTCCCTTCGAAATACGTTCATCATCATGATCCTCTCCTTCCGTCACTCTGCTTCCGTTATTGACTTTCTTGCCTCCTCGTAGCACGTGTACCGCCATTGGTTTCTTGAGTTGACTGGGGAGTTTCGTGGGGTCGGCTCCGAGTTTCGCCACAGACGCGGACAATTGCCCTATCATCATCTCCAACTTGTCCATTTGTTTCTTTGTTCGATTACTTTCCTCGATGGTTCGGAGCGTTTTTTCCCGATTGCGTAGTGTTTCCATCTCTTGCCTTTGCCTCCATAGTCGTAACTCTTGGTCGGAATCTTGGGGAAGTAGAGCTTGTTTTTGTTGCGGTGGAGTTCGGTATTATTGTTGTTGTTGGTAACCACCTTTCCATTGCGGAAAACGTTGTTGATAGCTACCTTGGCCCTTATTTTGATAGGAGATGTAATTACTCGGTCCTCCTTGACTTTTGCTTGGTGGTGGTGGTGCCAAATATTGAGGATCCATTTGTTTGGGCGGCGGTACGTATTTGGGACTTCCTGGTCCATACCTGAGGTTTGGATGGTCTCGGATAGCCGAATTGTACGAGTTGTAAGTTTTAGTGAACTTTTGACCAGATTTATTGTTGGATTGGAATTCTTGCACAACGTTCACCTCTTCGGCCTCGTCTTCGTCAAATGTTGCATCACACGTGTTGGATCCATGTCCAAATGCTCCACAAACTCCACACATTTTTTGTGACGGGTGTGTCGTTTCCTTCTCGCGCGTCATCATTCCCGCTAACACGCAACTTGTTTTGTAAGTTCTTCAAGTTTGCTACTCTCCCCTTTTGATGCCGATATGTTGTTCACTTTAATTTTCCTTGGCCTCGAACTTGTTTGCCTTGATTTTTCACCCAAAGTTCGAACAAATCCCATGCCTCCATCGCGGTTAAGTCTCTAAAGTCGTCGGCCTTGTTCTCAACTTGTTTCTTGAAGTTTGGCAATAATCCTTCATGGAAATAGTTGTTGACCATTTGGGGACTATTGTTGTGATGCAGGCATACGTGTAGAAGTCCTTTGCATCATTCCCACACTTCGTGTAATGACTCTCCATCAATTTGCTCGAAATTGGTGATTTCTCTCCTTAATTTGGCCGTCGTTTAAGCCGATTAAAATCTGCTCACAAACTTCTGAAACACCATATCCCAATTATTTAGAGAATTGGGATTTGATGTGGCATGAATATTCAGACCTGGTTTGGGGTAGATCTTTTTCGACACTATCAAAAGAAAAACTGGGAAACATGATTAGAGCTGGATTCTGGTAACCAGGGGCCTTCTAACCAGCTCACCCCTGAAGAAAGATCTATAATTTACCTCTGGGAGAGGTCAGGATAAACTTGATTTGAGCTGAGCCCTTTATAGAATGATCGTCAAAAGATCAGCTTAAGACATGGCTAGCCTCCAGGCCTTTCTTAAAGAAGCAAGTGGGATACCCTCAAGAGACAGGGCTAAACTAGAACGGACTTTCTTGGTTAAGAGATAGGTGTAAGGGAAGAGCAGGACTGAGGAAGACATGATACCTTAAACGCCTAGAGGAGACAAGTAGGACCACTTGTCAGAATTGGTTGCACAAACGGCCCATGATTCGCGGCTTGTGCTCCTGGGATCCCGGCTGGGGTCCCCACTAGCAAAACTATATATATCTCAGCCCCAAGGCTGAGAGAGGTATGTCATTCTTTTGTGCATTCCTTCCTTGTTTCCTGGAAAACACCTCATATGCTTTCTGACTTAAGCATCGCAGAGGTCTCCACCTGAAAACCACCGGTGGTCCTTTCTAACGTGTGTATGTGTGCAGGTCAGGAAGGCACATCAATTTTCAGGCAGTATCATATTTTTAGGTGAAACAATTGGCACCATCTGTGGGATATCGATCAAGCTAAGACGTGAGACTTTTCTATGGCTTCAGATGGTTTGCGACGAAATCTGGTAGGAGAGCTCGGAGGAACCCCCAGCTCCGCTGCGCTGTGGGGTATGCCGCGGTCGGCAGAAATATCGACGATGGGGCAAGAGGGGACAGCGCCATCGGCAGCGGCTGCGCCCAGCACTAGGCCACCCCCACCTGGTAGATCTGCACCAGGTACTGGTGGATCATTCAATGAATACTTCCTCATGCAGCTCTCGGAGCTCATCGGTAAGGTCGTGGAGACGGCGGTAGAAAAGAAGTTTGCAGAGATGTTGACCCCGCCATCCAACGCACCGCCAGCTAGGACTGTGCCATTGATAGAAACTGAACCGTTGCGTGGTCAGCGCACTGATCGGATCCCCCTGCAGGACAGAGAAGACCTCTCCACTTCTGATAGTGAGACGTCGAGACAGGCTAATCCTGGCCTGGCTGAACAGATGCATAGCCTGCAGAAGGAGGTGCGGGAATTCAGGAAGAAGATGGCGGGCACAAGCACGGTGCTGGCACGGAGAGGCACGCCTTTCATGGAGGAAGTCATGTGCGATGATGTGCCAACTTCATATCGATCCTTGGGCTTTGAGTATAGTGGAACCACAAATCCGTGGGACCACCTTAGCCATTTTGAAATCGTAGCATCGGCGCATAAGTTCTCTGACGCAGTCATGTGCTGGGTCTTCCCAATGACTTTCACCAAATCAGCTCAGCTCTGGTTCAGCCAGTTACCACCGCGTTCCATCAGCAATTTCGACGAGTTCAGCTCAGCCTTCTTGCATCACTTCAGTAGCTGCCGAAAGTATCAGAAGATGCCGCTCGAGCTGTTTAGTCTGAAGCAGAAAGAAGGTGAAAGCCTGCATGCTTATATTAATCGATTTACTAATGCAAAGCTCGAGGTGCCGTCTGCCTCAGAAGAGCTCTTGGTGAATGCATTGGCACAAGGCTTCAGGAGAGGGGAGTTCTTTCAATCGCTGGTGGTGAAGCCAGCTCTGAAGTTTGGCGAACTCGTGGAGAGAGCTGAAAAATACATCCACTTGGAAGAAGCTCTGAAGATCAAGGACGAGGGAGTAAAGAAAAGAGAAAGGTATGATAGAGAGGAAAGGGTGCAAGTAAAGAAGTCTAGGTTAGACCTATCTGAAGGGAGACCTCATTTTGACAGGTATACGCCCCTAGCGGTCCCGCAAGGGGAAATCCTACAAGCAATAGAGAGGCATCAAGATCTGAAATGGCCTAAGACGTATTCGCAGAAGCCTAAGAAGGAGAAATCTGACCGATTTTGTCGATTTTATAATGAGTATGGGCATAACACAGACCAATGCACCCATCTAAAAGACGAGGTGGAGAGAATGGTGCAAACAGGACACCTGAAAGAGTATGTCTGAATGAGAAGGGACGAGATCAGATCTGGTCAGGGAAGCCATGATCGGTTTCAGAGTAAACGTGATGAGGATAGTGGTCAAAGTGGAAGGCGACAGAATGATCAGGCCCAGGTCATACGGGGCGAAATTCAAATGATCACTGGAGGTGACATACCCAGAACAGCTACGTTCATACAGCCCGTGACCTGGTGAGAAAAGGAAGGGAGGTAGGACAAGTGGCACCAAGCCCAAACGTTTGCTTTGGATCGGAGGATGAGGATGGGATCCTGGCCCCCCACATGGATTCTCTGGTGATCACGGCCACCATAGCTAATTACAACGTCCGACGTATTTTTGTAGACACGAGGAACTCAACGGATATCATGTTCTACGACTGCTTTAAGAAGATGGACTTGGATGTGGAGCTAGAGGAAGTTACGACCTCGTTGGTCGGATTCACAGGATGTGCATTGAAACCCCTTGAAGAAGTCAACCTTTTGGTTACGCTGGGGGATGAGCCATATAGAAAGACCAAGACGGTCTGGTTCTTAGTAGTAGACGCAGCCTCCTCCTATAACGTAATGTTGGGAAGACCTTCCTTGAGCAAATCTCAGGCAGTAGTCTCAATCTACCACATGAAACTGAAATTTCCTGATCATGATGGAGTAGGTCAGGCAAAAGGGGATCAGTATGCGTCGAGGCAGACGTATGTAGAGAGCATCAGATGAAACGAAGAGGAAAGACAGGCTAAGAGAGCCCGTACAGAGGACAGGCCTAGGTTGAATCATAGAGAAGAGGGTTTGATGATGATAGAGCTAATCCCAGGGGATGAGAGTCGGGTCCTCCGTGTAGGAAAAACTCTCAGTCCAGAGGTTCTGACAGACCTGGTGTCATTATTAAGGGATAGCGCATATGTGTTTGCTTGGTCTCCCCAAGACCTGTTGGTGATTGATCCAGACGTGACTGAACACCGCCTTAACATCAGCCCTGATATAAAACTGGTCAAACAGAAAAAGCGTAACTTTGGCCAGAGAAGGAGGCCATTATTGAAGCTGAGGTGGAGAAATTGCTGAGAGCTAAGCATATCCAGGAGATACAATTTCCTGAGTGGCTCTCCAACGCTGTGCTGGTTCCCAAAACTCAAGAAGACTGGCGTATGTGCATTGATTTCCGTGATCTCAACCGCGCCTGCCTAAAGGATTACTACCCGCTGCCAAGGATCGACCAGCTGGTCGATTCTACTTCAGGATGTGAACTCTTAAGCATGATGGACGCCTCACAAGGATATCATCAGATTAGGCTCGCGAAGGAGGATTGGAAGCGAGTTAGCTTCATCACCCCGAAGGGAACATACTGTTACGTGGTCATGTCATTCGTGCTCAAAAATGCAGGAGCCACGTATCAGAGGTTGGTGGATAAAATGTTCAAGGAGCAGTTGGGGAGGAACATGGAGGTGTATGTGGATGACATGTTAGTCAAGAGCGTTAAAGCAACCTCACATGTGGAAGATCTGAAAGAAACCTTCGACACCTTGAGGAGGTACAGAATGAAGCTAAATCCCAAGAAGCGCGTTTGGGGTCAGAGCTGGCAAATTTTTGGGATACATGGTCATGGAGAAAGGCATTGAGGCGACTCCAGAGAAAGTGAAGGCAATCATGGAGATGCAGGCGCCTAGAAATGTTAAAGAAATGCAATGCTTGGCAGGTCGTATTAATGCCTTAAGTCAATTCGTCTCATGCTCGACAGAGAAGAGCCTGCCATTTTTTCAAGCCCTGCGCAAGAAGGCTCAGTTTCAGTGGAGCAGCGAATGTGAGGACGCGTTTAGAATGCTAAAAGAACACCTGGCTAGCATGACCTTGCTCACAAAGCCCATCCAAGGAGAGCCTCTAATCCTGTATTTATCTGTCGGGCAGCAGGCAGTTAACTCTGTCTTGCTTAGAGAAGAAGGCAAAGTACAGAGGCCAGTTTATTATTGGAGTAAGGTCTTGAATGATGCAGAGGTGAGATATGTGGAAGTAGAGAGAGCAATGCTAGCTCTGGTTGGCAAATCTCGCAAGCTACGTCCATACTTCCTCTCACACAGCATAATTGTGCGAACTAATCTGCAATTAAAGGCCATAATGGATAAACCGGAGGCATCAGAAAGGTTGGTCCAATGGATAATTGAGCTCAACGAGTTTGATATTGTGTTCGAGGCCAGGACAACCATTAAGGCCCAGGCGCTGGTGGAAATCATGCAGGAAATGACCAGCTCTTCCGATGACAGGCAAGAATGGACAATTTTTACGGATGGCTCTGTAAGAAATCAGGGCTGCGGGCCAGGAATAGTTCTGATTAACCCAGCAGGTGTAGCCACTGAGTATGCCGTACGCTTGAATTATGCTCTGTCCAATAATGCGGCTGAGTATGAGGCCCTCTTGAGAGGAGTTCAGATGGCATAGGATTTAAGGGCAGAGCAAGTTTGTGCTAGGGTGGATTCCCAGCTCGTCTGCAAACAAATAAGCGGGGAATTTGAGACTAAGGAAGATAGCATGTAGAGGTACTTGGCCATGTTCAGAGGGCTAGGCAAGGATATGAAATCCCTGAGAGTCTTACTAATCCCAAGAGAAGAGAATGGAAGAGCTGACTATCTAGCGAAGGTAGCTAGCTCGGCTACAGATTGCCAGGAAAGGGTAATCACTTTGTTGAGAGCAGATACAGAGTTTGGGATGGAGCAAGTGTGCTCAGTAGTTGAGAAAGATGGCTGTCGTTCCCCCATAAAAGCTTACCTGGAATGGGGGGTACTGCCGGACGACAAGAAAGAGTCGGTGAAAGTAAAAACTAGGGCTACCCATTTTTGCTTAATTAAAGAAGAGCTATTTAGAAGAGGGTTCGGGTAGCCCCTTTTACGATGTTTAAGCAGAGAAGAAGAGGACCATGTTCTTAAAGAAGTCCATGAAGGATGTTGTGGCAATCACATGGGTGCCAGAGCCCTCTCGAGCAAAGTCTTGCGGGCAGGATATTTCTGGCCACAATTGAGAAAAGAGGCGGAGAACTTTGTGCGTACTTGTGAGAAGTGTCAAAAAAATTCATCCTTGATACACAGGCCTGCAGAAGAGCTCATGACAATGAGCTCTCCCTGCCCATTTTCCAAATGGGGGATTGACTTGGTTGGTCCTTTCCCTGTGGCTCCTACCTAAAAGAAGTTCTTAATAGTGGGTATCGACTTTTTTAGTAAGTGGGTGGAAGCCAAGGCCTTGGTAAAAATCACGGAAGATGTGGTCATGAAGTTCTTATGGAAAAACGTTGTGTGCAGATTTGGTGTTCCTAGGATTTTGGTTTCGGACAATGGCACCCAGTTCATGGGTGCCAGAATCAAGGCCTGGTGTGTGAAAATGAAAATTGATCAGCATTTCACGTCTGTCTATCACCCTCAGGCTAACGGCCAAGTGGAGGTAACTAATTGCATATTGGTACAAGGGCTCAAAGCACGTCTGGAGAAAGCCGACGGCAGGTGGGTGGACGAGCTGAGTTCAATTCTATGGGCGTACAGAACTAATCCCAAAGAAAGCACAGGGGAAATGACTTTTAGCCTTGTTTATGGTATGGATGCTGTGGTCCTCGCTGAGATTAGTATGGAAACTCATCGAGTTCAGAATTTTGTTGAAATACAGAATGAGATATTAATTCAGGATGCTCTGGACTTGATTGAGGAGAAAAGGGACAGAGCTGCCGTTAGAATGGCACACATCAAGGGGAGAATTAAGGCAACATACGATAAATCCGTGATCAAAAGGCAATTCCAGGTTGGAGACCTGGTACTAAGGAGGGCTGACTTGGGAAAGGTAAAATGGAAGCTGGACGCCGCATGGCAAGGGCCACTTCGGGTCACTCAAGTCCTCGCAGGTGGCGCGTATAAGTTGGAAGAGCTGGATGGAGTCGAGATTCCTCATGCATGGAACGTTGTAAACTTATGAAAATTTTACGTTTAATTGTAATCTTCTGATATATATAATACTGCAGGTTTTCTTGTTTTCGCCATAAGACAAAGTATCTTGATAAAAGCCAGGATTGGCTAAGGGCGGATGCCCCAATTTCTTGACCTGATTGTCAGTTTAAGCCAGGATTGGCTGAGGGCGGATGTCCCAATTTCCTGACCTGATTGTCAGTTTAAGCCAGGATTGGCTAAGGGCGGATGCCCCAATTCTTGACCTGATTGTCAGTTTAAGCCAGGATTGGCTAAGGGCGGATGCCCCGATTTCCTGACCTGATTGTTAGTTTAAGCTAGGATTGGCTAAGGGCGGATGCCCCAATTTCCTGACCTGATTGTCAGTTTGAGCCATGATTGGCTAAGGAAGGATGCCCATGATATTTCCTGATCTTGTTGCCAAGAGCATTGGGAGGGACTTAGGGCGGCTGCCCATAAAGCATTTTTTACTTTTTTAAACAGGTTATGCCAGGACTGGCCTAAGTATGCGGACCCGCATTAAAGCCTGACCTGATCTTCAGCCTAAAGCCCATAAAATGCTTACCCTGGTTGATCAGTACTTAGTAAGATCTGACTAAAGACCGAAACCTTAAAGGGTAAGTTTAATAAACCTGGATTAGCTAGCACTTGTAAAAACATAATTAGCACGATTGAACAGAAAAGAATCGATCAAACTTTTGACCCCTTATATCCATCATGATATTCTGGCAAATGCGAAATTGCATACGACAGGCGAGAAACCAGGATTGGTTACCATTGTAAAACCTTACTTTTCATGACTAGATGAGCAGAAATTCAAACTAACATATCTTTTGAAAATATTTCATTAAGTTCTGGGAAATACAAAAGCAGATTGCATACACCTTCTATGAAGGTTGGCAATTTTGATTACATAAATGCAGGAAACAAAAAAGAAAAGATGAATACAGGTGTTCATCTATGAGGAGACCTCCGATCTGAAGCCAGATCTCGGTGAACACGCCAAAAATCACGCTTTGTCTCATGAAAATGATGACGGTACTTTTCAGCCCGTTCTGCAAGGGCATTAACCTCGCCGACGGCGATAGTCAAGCGGTTCACTGACTCGGTCAAGTCAGCCCTCTCCTCTTGTAATTGGCGGTTCAGTTGACGGAGCTCAGCCCACTCCTTATTGTAATGACACTTATTCTGCCTTTTACTCTCGACGATCTTTTCCTTGAGCATGGTCATTTGATCGAAAAGTTTGAATTTCTCGATGACCAAGGAGATGTTCTTCCGCTTCACTATATCAAGTTCTTCGAGAAGAGGAGAAGAAAACATTTCAGATAATTGAAGAAAAATGAATCATACATGCACGTATATAAAGAAATAGTAGCACGTGCCAAGGAATCAAAAAGTACTAGGGTTTCCTGAAACTCAGGAAACCCTAGAAGTACAAGAGTCATTACACGACAAAAGGCAGTTATTATTATTGAAACTGATGTAGAGTATAAGTTCAGCATAAAATAATAAAACAGATCAGCCACACAGGCAACACATACAGATCTGTCACCAAGCTAAACAAGTCAAAATACAAAGGCCATGTAAATTGGGAGCTCTGAGCTACGCTTCATCGTCCGCCACAGTCAGCACTTCCGCAACAGGCAAAATGCCAAACATCTAACTGATGGAGGCGATCATCCTCAG
>BMAC01000867.1:39738-124612 GCA_014905375.1 Phtheirospermum japonicum
TTGTGTTAGTTTGAGAAACGTGTATGATATTGTTGCTTGGACCCTTGGCGAAGTGACGCGGTTTTTATGATTTGTTAAGATGTTTAGACGGGACCCGAGCCGGTGCTCGGACCTCCGTATTGCGGGACTGCCACTTGGCTCGTGCCTTCTCCGAAAGGCGTGCCCGAACCGGCATTCGGGACTTTGCCGGCCTCGCCTCGTTCATTCTCCCGGTGGCGTTGGTGTCTCGCCGGGTTCGTTGGGGCTCGCGGCGTTTTGAACGTCAATTCCAAAAGATTGACCCTCGTCATGTTCGTCGATTCGGCCTCAAACCCGAAGTAGTGGGCAAGGACGGTGATCATCGGCCCCATGCCGACTCGGGAGATGCTTCCCCCTCTCGTCCTCCGAATCCCTTCAATTTGTGCTCGGATCAACGGAAAAAACGGGACCGGATGCCCATTGCATATGCACCAAAGCACGTATATCTCGTGCCGAGTGAGGTTGGTGCTTTCATGCTTGCCCATTATGACGTGGGCGAAGAATTTGTAAGCCCCAAGCAATGCCAGGTCGACGATCGCCGAGGCCGAGTACCGATCCCGGGTGCCTTGCCCGCCCGTGATCGTCCCCCAAAACGTAATCTCATTATATCCACTCACTTGCGTATACGAGGACTGCTTATAGTCAAGCCCGAGCACCATTTGTATCACCCCCTGATCGATACGGCGTTTAACTCCCCCGAAATGCACATCAAAACCCCTGTCAAACGTATCCTGATACGTGGTGAAAAACTCGAGCACTAGCTCTTGATAAGCCGGTGCTCGAAAGGACGCGAACATCCGGCCATTCATCGCGTCGATGAAACTTAGTAGACGCGTGCCAAATCCGTCATAATCCCCGTTCACCACCCATTCGTCTAAACGCTCAATGTTAATGAAACGAGGGGTAGCGAAATGTCGCTGGGAAAGGTTTTGGAAAAGTTCCCCCTCGTCGGTAGAATAAATGGGGAAGGGGGCACCGTAATTTTCGGCGATATCGGGGTATTGTTGAAAGCCGAAAACATTTTCGTCGTCAGAGTGGCCGTCCATGGTATATGGTAAAAATGGGGAGAATGTGGTCGAATTTGTAGTAGGGAGGTCTCGAAAACAAAGCGAATGAAGAACGACGGAGAAAAGACGAAAATAAAAGTTGAAAGTTCTTTGGGGCAATTCGTCGAACACGTTGAGGGCAAAGTTTTTGAACAAGGAAGTATGGAAAATTGGAAACCCAAATCTGTCCCAAACTCAACCAACAATCAACAAGTTTCCCAAATAGACTGGTTCAAGCGAATTACCTAGAAGAATCAGTTTGAATTGAACGAAGAAACAACTATGCCCAAGGAGGATTTTTTTTTAATTTGGAGAGGAGAAGAAGAATGAAACTTCCCGCGTAACTGCCCCGGTCGATCGACTAAGAGTCTATTTCTCTATATTTCTCTCTTTTCTATTTTTTTTTATATTTTCTGCTCTTTTTCCGATTTTTTTGTCGATTTTGGGGTGTTGGGGAGGAAGAGATCGACTGGTATTTATAAGCCCGCTGCAGGGCAGTCGATCGACTGCTCTTCTCGGTCGATCGGCTGCTGTAGATCGGTTGCCGATAGTCGATCGACTGCTCTTGTCAGAAAGTACGAAAGTCCCTGTAATCCAGTCGATTCCGCTTTTTTAGTCGATCGGGCGCCAGTCGATCGACTGGCTGTCGATCATCAAATGACCAGTCGATCGAATGCTCTCTCAAAAAGCTTAAAAAGTACTGGAATCCAGTAGATTTGATCACGTCAGTCAATTGTGCAGTCGATCGACAGGCATTCCAGTCGATCGACTAGATATGCAGTCGATCGACTGAATTCCAGCAGTCTACTCCAATCTTGATCCTGTTTTCTCCCAAAACTTCAAGATCTGGACCTACACCAGCCAAAAACTCCATTAACACTATTTAAGGGATGGAATATACACTAAATTAAAATAAAAACAAGAAGAGAATTAGAAAGTCGTGGGTTGCCACCCACGTAGCGCGTTTGGTTTACGTCGTTCGCTCGACGGTTATACAAAAATGTTATCCGGGATCCAAGAAGAGGTGACGATCATGCCACGCCTTGGTGTTCTCGAGTAGACACACCGGGTGATCAGAATCAACAAGGCGGGCGCATCGGGCAAGCTGGATGACCGAGACATCAAGAACGTGGGCTTGCTTCAGTGGTCGTAAGCGTGAGTAGTCGATCACCCAGACGTGATTATCCCAAAACGGGTCGACGTGATTCTTCGTTTCCCCAACTGTCGTCTCCTTTCTCTCGACTTTAGAAATAGTCGTAGTCGGGCACGAGAGAGTAGGACCCAACACATCTTTCTCGTCCTCTTCCACCTCCTCTTGTTCAAGTAGTAATAAAGCATAGGGTGGTGGCAAACGAGGCTCGATTAACTCCACATCCTCCATGACCGGCACAACTACTTCTTCCTCGCCTAAAGCAGGTAAGCTCAGCAATCCATGTTCCGTCGGATGCCCCGAAGATAACAACTCCTCACTCTCCACTACAACCTCTTCACAATACCCGAGAGGGGTGACGTTGTCCTCCGACCCATTCTCCTCGTTCTCTATATCTACCTCATAGCACTCACTTTCTGAAAGATCATCAAATCTCGAATTACCATCAATGACCGTGGGCACCGCCTCATCAAAGAAGGGTATCTCATCGAGGTTTGGTTTGTTTAGCTCACCCATGTCAATGGCCATTTGCTTAGCGTGGGTCTCCATGCGATCGAGGCTTCCAACGAGCTCGGCTAAGAGAGACTCCACGTCCGGGAGGGGGGGCGTAGACGAATCTTGAAAGAGTGAGGTATAAGGATCATCGCTCGGAGTATACGAGCTCGAGGTGGGTAGGTTTTAAGAATCGTAGCTCGAAGATAGGTTGTAAGAATCGTAGCTCGAAGATAGGTTGTAAGAATCGTACCTCGAAGATAGGTTGTAAGAATCGTAGCTCGAAGAATCGGAATCATAAATCGATGGAGCGTACGATTCAAAATGGGGGTAAGAAGAAGGAAGGGCGAGGGMAACATATAGATKGTRAAAACCCGYATCAATYTTCGGGTTGTGGGGGTATGAGAATGGAGGTTGATGTGGAGGGTTTGGCTCATAATGATCGGAAGAGTAGATCCACTCTTTACCGATCGAAGCATACGGGTCGTCATATTTGGGAGTAGTATATGGATTTGGATATTCGGGAATTTGGATGTAAGGGTTGACATATGGCAAACTAGCTCGGTAGTTTGCCATCCTCGGCCGGATCAATCAAGCGGTGGAGGCATCTTTTGATCGTTTAGAGTGTGGGCGGGCAGAATCAGGCTCTCGCACAGTGTTTCCATCGTTTGCTCCTTTATTATCGGTGATACTAGTGGAGCTAACGGGTCGTTGGACCTATCCTGCACACACAACAAACGACAAAAGATTACGCGTATCGAATGTAAAATAATTAACTAACTAATTATTTACGACGACAATAAGAATAATTAAGAATGCCATTGGCCTTAATCCATCCCCGGKAACGGCGCCAAAATTTGATCGAAGATTTCTCGACGCTCTAGAAATCGTCTCAGCAATAGTACGGAGTCGATTGTAGAAGCGGTGAGTTGTCCCGAGTCGTGTCTCTCGAGGATGGATGTGATCGGCCGTCAGTTTTCTTATTCGTTCTTATCGTCGGTTCGATTAAGCTACTCTAACCCTAGAAAGCGATAATCATTGTTCGGTTTTACAACTAAGATTTAGATTGAAACTTAAGATTTTAAAATATTAAAACAATTAAAGGAAATTAAGCTTAAAATAAAAACGATCAATCTAAACTTAATCAACTATTAAAACTTAATAATTCAAAATTAGTAAAATGGAGGAAAAATTAAAGTCAACTCATTTGAATAAGTCAACAAAATTCTTAACATTAATTCAAGGGTTTAAATGGGATATCTTAATAAACTTTTACAAACTTAGACATTGAATACAACTTAATAACTTAAAAGCATAAGTTCATAAGCTAGAAAGCTATAAAATGAAATTGAGAATTTTGAAAGATCAAAACAACCACAAACCAAGAACCGAACTTCAATATAAGATTAAGAGAAAATAACATGGAAATTAAGCTATAGTAAAGGAAAGAGATTACCAAATGTACTTGATTACACAAAAGRTTGAATGAGGAAAAGCTTGAAAGCTGAATGATTCCTCACAAAAGATAGCTAAAACAAAGCTTGATCACTAACTAGCTAAGATCTAAACTTAACTAATCTATAACTAATTATTAGAATTTTTAGGAATTAAAATGATCTAAAAACATGAAAAAGACAATGTTCTCTGGTTTGGAGAGCTTCTTGGGGAAGAAAGCCACTCTAGAGCAAGTTACCATTTGAAATGACGTCTGATTGCTTAAATCTTCAAAATTTCTGCTTTTCAGTCGATCGACTGGCAGTCGATCGGTGTTGTCGGCAGTCGATCGACCGCTCCGTCAAAATTGGCCAGAAGCCCTGTAATTCAGTCGATCTTGGGGGCTCAGTCGATCGACGGCAGTCGATCGGCCAGGTAGGCAGTCGATCGACTGCCTTGTCAAAAACTTCAAAACTCGCTGGAATCCAGTCGATTTTAGCTGGGTCAGTCGATCGACTTAAAGGTCAGTCGGTCGACTGGATTCCAGCGCCCGACTCGATTTCTCGTTCTTTTCGCATCCGCCGGTTTGTCGAACCTCGTCCGCTGCGCTTCCTTGCTTTGTCCATCCATTCCTGAGTCGAGTATCAACGATCCCAAACGAGCGTGGGCCCCGCTTGGACGTCCTACGGCCAAGAAAAACGGAAACGTGAAAAAACTACGAAAATTAATAACAAAACGTACAAAAACTAAGAAAATTTAGAAATACGAAAAACGGCCAAAAACACGCAATGTGAAACAAAAACGATAATGAAAATATGTACAAAAAGATGCAAATCACCATAGAAGGTTGGTAATTGGTAGACAATGTTGGACTTCAACTCATAGTCTCGTGCCGCGGGGCCTAAGACAATAGCTGAACTATATGGGCCAGTGGTTGAGCACACGAGGTCTCCTTGTTGGCGTTCGTTTGGATATCGTTGCCCTCGGCCCCCACGAAATCTTCTTTTTCCAACATTGTTCAAATTGTATTGCTCATCTTCATAATGTTGGTCGTACTCATCATTTTGCCAAACACGGTACATTTGTTCACTCCTTCGGTTTCTCGGATGATTCGGTCCTCGAATTCAAAATGATTTTGTTGGTTATTTCGGGACTAGGGCCCACCATTTCCAACATGATTGTCTTCAAATCTCTTATTTGCCCATGCATTGAAAGCTCAGGCCTCCTCTCGGTTTTGGTAATGTTGTGGCATTCGATCGACTGGTTGTTCTGGCAGCATCACTCGGTGTTCTTCATGGGGTTGTGGTACCTTGTTGTCCACCGGTGGATTAACATTTTCAAGGACTTCATGTCCTCTTGGTTCTTCGTCATGATCATGCTCTTGATTTTCAATCTGAGCGAACATTCGTGCATCTTCATTTTGGATTTCATTCTATGGATTTTGATCTTGATTCTTCATGTAATCTTTGGGTGGCATGCCATATGGTTGATCTTGAGGAGGGTTGCGATTATCTTGCCCTCTTCCTCGACCATTTGTTCTTCCTCCTCTCCCTCCGTTTCCTCGACTGCCATTTGGTGGATTGTTCGACATGATGGATTGAGTTGCTTCAGATTGATTCCCGTCAGGGGAAGGAAATAGTCTCCTTGGTCTTCCTACTCATTCAATGTTATCTATGAGTGGCGTAAGTTCACCTCTTAGGCCTCTACGACATTGCATAAACAACAAACGAACTCAACGTATCGAGTGGTAAACCAAAAATAAAAACAAATGTCACAAACATAAATTTAACACGAATAAACTTCGTTAACACCTTTGCCACTCCCCGGCAACGGCGCCAAATCTTGATACGAACTTTTGTGTTTCAAAATTAAAAACCAATTTAAACCATACGAGTCTACGTTTGAAAACAAATTAGTTCGCCCGCTAGAGAACGGGGTCACTCGTAGGTTGGCAAGTTAAACCGGGTCGATTTTCTCGAGGAGTGGAAATATGGAGTCAACGATTTTTATTATCAATAAGACACAAGTTCTAATACTAAACACACGATCAAAGGGGTTTTTGTTCCGAAAACTTCGGAAGAACTTAATTTAACAAAACTCAATGAACCTATCTTACTTCGAGGGCGTCAACCTCTTCGCAAGAGTAGTTTAATCGATTTACGAACTCAACAATAACTATTATACTCGATCTAAAGACCGTTCCACCAAATCTCATTCAAATAATTCATCAAACATTAGATATGCATTCACCAACGTTGTCAAAAAGCAATTCTAATAAATAAACCACACCAATTATCCAAATCAGGATGATTCGAATTACTAAATTATCATAAAATAAATCCTAGACCAAATCGTTCACATAAACGTAATCATAAACGATTCACAAGAAATATCCAAACATGTTATCGAAAGATCACTATCTAACATGAATCACCAAACTAATTAACGAGATAAAAGTTTAGAGTTTACTAAATCGTGAGAAAACTCAATGACGATACTACAATGAATCATTGCCAAACCCAGCTATTCCGGGAAATGAAATGAACCTCGCTGAATCTGGGAAGCTTATCACGAACCTCCGTATCCAGTGGTTATCTCGAACTGTTCGAACGTCTAAATACGATTTCCATAAGTGTTATAGGTCAAAGGTTGAGAAAGTTATCAATTCTCTCTTCCAATGTATATGATCCAGTCTTGTGGGTGAAAGAATCAACTCGCTAGATTCTAGAAGCTTGTCACGAACCTCCGACTCCAGCTGCTAACACGAAAATCGATCTTTTATAGATTTTTGACGTAAGGGCTCTAAGTCAAAGGTAAGAGAAAGTTGTCAATTCTCTCTTCCAATGGTTTAGGATCTAGTCTAGGGATGAAAGGATGGGTCTTATCTGAATATTTCTGAGTTTTAAAGGCTCAAGAACCATTTCGTAACTGAAGAATCCCAAAAATATGCATTTGTAATGTACGAGTCCAATCAGATTGTTCAGTAGCCCGATTGGATGAAAGTTTATGTGCTCTTGTCCGGTCGGACATCGCGCTTATCCGATCGGTGCGTGTTTCGAAAGTCAATCCGATCGGTTATTGAGTTCATCCGGTCGGATAGGTGTTCTTTTGGCTACTTCGAGCGCTGATTCTTTGTCTTCATCTCCCGGGTTTTGTCAAGTGATTCAGCTGAAAGAGAAAAATAATAAAAATTGGTCCAAAATGACCAATTATTGAATAAAATGTCGAAAAGCAAAGCAAAAGGCCAAATAATGCAAAATCATGCAAAATAACTTATTCATGACCTAAGAAGACGGTAAAAAGACTCAAACATGACTCAAAATATGTACAAAAGTGTAACAAAAATGTACAAATCAATTAATATTATACATATTAATTGCAGGTTATGAAACATACGAGGAATGTTCACGATTAATGTTTACAATGCTCTCCCTCAAACATTACTACATCGCGTTGATACCTCGTTAAAAATATTCAACTAACAAAACTTTATGGGAAAAAACTTAAACAAGGAAAAAATAGTATATGACGTTCATGTTTAGTTGTTTGCACTAGTTGTCTCGTTAAAACCTTCACCTAATAAATTCCTATGGGAATAATTTTGTTAAGAAATAAAGAGTACAATCAATCTTTAGGATTACTTTAAGTTTTCACTAATCACCATTATAATCTTCCATGCTTAGGCATTACAATATCATGAATATATTTTTCAAATATAAAAGTAGGAAAAGACTTAGTGAACAAATCTACATAATTGTTAGTAGAGCACACCTTATGTATGATAGTTTCACCGCTCTTCTGGAGCTCATGTGGGTAAAATAATGTAGGGGCTATGTTTTTCGTCAATTTACTTTTCACATACCCACTACTCACATGTGCAACACAAGCTGCATTATTCTTGTAAGGAATAGTGGGGATGTATCATTTGTGCAAATGCTACACAATCTACAAATGTGTTGTACCAATGATTTTAACCATGTACAATCTCTTCAGGTCTCATATAAAGGGATAATGTTTTAGTGGTTTCAAGAAGTGGTAAACATAGACTGATTAACAAATCTCATGAAGGTTGTATTAAATTAATCTTTTTGGAGACTTTTAAAAACTTTTAAAAAGTGTAAGTGTATTGAATTGAGACTTTTAAAAACTCTTTAAAGTCTTTAAGTGTTTCATGGTATTCGATTGTAACTTTTTAAAAATCTCAATAAGTCCTGTAGAAAGATTTGTTGAAATTTAACAAATTAGAGACTTTCAGAGACATTTCTATACAAATTATAAGAAAAAATCATTGGAGAAATCTCACCAAGTAGGTGAGATTTTGGGAGATAACGATAATGATAACATCATTACCAAACACTCCCTCTCTTTTCATTCTCTCTCCCCCTCTTTTCATTTTATATGTTTTTTCATTTTTAATTTTTTCCAAGTTCACATTGTATTTCTTTATCAGTTTTATGAAATTCTTATTCAAAGTCTTTTATTTAATTTTGATAGAAGCTTAATATGTTATATTCCTATTCAATCTTTTTCTTAAATTGTTGTACAAATTTAAATTTATTAATTTGATTGTAACGTCAATTTTGAATATTTTGAATCCCCAGGCACATCTGACTAAATCATTTTGAATATTTTGAATCGCGAGGCGCATCAAGAGAAAGTGAAACTATTATAACAAATATATGTATAGTAATGTTAAAAATACTTAATTTTTTCTTTTTTCTTTTACTAGAATGTTAAAAAACAATTTAAATACTTTTTTATATTTATTAATCTATTTTATAATGTTAGCTAGATAATTTTATTGATATACGAATTATAATTTATTATTTTGTCCTTATAATCGATACATTTCCTATATAATATTACTTAAAGTACATAATAAAAGCTTAGATAAATCTTAAAAAGTCTACAACAAAAATCCTTCAAAATCCACAAAATACATTAAAATATCACAAAATCTACTAAAGTCTCCCAATTTAAAAAGTTCTTATAGAACTCCTAAAATTTCAGTACCACTAAAGAGAAACACATAACTAGCCTGGGACTTGGCATTGTGTAGATTAGATAGATAGCCACGATCATAGTAGCTCATGTGACCAAAAAGTTTTGTTCACCAAGAAAAGAAAGTAATAACCTGAAATATGTGTTAGGCGGCCTAATAGCCCTCCAGAAAGCTCCTGGCGACCTGATCAACCTGTAAAACAGAACCCAAACAAGACAACCCCTGCGTAGGCCCTCCGATGCTTAAGTCAGATAATATTCTAGAGTGATATGCGAGAGCTCAAAACATAGGATATAAAATCAACTTAGAGAGAAAAGTGAGGCCTGAGACCTCTTATATAGGTAAGAGACGTGTTCCCAATCTAAGGTTCCCGTATCCTATTAAAACTACAATACTATAAATAGTGATCGACTTAGAATTAGGATTTCTCCTATATGCTAAGTTACCATAGATATTAGAACTATTATTAAATTACGTAATGACCATGGGCCAATAGCCATACCATGCCTTTAGTCTGCCGGGACCCCATACCATAATCTGTATCAGCCCACCAGGGCCAAAGACAAGGTTAACCATAAAGTCAAGCTCGCAATACCGAGCTGTTATAATACCATTTACCTGATAAGAGCTCTCCACCCTCATATAAGAGCTTGTCACTCCTACACGAGAGCTCGCCACTCATACCTGAGAGCTCGCCACACCCAAAACAGCTCGCCCTACTTATAAAAAGATTTCTCCTTCTAAAAGGGGAGGTTGCCTCATAAACCCACATAACACTACTACAGAAAACCCCCAACAACATCGGTTATTTTTGCTAATAGACATCAGTTTTACAACCGATGCCTATTAGACTGACGCCTATAACCTTGACTTTAGGCATCAGTTTTACAACCGATGTCTATAATGGACATATGCATCGATTGTTTGACTATAACCGATACATATATTCATCACAATCCGATGTCTAATGTCCATGTACAGTCACTAAAGGCATCGGTTACTGTGAAACAACCGATGCCTATAGTTGCACTATAGGCATCGGTTTCACTGTAAACCAATGCCTAATTTTCATTACACGCATCGGTTTTTTGTAAAAAAACACTGATGCCTATAGTGTAGCTATAGGCATAAATTTTATTCTAAGACCGATGCCTAATATCCTCTAAGGCATCGATTATTGGACAACAATCGATGCCTGTAGGTGAACTATATGCATCAGTTTTTGAATAAAAACCGATGCCTAAAGGTACACTATAGGCATCATTTTTTGTTCTATAAAAACCGATGCCTAATGTGCTCTGAGGCATCGGTTGTTTTCAACACAACCGATGCTTATAGTTTACCTATATGCATCGACTTTGACATGTAATCGATTCTTAATGTCTACGTATACGCATCGGTGTTTTTGAAAGCACCGAAGCCTCGTGGCGAGATTTAGGCATCGGTTTGTATCTCACAACAGATGCGTACAGGTTATATACATTGGTTTGTTTTTTACATAACCGATGCCTATAGTGACCTATAGACATCGGTCTTTGTTGAGTAACCGATATCGATTTTTTACTTATATGCATCAGTTTTGCTGTCAAGAACCGATGTATATAACAATGTTAAAAACCGATGCCTAAATCTTATTATATGCATCGGGTTGCACAAACCAATGCACAAAATTTTTGATAAAAATTTTCCACAATTTCAAAAATTTTATTTTTAAACCTGTCTAGAAAATTGATAATTACCATTTGCAAAAAATTAATTTAATATAAAAAAAAAGCATTATATACAATAATAAATAATTCAAATGCAGAAATTCCCATACACTCTAGTTGAACTAATTATTTTCATCGCACAAGTAGCAAACAAACCCCAACCTCATAGAATCTATCATGCTCAACAGCACAAAGCTCGTAAATAAGAAGCATCTTGTTTCCTTCCAAAGGAGAATCTCCAGAGCCTTTCCTCCATTCTTGTGTTGAAGTTTGGCTCCGAACAACACCTCGTTCTTGAATTCCAACTCTGAATCCTTAGACAACCTCTTTACTGCTATTTGTCTCTCATTCCAGGCTTTTCCCTGTGAATGAATAAAAGTCACATTATTAACTAAGAAAATCCAGAGGAAATCCACCGGCATCTTCATAATGTTCTGCACCAAGTTACAAAATAAATTACTTAATAACTAAGAAAAAGTAATTAAAACTAAGAAGAAAAATATATATATACGAGTAATTTACGAGTAATGTATTCTGCCCATATCTCACGAATTTCGTCGATTGTTTCTTGCTTGTATAGTTCAACTCCAAATGAGTCCTACACATTCCGATTCAAAATTTCAACTTGTCATTTTAAAAATGAAGTTTAGGTTTGGAGTTTAAAAAATATTCAGTAATTTTTACTACTAAAAAATGAGTTTACACGTACCTTGTCTAATGAAGAATTCATACTGACTTGGGAGAAAATGTCATACATATACCTCATGACATAATAACCACACTCATTGCCTCCTCGTTGTTGATTACACTACAAAAATCATATGAAAGCAGATCAATATCCCCCTATCAATAGATCTATTGGTGAGTCAAAATGAAATGGGTCGAATAACATTACTAACTTGCGTACTAGGGTAACCGATAAATTTTAGTTAATACCATAAATCGTAATCATTGCACTCAAGCAGTTAATAACACGCAAAGTATTATTTCATAAACAATAAGAAATTGTTACCTATATATTAAACATTTACAGTTTTAAAACAAAAATGAGCGGATGAACCACCCAATCTTATATTACATCCAATGAAAAATTCAAGTGGTTTTATGAATGGAAACACACAGAGTAGGCTCTAGAAAGAATCAGGTTGTGGAAAATAGCAAAATTGCATTAATGCTATGAAACAAGTTGCCCATGAAACAATTGCCCACAAAAAAGAATTTGTACATTACTACATTGACAATAAAGACCTGAAATTGAATTATTTTTTATGAAGTTATTGTAAAAAAGAAGAGCAAGTTACCTTTTCAAAAATAAGAAACACAAACGTAAGGGGAAAATTGTTACTTACGTATTAACATGTGTCTTGATATCCAAGTCCCTCTTGTATCCCTTTGGATCTAAAATAAAAACCTAATTCTTGAGAGGACATATAACTAGCAGCACCCAGTCGTCACTACACATTTTCATAAGCACAAAGATTAATTATCTTTATAAATTATAATGATTGTAAAGGAGTAAAGGAAAAAATAACAAGAAATTTCAATTTACTCATCTAGGTATGATGCTAAAATGAATGTCCTTCTAAACATTTTAGCAAAGGCATGACTTATGTACATCGTCGCAGCAATCGGGTCATTTAATATACTCTTCTTGCAGATCTTCGCTGGACAAAGAAATCCGAAGGTACCGGAACAAAGACTCTCAGCTAACCCACGAAGACACCTGTAAATCATTAGTAGATTCATAGCTAAACAATAAATTTAATCTAAATATTGAACTAATTGATAAGAAAAAAGAAAGCTCGTACCGAGCAAAGACTTTCACAACAACAACACTGATCAACCCCATTCTGAACAGGCTCCGAATATCATCAATTGGCACGTGAATTTTCGTCTCTCTTTTGTCATGGAAGACGGTTATATCTAGGTCCATAGAGACGTGGTCCACATTTACGGGCAT
The DNA here is from genome assembly GCA_014905375.1 of Phtheirospermum japonicum. Taxonomy (NCBI): domain Eukaryota; kingdom Viridiplantae; phylum Streptophyta; class Magnoliopsida; order Lamiales; family Orobanchaceae; genus Phtheirospermum; species Phtheirospermum japonicum. Next base: position 52,550 of record BMAC01000867.1, read on the forward strand.
CAATAGAATCAGGTTGTGAAGCTCTATGCAATTAGGTCCCAAAGTCTCCAAGACTACGTCATCAACAAGAGGTTGACTTGGTTTTGTTGCAGATTGCTCACCACTTGTCTCCATTAGACTTGTTCTCTGTTTCTTTGGATATGGCCTTGTAAGTTCCTGTACATATGGCCATAATTGAGCATACTAAAACTAAATAAATAATTGTTGAAATTAAAATATATATTATTACCTCTCTTGCCTTAATCAACATGACCGGCCACTGCAAAAAGCTTCCTAAAGTTTCACCCACATGCCTCATTTCTGGATGAGCCATCACCGGTAGAGGATGTTTTTCTGCACCCTCGACAATTTCATCTACTGAGACCTTAACATGACCGGGTGTCACCTTCTGATGATGCACTATCGTGTCCTCGCCGGTTGGGTAAACCATCCCCTTCGTAACAATTTTTATGTCCCCCAAATGGATAGGGCCAGGCGGCACTCGGTCAAACTCTATTACTCAAAGTAGCCTAAAGTTAATGGTCTGAATAAAAATGATTATATTCTGATGATGAATACAAATTAAAACTTGATGATAACGAGTTCGAGTTTTATAGGTCATATCGTAATGGCCTGAGTATATGCAGTTATTGACAATGCAAAAATGAAAAATTCCCTGATCGTAACGGCCTGAGTATATTATAAACAAACCTAATTACTTTCAGCCCCTTTAGTCTTGTATTCACATTCTGGATATAGGTAAAAATATTTTTTAATTATGAAAGTTTGTTTCTGGAAATAATACGATGCAATGCTATTAAGAGGTAATAATTAGAACTAACTACTCTATAATGAAAGGACGAGCAAAAAATGAGACTTGATATTTTCTAATACATGAATAATGAAAAGACGACTCTGAAAAAGATAATGCATAATGAATTTTGACTAAGAATTACATATTTATCAACTACCAGGGTGCTTGAATGAGTAGATTTGTGAAAATACACTACATATTATATAATTTATACCTCAACCATAGGAAATGGAGTCCCACCAACCGATTGGCAACTACTATGTGGATCACCTTGCGTCGGCGTGTGGAAGTCAGCCCCCTCGTCAACTCTTGATGGCATGTTTTGGTGAATAATTGGAGTCTACAGACCTTGGTTATTCACTTGCTCATACAACCGGTTCAATTGGGCTTGTAGAGCATCAAACTTGCCCTGCATCTGCTGCTTGAGTTCTTGTGTCACAGCTGTCCTCACCTCGTCCACTGACACCACTTCACTCTGTCTCCTGCTTGTCTGACTCGGTCGACCGAAATCAGACCTCACTTTCATGTGGCTACCAAAACCTCGCACCCGACCCGGGTGCTCCTTCTTCCCTAGAGACGCATTCAATATGTCATCGTGCCTCTGTGGTAGAAACGTCCCTTCGCTGACTTCTCGAGCCTTCTCAACCTGTTTCAAGAAATGATAAACATCATTTAATACACTTTCCCCATGTTATTAAGTAAGTACTTCCAAAAATATATATTCTTACAAAAAATATAATTACCATTTTATCAACCACCCCCTTTGTTTGATCATTCGGGATATCATAATTTCCCTTTTTGTCCTTCTTTATTCTTCCTCGAACCCAATCCAAGGTGCGATCATCTGGAGCTATACTCGAGATGAGTGAAGTACATGAAGACAATGACGAGACAGGGTCTGATACAACCCACTTAGCTTTCACACTAGCATATCCACCGGGTCCTAAAAAGTGCGGATTCTGGTTGTGAGACTGGCTCTCCCAAGCTTTGCTACTCTTTTCCTGGTAAAACGTTTTTAGGAAAATATTAGATATATATTTCAGGTGATTTTTTTAAAAAAGGTAATACATTGTACGTGCCTCGAATGCTTCAGATTGATGATCACTAATGAATTTCTCCCACTGATCAGCTGTGATTGAATTATATAACTTGGATGGATGATCATATTTTGGGTGTTTACTCTTTATGAAGTCACGCGATAACCGCGAGTTGAAAATGGTCCACCTCACTCCCGCAAACTTCAGGAAGTGCTTCTTCTTATCCCCTTCGATATTGAACTCTCTCTGAATAAACAAGAAACAGACATATATTAACACATGTGTTCATCAATAGATGATTTACTATAAAAAGTTGATTATTATATACCTTCAAATCCTCCCAAATAACATTCTTCAGACCACTCTCGACGTGTTCCCACTCGTCGATATTAATATCTACATGCGACCGAACTAAAGAACCTAGGTAATTCTTGAAATTGGCAGCATATTTCCCGATGGGTTTATTGTTATCGTCGAAATCGACATGCTTTTGCTCTGAAGGCTTGGCTTTCATTTTAATGCATGTCATTGATCCTCTAGATCTTCTTCTCACAGACTTAGACTCGTGTTCACAGTGGGTTCTTGATGAATCAGTCATGAATATCTGCCGTTAGTTGATAAAATTCTTAAAACATTAGATGAAAAATATAATTTATACAACGATGAAAGCTAACACATTAATCGACAACTATTACGAAGACACCAAATTTTTAAACAGATTACAAGAGTGAAAACAGATACTTGGATGATTCTAGCAGCTACAGACAACTAAGAAGCATATCAACAACTTTTGTGAAGGTACTTACCGCATAACATAGTTCAAGAGGGTTCAAATGGCTTGTGAACAGGATGTCCAAAATACGACAGTGAAATTATTCATCAAATAAATAGCATCAAACATACACTAATTCACTAAAGATAGGCTCTAAAATATATCCCTTGAAGTACGTTCACCGATGATCCTCATGTGGGTGTGTTAATTAATTTTTCCCATATTTTTCAATAGGCAGCAACTAAATTTAATATGATAATTGAACCTGTCATAGACATTGGTTATGGAATGGAAATCAGAGGTCCGGTCTTCAACATAAATACTGAACAAATACCTAATCAACATGAAAGGTCCGACTTTAAAGGTCTCAATCCTATCTGAAAGGTCCGACTTGGCCACAGGAAGCGAAAAATGGTTGTGTAAAAATTCTAAGTTCCAACCCCAATTACCAACCAGAGAATTTAATTTTCTACACCTGAACATTACACAAACATGTTAATTAACGAACTGGACAAGTACTAAAAAACATACATTCTTGCGCAATTTGTAGCAGGCGAGGATGAAACCAGGCGGCGATGAGTAATCGACGACGAACAGCAGGTGAGGTTGAATGAATAGTCTCCTTTTCCAAAATGTTACTTCTGAATATATGGCGGGTTTTTGGAGTGGGAAATATGAAAATTTTGGACTGAAATTTAATTCCAAAACCTAGTTTTCATGTATTTGGGGGCAAAATTGGACTTTTCAGAGGCTACGAGCCATGCGGGTTCGAATCCCACCCTCACCCACAAATTGCCAAATTTCACGAGTATATGCATCGGTTGTACAAAAACAACCGATGCTCATAAGTTTTATCAGACAACCAAAGTCGATTGTTAGTAATAACCGATGCCTATAATAGTAAATATTAAAATAAGTCCCGCGTTCCCCTGCCTCCCAGAAGCAAACAATCCCTTCCAAACCCCTACAAATTCTTGAACAGTATAATGGATCTTCCCCAAGAAATCTTGATGGACATATTCTTACGCCTCCCTACGAAATCGATAGGCAGGCTAAGGTCTTTATCAAAAACATGGTGCAACTTGCTCTCCACTCAACAATTCATCAAATCCCACCTCGCTCGAGAAATACCCCGCCAAGAATATCTCACTCTCATCACCCTATCTAACACTATTCGCTCTATCGAAACCATAAAAGGAAACATTAGCACCATTTCAAGAGAGCTTGAATTTCCAGGTGTGTGCTTAGGGTTCATGCGATGGGTTACTACTGCTACTCAATCTAACGGGTGGGATGGTTTTGGTGAACCCCATTACTCTGGAGAAGGTGGGACTACCTCCTCCACCTCTAGTTAGGGGTGAGACTACCCATGTCGCATGTGGATACGGGTATGATAGTGGGAGAGATGATTATAGGGTGGTTTTACTTTCTTATTGCGATTTGGATTATGATGGCCCATTCGTTCCTAACCGTTGTGATGGTGCATACACCTTTTGGTAATTTAGTAATTTGCATCCCCTGCGGAAGTTTTTCAACGGGGCTATCCATTGGTCGCATTATATGATGAGTGAATTTGGAAATTTGGAGTTTGTAATAATTGCTTTATATTTGGTTACCGAGGCATATTTCAAAATCACTCCACCTGTTGGTGTAAATGTGGTTAGAGAGTTTTCAACAAATGCACTTGTGGTCTTTGAGGGATGTCTTTGTTTGGTGGATAGGGAAATCGGTGACCAAAGAACGGATGTTTGGCTTATGAAAGAGTATGGTGTGGCAGGGTCTTGGACGAAACATAGCATTTATTGTAATGGAGTTTTGTCTTGGTTCACGCCTTTGTGTTTTGTTGGAGATGAGGAGGAGGAGGTTGTTTTGATGGCTAGAGCTCGTTTGGTTGTTTATAATGTGAAAGATAGATCTTTGAGGTCCTTGGTCGTCGACAATGGGGGTTAATTATCAATTTCAAGACAACGGCTACTTTACGGAGAGCCTCGTTTTGCCATTTTGCGGTCGCCACGGTAACTTTTATTGGCAATTATATCTTTTGAAAGACTTGTTTGTTCATTTAAGCCTAAATCTTGACTATCACAAAATTAAACTCCCATAAAAGGTATGAAATTTACGAATTCTGGAAATTTAAGGCCAAAACATAAACATCTAAAATTTTAGGGTGCAATCTGAAAATTCCTAAAACTGTTTGTAATAAATATACAATATTTCAGTCTAAGAGTGCTATTTTGACAATCCCATTGGAAATGGCCTGGAGGTAAACATTTGAGTTCACTGTGGGAAGAGGAAAATGCAATTTTGATGATGATGTCGTTTGTTGGACATCATGGACCGACCTCAATCTCGGGAGGAGATATATAAGTTGTCCAAGATTTCGTGTAAGTGTTGAATTTCTTTCCTATTTTTAGATATTAGAGCTAATAATTATTTGAGGGTTTGGGGGTTTGTATAAGATGTTAACATGAGATCTATTGATTGTAGTTAAAATAACTATTACTTAAGATTTTTGTGGGTGTGTCGTGCTTTAGCTTGATTTTTCCGATAGTCTTCATTTTTCGTAGTTAAAGGGGTTGTTTGCATTAATTTTGATTGGAGTATAAATATTTTAGGAGACTGAAGGGTGTAATTTTTTCAAATGGCTTGAGGACCCACTGTGCCCAAGAGCTACTCAAATTATTCCTGGGCTTTTAAGACGAGCAAATAAATTTGAAGCTGGAGTTCAAGTGTTGGAGGCTGACGTAAAGAGACTTGAATTAGATGTGAAGAAGCACGAAACAAACCTGAAAGTACTTGCAGCTAAAAATCATAAGATTGAAGAATATGTTAAGAAGAAGAGAAATTAGGAACGTTAGTTGTGCACGACGCTTTTGATTACCTGGTTTGTTATCTAGATCAAAAACAGCTAAAGGTGTTTATAGGGTGTATGTGGTTTTACTGTGTTGCACGCCGTTTATTGTTTGACTTGCTAGGGTTCCGAAACTGAGAAATGGAATTTGTTAATGTGATTGTTCTGTTGTTCATGTGTTGTGTTTTTTAATCGAAGGATAAATTAATCCAATTTTTATGTTTCTTATTTTCCAGAGAAGTTAGAAAATGGAATCTTAAATTAATTGAGCAACTCTCAATCAATTAATCGAACACAGAGGCTTCGTTAATGAACGCTAGGAGAAGAGAACAAATAAACCAATCTTAGAGGTTATTAAATGCCTGACACATAAATAAAAAGGCTATAAAGTAATTAATTTTTGGCCTCATAACAACCGTTACTGCAAAAGATTAAACATTTACATAGTCCAAACATAAAACAATTCCCCATTACATCTGATTCCATCCCAAACACATCTAAAATTACAATGACAAAACAAAAACTAAAGATGGGAGATCCACGATATGAAGGTCGAAGGTTGAGTCGAGTGGCAAACATAAGTCTTCAAGCATCTCCTGGCAGCCAGTAAGGACAAGGCGACCATCTGATGCCCATCTTGATACATCAACAACCCAACGTTGATCGGCAAACCCTATAATTGTATCCTTCACCTGATGACCATCACCTCCTGGGACCACATGCTCAGTCCAAAAGTTCTTTGGAATGGCCTATAAAAAGCTCTCATGATTAGAAGCTGCTAACGTCAAATCAAAAATTGGTGGAAAGTGTATTAGTTGCGGATAATTTAAAAAATCTTCAACTTACTATTCGTCCACGCTCTAGAACAGTCTTCGATACTGTTACTTTGAAAGAAGGAAAATGAGTCAGCTCAAGGTCAGGATCTTTCACACCTACAGAGCGATTGCTTGTAACGCTTTTGCCGTCAAAGACTATTATGTCAAAAATATAAGGCTCATTATTTATGAAAACAACAGAATAGTCCTCTCTAATTTTGTTGTCCTCCACAGAACTGAGCAACTCCCCTTTGAACCGCACCTACAATAAACAAAAAAAAAAACAGAGTATAAATGCAAACTCTCAGTCGTATCTAGTTTGTGGAAACTTAAACAACACATCAAGAATGACATTAATATATACATATGAAAAAATACAATTCATAATCAGTTCTATCACCATCTTGAACACAGAAGAACACAAATAACACAAATCGAATAAGGGTACTTAAACACGCAAAGTTGTTCATCAACAAACTTGAGTTAGTTATGGAGAGAACAAACATGGTCATCATTTTCACGAAACAACTCCACTGTGACATCCCAAGTCCGCCCGATGGGATTGCGCAATTTAAAATCCTTGCTCGGAATCTCTGCAAAAAAATGGATAATTTTCTGCGGGATATGCTGCAATTGTGTCGACAATTATTCAGAATTACAAAAAGTCATACAACACAAATAAGAAAATATATATCAGAACGGAAAAAGAAAAAAAAAAGGATGAAATAAAATCACATATACCATGAAACGTGACAACGGCATGAGGATGGTCTTGGTTAATATCGGAATTAAAGTCATCCTTAATCTGGGATAGAAGATAATTCGGCAAGATGTGTGGACGAACTTCTCAAGGCCGATTTTTTGTTTTCTGTTGGTTTAATAATATCGTAAAATTTAGGGCTAAGCATCGGTTGTTTGACAAGAGCCGATGCATATTCATCGCTGGTAAGAAAAATGCGGGAAAGAACGTCAACCAATATTATATGCATCGGTTGTTTTCATATAAACCGATCCTACGGACATACTTTAAGCATCGGTCATAATGGTAATAACCGATGCACTATTAAGATCTTAGGAAAATTTAAAAAAAAAAACTTTAGACGGGCTACGGGCAGGCCCTAGCCAATCCGATTAAAGATCAAATCCCGGGCCACACGCCATGCCCAATAGTGATTTCTCGGACCAGGGGTCGATTACGAATGGTCCAAGGGAAGAGAACATTTTTAAGTTGCCAAAATCCCTCTTAGAAAGGCGGTGTGGGATAGGGGATTATGCATAAAGGAAGCTGCTGGTGGAAAGAAATAACAAAGCAACCTTTTCATGTTCAAGAATTAAACAACATCAAACAACATCAAAAATTAAAGGATGAAAACGGCAAATAATGGTAGAGGGTATCAACACAAAATAAAAATTTCATTAATAAACCACAACATCAAGATAATATGAAAACACACAACGGAGATTTCATTAATAAACCATACGGAAATTAAAAAAAAAAAAATACAACAACAGTTTATTTATCTTCATACTTCTTAAGCTTCTCTTTCAACACCTCGTTCTCAACCGCCAAGCGGTCCCTCTCTTGCTCATAGTGTTGGCTCTCGAGAAGAATTTCAACAATGTGGGATAACTGATCCACAAAGTATTTCTTGAGGCAAACTATCACTACCTCGAGTTGTTCTACGAGTCCTGATGGACCAGCCTCGTCGTCGCTGCTTCCGAACCCCGAGCTCGACATTATATATATATATGATTAAGAAAATCTGAGAAAATATGAAGGGAGAGGATTACAAAAGAAGATAAAAGTGAGTTGAAATTAGGATGGCAGATTTAAATAGAAAATTTAAGAGGCTAGCGAGCTCAAAAGACTGTGAAATTGATCATTTAATTGACATGACCTCAAACCACAAACCACATTGACACTTAATTTCATCTTGTGTGAAAATGGTATGTTATTGACGCCTCCTACTAATTATATGAAATGAGTACTACTCCCTGCAGATATCCATTGAAGACCAACCCCTGTTTTTTTTATTGGGAAACATGCAAAATATACGTTTTTGCAGTTCTAAATTTACCCTTATATTAGTTGGCCACACATTAATTATTTGTATGTTCCCAATAAACTCACTACACATTTATACCAAAAAAATCTTTCACAAGATTTTGAGGCAAATGGAAAATCAAGAAAATCATGACTTAGTGTATATATTAACGAGGGTATTTTTAATTTATGAGTGTTGTGATGGAATGTCTTGCTCTTAAATAAGTCGGTTTAAAAAAAATAATGTTTATGCATGCAAACGAAATGAATACTTTAATTATTTTGATTAGACGAAGTGCTCCAGCTACCCAGCGAGCCTGAAAATTATTTGGTTGCTAAGATTAAATGCATCGGTTGTCTGTATACCATCCGATGCAATTGATAAATTTTAAGCATCGGTTTTGAAGCTAGCTGTATAACCGATCCTTAAAAAATAATGGTAGCAACCAGTTGGAAAAAGAAAGCAATTTGAACGACCAGCAAAAAACAATTTCGAGAACAAAGAAAATACAAAGCCATTCAAACTACAATTATTAAAAACAATCGTTTGGCATAGATCATAATTTGGGACACCACATGAAAAGGAGCAATCTTCAATGTAACAACAAGGGTTCAATAGCTGCTTTTTTATTCCTTCCCACCAGCAGCTTCTCTTACTGCATAATCTCCTATATCCCACATCGCCTTTCTAAGAGGAAATCTGGCAACTTAAAAATGTTCTCCTCCTTTGGGCCATTCGGAATCGACCCCTGGTCCGGGGAATCACTATTGGGCTCGACTGGGCCTAGAACTGCTATGCTTGATGGACATGGCGCGTGGCCCGGTCTTTGATCTTTAATCGGATTGGCTAGGACCTGCCCGTAGCCCATCTAAAGTTTTTTTTTATTTTTCTTAAGATCTTAACAGTAGCATCGGTTATTACCATTACAACCGATGCTTAAAATATGTCCATAGGAAACAACTCACTTCAGATAATTTTATGCTTATTTCTATTTCAAACCTTTGATTACAAGATACATTTATCAAAAACAGCATTTCGTTGGTATATATACATATCAATATTGATCTAACAAAACTATATTCGTTTAAGGATATATCTGAGATGCCAAAAAATGCAAAACTTTAGACACACTTCAAGCATCGGTGCTAATGTTAAAAACTGATGCTACTGACATATTCTGGTATGAAAATCAAGAACAAAGCTTATTGTTTAGGCACGAGTTTGAATTTTATGGATAAATATACATGTACCCAAAAGAAAATCAATATTTACAAAATAAACCCTGTTCAAAACTTATATTTACAATACAAACACTTTTAAATTTCATACTTACACAAGAGATCATTACAAAAAACACACTTAGGATGTGGCTTTCAACCATATTTCACTTAGGTTATAACGGAAAATTTATTCTTAAACTGACTATATGACATTACATAGTGTCTTTCATAACTTGCTATTTTGGTAAAAGAACCAAATCCACCAATACAAGGGAGCTCCACCAATAACAAAACCACACTGAAACAACAATAATAGGTGTGTGTTTGTGTGTTCTTTAACTACACACACACATAAAAAAAATAATAATAATAATAAAATAATATAAAAAACACAATGCAACCACCATGGAGATGAAGACACGGTGATGAGTCGATTCTTAACCCCGCATGAAGCTGCTTCCAAGCATAAGGATGTCTGTTTATAATTGAGACAAAAAAATGAGTCGGAAACAACTGGTATAACTTATTATGACCAAGTAAATTTCACCGTCCCAAAAAATAATCTTACAGGTTTAGTGAATTAATCTTTGTGTTTAATCCACTCTCCTTCTCCATGGGCAGAACGAATATAACCATCACCTAAGGTTATCGGAGGTTCATTAATATCAATGGAAAATGGTGGGGTTTCATCGAAGTGGTCGTACTCGTCTTCATTTACGACATCGCTAACACCAATAATACTCCTTTTGTTGGGGAGGACCAGAGACCACCTAGAATTGGCAGGATCAGAAACATAAAAGACTTGTTTTGCTTGTGATGCAAGTATAAATGGATCATCTCGATACCCCGACTGACTAAAATCAACCGAAGTGGATCCCAAATCATCAACCCTCACACCCCGTCCGTTGTCGACCCAACTACATCGAAAAAGAGGAATCTTGAACAATTTATAGTCAAGTTCCCAACCCCATAGAACGACATAGAAGTATCCACTGGTCCTTTACCTTTCGCACTCTAATAATCGCTTGTTAATGCAAATATTGAGACACCACTATTCTGCAGCACACTTTTGTCATCCTGATGTTTCGTGTAAAACGTATACCCATTGATGTCATAACCTTCATAACTCCTCACATGTGAAGCAGGGCCGTATTCTAACCACTTGACTGTTTCGGTGATGTTATTAGGTGTCCTAGATAACTCTTGCATTACTGTCTCTTTGAACCATTCATAAAATGTACGATTATGTTCTCTGGTCACCAATATTTCATCCCTCAAAGGGTTCTGCTGTTTTAAAATGGTCATGTGTCGGTCGAGGTATGAATGGACCTCAGAAATGTGTTGCAATATGAGTAAGTGTACATGGATGCGCAATTCAGAATTTGCAAAGAATGTTTTGAGCCCAATAGTACCTTTTCCTGCAAGCCTTCCCTCATGGCGAGATTTAGGAATGCCAATAGTTTCAAAATTCGCCAAGTAATTTGTACGAAACTCAATTACCTTCTCGACAGCGTAACCTTCAATGATACTCCCTTCAGGACGAGAATGATTCCTCACAAATCCTTTTATTATACCCATGTACCTCTCGAACGAGTACATGTACCTCAAGAAAACCGTCCCACACAACTTAACCTCTCGAACTAAGTGGACAATTAAGTGCACCATAATGTCAAAAAACGACGGAGGAAAAAACATTTCAAACTCTCATAACGTTTTAACAAAGTCAGCCTGTAAATCATCTAATATTTCAGGATCAATAACTTTACTTTAAATTGCGTTGAAAAAATGACAAAGCTTTGTTATTGTACGCCTCACATCTCTTGGTAATGAGCCTCGAACTGCAACTGGAAGTATGTGCTGCATTAAGATATGAAAATCATGAGATTTCATACCAACAAATTTCAGGTTCTTCATTGAAATGAGCTTTTTAATATTCGAAGAATAACAAGAAGGAACCTTTATTTTATTCAAACACTCACAAAAACTGATTTTATCTTTTTTTTGACATGGTATAACAAGCTGGAGGTAGGTAAGTTCGCTTGTCAATTTTTTTGGAGCTAACTTCTCCCGTAACCCCATTTCCACCAAGTCTTGTCAAGAGTTAATACCATCTTTCGTCTTACCCGGAATAATAATGTTCCAATAACACTGTCACATACATTCTTCTCAACATGCATCACATCTATACAATGTCTAACCAACAAATATTCCCAGTATGATAGACCCCAAAATATGGATTTCTTCTTCCAACCACCTGTTGAGACAATTTTAGAAAGTTTGACAAACTCAACATCAATATCTTTAACATGATCGTAAATTGCACGTCCGGATAATGGCGATCTAGCAACTCGGTCCAGAGTTTTCCCATTGAAAATCTTCTTTTATTTTCTATAAGGATGCTGACTTGGGAGAAAGGCCCTGGTATCCATGTACACATTTTTCTACCATTTTTCAGCCAAATACTACTTGTCTCATCTTCAGAAATGGGGCATGCCTTAGATCATTTATTTGCATAACCTGACAAGTCATCATATGCTGGAAAATCATTGATCGTGCAAAATAACATGGCTCGTAAGGTGAAATTTGTTTGAGTATAAGCATCAAAGACGGTCACACCCTCGTTCCATAATTTTTCAAATCCTCAATAAGAGGTGCCAAGTACACATCTATGTCATTCCCTGGTTGCTTAGGTCCGGATATCAACAAAGACATCATGATGTACTTACGCTTCATGCATAGCCAAGGAGGAAGATTATAAATTGTTAAAAGAACCGGTCAAGTACTATGACGACTGCTCATGTTTCCATATGATTTCATTCCATCCGTGCCCAGTCGTAGCCAAAGATTTCTCTTCTCACTACCGAATTCAAGAAACTTACTGTCAATGTTTCTCCATTGCGGAGAATCGGCTGGATGTCTTAGTTTTCCATCCTTCTTCCTTCCTTCAACATGCCACTCCAAATCCTTCGCTTCCTTTGCATTTTAAAACAACCGTTTGAATCTGGGAGTAACCGGAAGATAGTACAACACCTTGGCCGGAGGACCTTTTATCGTACAAGCCCACCATCATCACTGCCTGTTTTTTATAGCGCGATTCCCTGCATTTTGGTCAGTCTCGCAGATTCTTGAATTCATTCCGATACAATATGAAATCATTTGGACATGCATGTATCCTCTCGATCTCCAGACACAACGGGCACAACATTTTTTTACCTCGTAGGTTGAATTGGGAAGCTCGTTATCATCAGGAAACACATCTTTTAGAAGCTCTAGTAACCCCGAGAAACTCGTATCACTCCATCCACTCTACGCCTTTTGGTTATATGAATTAATCATGAACGATAACTTTGTAAATTTGGTACAGTTAGGGTACAACGGTTTCCCAGCATCATCAGATAATCTTCCAAGCGCAGCAACATTATTGATATCACCTCCTATATCATGCAACATTTCATCTAATCGATCACTGTCTACATCCTCGTCGGTCTCTGTATTACTATCACTAGTACAATACGTAGACGGAGCTGTCGAGTGAGCTGTATTATCATTTAAAGTTTCACCATGCCAAATCCATCGTGAATAACCTTTTTTAAAACCACGACGTATCCAATGGCTCTTCACTTGGTCCGTACTCCGAAATTGTCTCAGATTTTTGCAATCAACACAAAGACACACAATCGTCTCTGAAGCAGTCTTAGCTTTATTCTCCACAGCAAATCTAAGAAAACTTTCAACCCCTTGAATATATTCATGAGTATTACGTCTACCATACATCCAACTTCAATCCATTCTCTACCGCTGCACAATTAAATTAAGTACTCAATAAAAAAACTAACAAAGAAACAGAAAATTAATTTACCAGAAAATATAAATGCATGTATCTCTGTTCATAATTTATTTATCTTATTAATTACTTTTTTTTTTGTTGTTATTCTGTTTTCTTGACAAAATTTATATAGTGTTAGAATTCATATTATATTATAATTAACTTTGAGATAAAAAATTCAACTAATTCTAATTATTATTTTTATTATTATTTTAAGCAAACCAAAGTCGACTATGAAAAGACAAGTGTTCCTCCGACAAGTCATCTACTGTTTTATGTGTATTAGAAATTTTGTGCTAATTATATTTGTTATTAGGCTGTACATTTTGTTTTACACGATATTTTATTAGGTGATTCACATGCACATGTATGAGTCAGCTGAACTTGTTTGTAGTCCTTAAAAGTACAAAACAAACCTAAACTTTATTTTATTCCTTACTATTAAGTAGCACAGATAAGAAAAAGCACACAACAACTTAATATAATGATTTTTATTCCAATTACCAAAAGTCAAAAAAGTTACAAATGCAAAAAACAAAAATAAAAATTACAAATGCATGAAGAAAAATCAAGCATCGCCAGCCTTCCTCTTCGTTCCTGCCTGAGAATTACCAACATCATCACCATCAAACCGTGCACCAAGTTTAGTGATGAGAATAGATTCGAGCTTCGAAATGGAGAGCACCACCTCACCCCAATGAGCATTTATACTGCTCAGAATGATGCTGATTGCTTCTAACTTGTCGGCTACGTTCTGCACGTCTGCTGAACGTTCTTCCTGCATTTGCTTCATCAGCAGGAAAATTTGTTTTTCCTGAGTTTCCATTAGTTTGCGAAGCGGTCCCGAAATCGTGTTGTCAGCCATTATTTTTTTGAGATGGAGATGTAAATTTCAATTACCAGAAAGGTGTTGTTCTAGTAATTTTAAAACTACCGGCGTTTTAAGAGAAGACAGCATTTCACAATATGCATCGGTTGTTGAAAATTTGACCGATGCATATTGTATGATGCCAAAATAAATAGCATCGGTTTTGAAAATATACCGATGCTATTATTACTTTTAAATATACATTCATCGGGATCAGTAAACAACCGATGCTTAATGTTTTGAATTTTTTTTTGGTCAATTTTTTATTCACTTTTTTCTTCCCGCGGTGGTGCATAATTAAATTGAATAAGCATTAGTTTTTCAACATAACCGATGCTCTTGTTTCGTTCCAGGAATCGGTTGTCCATCAACAACCGATGGTATTTATTTTACAGAAATTTTTGGATTTTTATTATTATGTGCATCGGTTAATGTCAGAAAAACCGATACTTTATGTTTTGAAATTTTTGCTCAACCATATATTCACCCATTGTTCCAGCGAATGTGCGCATAATTAAATTTGAATAGGCATTGATTCTATCTAGAAACGATGCTCGTATTTGGTTATTGGCATCGGTTGCTCTACATGAACCGATGCTTGTATATTTTATGGATTTATTTCTATTATAGGCGTCGGTTGGTGTCCAACAATCGATGCATATTGATTTTTCCCTGATTATATAGGCATCGGTTGTTTGACCAAGACTGATGTCTATTTATCTTAATGAAATTTTTTGGTTATCTTATTATTATACGCATCGGTTATTGAGGAACAACCGATGCTATTAATATATAGGCATCGGTTGTCTTTCGACAACCGATGCATATAACGTTTATTTATAATAAAAGAAAAAAACCGCGCGACTATAGGCATCGATTTCTGTCTTAAAACGGACGCATATAACTTTTTTTAATTATAAAAAAGACCCCGTGCAACAATAGGCATCGGTTTTTGACAACAACCGATGCCTATAACCCTGTTCCGATGGCGTTTTTTGTAGTAGTGTAAACCTGCACATTTACTGACCTAGATATTTGATATCGTATCAGATAGTCACCCACATGTTGCTTGATTGAGGTATGAAATCAAGTGGAATGTAATCATGAGTAACCCCAGAAGTCAATCCCACACACCTCTTGGTAAAAGTGCAAAAACCATCAAACATCACCTCAGATTTACAAACATTAAATGCTTATTACCCTTGTGTCGGACACGTGTAAAATGTTCATTTCCTCGTAAATATTTATTCTCGTGGGCCATAAAAATTAAAGGCTCACAATAAACCCTACCAACCTTCGCGTCGCCCAAAAAAACTCCCTGTCTTCTCAAATTTACGACGCTCCCAATACAAGCGACCTTTCACCTTCATCTCTTGGTATTTTCAAGAAAGCAAAAGTAATTATCCTCCCTTTTCCTTTTCAAAAAAACCCAAAAATTATCCGCCGAAAAACACAATCATCCCTAAAGTCGGAAATTCCAGCGCAACGAATTCATTCCACCTCAACACCACTCGTAAGTCCTTTTAACTCACTATTTCAACACTGATTAATTTATTTTATTTTTAATATCTACTTCCTGAACATGCCGTCTGGGATGGAATCCATAGAAATCCCCTTGGTCCGACCAAGCAGGAGAGAAAATATTACTGCACCCAGCGCCAGTCTGATCGATGAACAAGCGGGAAGCCCCTCTTGGTCTGAGCTCGAGGCTCAGACTAAAACCTTAACCAAGGGCATTCCAGAAGCAATTACCCTTACACAACCGGAAGCACCCTCAACTTCTGCACATGCTGATATTTTCTTTACTAACCAAGTAACCATAGTGCCCCTATCTACTCATGCCGAGCTACTCATACCCAGGTAACTACTGAAAATCCCAGGGTACTCCCAGATAGAAGTATGCTCGCAACCTTCATCGAAAGCCTCTCTCCTTCATACGATTAAATTTATCAAGCCTGAAGCCGAAAATAATGATTCAGACCATCCTCCTCCAAACCATATTACCCTTTTGGACGAGCACCTGAAAGTTGGAATTAGATATCCCTTACACCCTTTCTTGGTCGCCGCTTCCCAAAATTACAAATTCCCCTTGTTCCAAATGACCCCCAACTCTATTAGGTTTATAACTAGGTATATAATCTTATGTAAATATTATAAATTAGAACCCGATGTAGATTTTTTCCACTTCTGCTTCAAAATAAAAAAATCAAAAAGTTTCTTTTTATCTTTCTTCACTACTGCAAACTACCTAATTAACGGCGGTTTTTTCTAGTTTTTAACGGCAGTTTTTGAACCGCCTTTGTATCGACCGCCGTTAAAAATTACGGCAGTTTTTAAAAACCGCCGTAAAGAGTGGAATTTAACGGCGGTTTTTGAAGACATTTAATGGCGGTTTTCAAACCGCCGTAGAATGTTAAGTTTAACGGCGGTTTTAGAAACGCCATTAATTGGTTCACTTTTTACATCGGTTCTGAAGAAATACCTTCTAGAAAGTAGTAAAAAAATTTAAAAAAAAAATGAAAACAGGTGCACTAAAATTAAATAAAAGTAGGAAATTGATTATGCTAAGCATCAAAATTAAATAAAAGAAGAAAATTAAATAATCTCCCATTGATTACTTGAAGATTGATTATTCCAAACAACCAGGATCATCTTTCTAACAATCCAACCAAATGTACTACTTATAACTATTTAAAACATTGATAATTTCTCAATTATTAATTTTTCTCGACAAATCTGCAGATTAATTTATAAAATGAAAAGAAAATTGTAAAATGTGATTGCCAGGACAAGTGTTTGAGATCGTTCTTCCTGAGTTTCAATATGAGCATTGTTCATTCCTCGAATCCTTGTTTGTTAGGCGAGTAAACCCTTTCATGTCGAGTAGGAGCTAAACCTTCCTCTGCCACCTCTTGCTCCTGCGCACAAGCCAACATCAACAAAGTTGAAGCACACTGGMCTAGTGATTTATTYCAGCAMAAGCTCGTGGAGGCAAGTTTGTTTTGRTATCAGCCACCACCGGTGGGGATGCTACCACTTCACACTCCCTCTTTGCCTACAAACAAAAACGTGATCGCACAAAAATATGTTAAGCAAAAAAATTGAAAATGATAGTTAATAATAAAACTGAAATGCTTATCACTTTTCAAACTGTTGTCACTACAGAATACTCTGCATAGCAATCTGCTCCATTGGCTTTAAAGAATCCATAAACAGATTCTTTTTTCTCGTTCGAGGGAACGAGGTACCAAATTCCTTATGCAAGTACACAAATCGATTTTCTTAATACAGTAAAATGGTAACATAAAGTATTAACGTCTAAATCATTCTGTTCTATAGTCCACGTCACATTGATGGAAAAATTGCATGCTTATTATTACAAATTAAAGTGTATACACGGAAGAGAACATCAGAGGGTATAAATTAGTTTACATTAGCAAATTAAAGTACAAAAAATATGTCACATTTTTTATTTATATTATCAACAGAATATTTATATCTGGTTACCACGATGCGGGATTTTATAAATGAAAAACATAATTAATCTAAAAAAAATATCACCTGGTAAATTAGAGGGTGGGTACAGATAAGGGCTTGAATCTGCTAGCACATTGTTTGGGAGACGGGATAGTGGTGTGTACTCGTATAGAAATGAAATGATTTGTTCGTCACTCCAATACAAATCGGTTTCAGCAGGAAGAAGGGGCTCTACTGGAGGAAACATAGGAATTCGAGCGATAAAAAACACTATGCCTGATCTGAAACAAGAAAAAATGGAAAGAATAAAAAGCTCGATGATAAATCCAACCATCACGTAAATTCTTTGCACAACTTAGAAGGAGCCTTCATTGTTTTTTGTTTCTATTGCCTTCTTTTATTATTACAGAACTTCAGCGTAACCTGTACACTAACTTTTATTTAAAAAAAAGAATTGAAAGAGATATATTAATGGGAGAAACAGACAAACAAAAAAGTGGCATGAACCTTGGCTTGGTGTGGGTGTTGTAGCATCCCGACAAAATCGTGGTAATTTAAAGCCTGCGAAACAAAATCATAAAACAAACAAACAAAATAAAAAATCATAAAATAATTAACCTATAGCAATTTATAATGGTAAAATGTAGCAATAATTTATAATGCCAAATCAACTTATATCCTGGATGCCCACATATTTAAAAAAACTAAAAAATTCAACTGACATTCGAACTAGTCACTCGAAGTTTTATCTGTTTACCAAGAAAACATTAGAGTGCTTGCAGTTTTTCTGTTTGACCATCCCAGATTGAAAGGTGTAGAATACTGTAAATCAATTTTCATAGTAAGCCACTTTTTACTAGTTGGGTAGTAAGAAAGAAAAYCGAAAATAATGCAGCACACTAACAGCTAGATACGGGGGTAAGGGTTCTCTTATATATTTTCGTTGTCKCTCAGATATTCAAAATTTATAACAGCATAATCAGAAGCTATCTTCAAGTTGAGGCTTTTGCAAGAATATTGAAAACCATATAAAAAGAGAACAAGAAAGTCGGAATACGTCGAGTGGTGTAAAAAAGCACACGGGCCCACAAGCACAAGTCTGACCTTTGGAAAAAGAAGACCAGGTCCACTAGTTGAATTGATCATTAGAACCTCAATTATCTTCTCAGGTGTGCCACTGCCATCTTCCACAATGCTATATTTGAAGGGTATACACCTYGAAATTATGCTACTGGTTAGATGAAATAAAAAGGAAAGATGATAAGGGGGAAAAATCATAAAGATTTAAACAAAAAGAATTTTATGAAATATATTGCACAAACATCAGGGATTAACAAAAACAAACAAACAAACATTACAAATAAATAAACAAAATGAAAAAGTATACTCAATTTCTCATGCATTTATTCAATTTCACAATAACAAACTCTGCCCACTTGAAACAAACTTGAAAACATTAAATTCACACAGAATTGAATCCAATTACTCTCGCATTTTTCTCCTAAATAAACAAAACAAGTCAGTACCAATCACTGAGAGACAATCAAATGAAACCCCAAGTTTACTCCAACCTCCAAATTAACCCCAAATTTCTCCACATTATCCCAATTGAAAAGGCAGAACTAGATCCGTCATGAAACCAAACACACATCCACAGATTGCCCATGCATGTAAACTTAATTAAACAGACAGAACAAAATCAAATAATACCCAGCAATGAGGCGGTAACCGTCCTCGTAGCGCTGCTGATACCGGCCAGTTCTAGCCACCAATTCAGACATTTATTCAAAAAAAAATCGAACAAAAAGAGTGTTTGGTGAATAAATTGTAGAATGCACATCCCAAATCATATCACCTTCTAAATAAACTTCGCGTAAATAAAGGGATTTGAGTCTCGAACAATTTACCTTCTTCGCGCTCTCAATTTTGCAGCCGGACAAAGACAATCAAGTTAGGGTTTCGGATGCGAGCACCTCGTGTGGCAAAATAAACACCAGAGTCGATGGAGAGATCTCGAAATTGAGATCTGTGGCGCCAATGACTTTCGCAATTAATTCATTAGATAGAGGATGGTTGTACTTTTCCCAACCTTTCTGGAGTCGTCTTGTTCAGAGTCAAAGTCGGATTCGGAGAGTAGGGGGTCTTCGTCTTCCGTTTTGACGCAGAGAAAGAGGAGCGAGACGAAAGAAGGTTTTTGTTTCTTTTTCTTTTTTTTTACAATAAACTTCTTTAATTAAAAAAATCTTTTTATTTTTTTATTTATGACGTGGCGAATGCAGATCGTCGGATGAGATATAGATCAACGGTCAAAATAACATGCTTGGGCAAGAAGTGGATTGATGATATGGCAGCATACTTTCTACGGCGGTTCTAGTAAAACCGTCGTAAGATGTCATCTTATTAACGGCTGTTCTACTAGAACTGACGTTAAATCTACTGCAATAATTAACTCATGAACTAATTAACGTCGGTTTTTTAGGAACATCCGTGAAAACTTGTTAATTCACGACGCTTTCTTAAAAACCACCGTTAAACAGTTCAGTTTTAACGTCGGTTTTCAGAAAACCGCCGTCAAATGTACGATTCCACGGCGGTTTTATAAAAACCACTGTTAGATGACCGATTTAACGGCAGTTTTTTGGAAACCGTCGTTAAAAAGTATTTAACGGCGGTTTTTCTAGAACCGCCGTTAATCAGCCGCTTTCGTATCCTGTTTCTGCAGTAGTGCGTCGGGTCAAAATACTCGTTTCCTGGTTAACCCCTTCTTAAAAGTCCATGAGTGGAAATCCAATTTTTTCTTCCTCTATTCGAGAGAGCTATGGGTATTTTCTGCGGAATGGAAGGAGGCGACCCTTCCTCAAGAGGCAATGCCCACCGAGAAAAACCACCCTACTCTCCACCAACATTATTCAGGATTGCTCAAATAGTGGAGGAAGCTTCCTTGCGACATAATGAAAATTACAAAATCGGAGAGGGTGACTCTTACGTGAGCATCAACCAGTGACCTTTGCCAATAACCAGGCTCAGATTCGGTTGGTTTAATACATTATAAATCCTCTTTGTTGTCTATCTTGGATACAAGAAAATAATAACCCACTTTTCCTCTTCTGCAAAACTCCTTATAATTGATTATGTGTCCTCGAGCTCGAAATGCACAGCAGTAGCCCAGACAGTTTTAACCCCGACCTTAACCTCCGTAGCTCCTATTATAAATACTGAATATGGAGTGGTGCTCAACCTGGCTGCTAAGGATAAACCAGTGGAGGTCGCCGACTCAAAAGACCAGTCGCTCATCGAGAAATAGAACTGACTAATCATACATCGATAGGTAAGGGTAAAAATAAATGGACTGTCAGTGCCCGAGCCCGAATTCGATCTTCATCACCACCACCAAACCGCCATCGTGTAAAAGGTCCCTCTATCTTGGTCTCCTCGAACTTAAGCAAAGGCCTCTTGCATTGTGATGACGTCAACCAGATCCAACCCTTCCTCCAAAACCAGGTGTTAACCCTAGATAGAGAGTATCTGGCGACCCTCGACATAACCGACACGTGGCCCAAACATTGCTGCGGTTTCTCTAGGTAACATATCTTAGTAATACTCCATCACAAGATAATTGTATATCTCAATGTGTTTCTAATTCCTAACTCATTTGTACTATTTGTCATGATACAACTGCAACCTCCGATGGCCTCCTTATCCAACCACATAACAACTGCCAACGCTGAGGTAGAAAGTAAATGGAAAGCATCGTGTAATGAGCTAACAGCCCATGCCAATGGATAGACTAAACAATTGTCTTTAACACAAGGAGATGTGGATGAAGCTCATCGCCAGATGGTGGCCCAGGGAGAAGAACCGAATGTCGAGAAATGCC
The DNA here is from genome assembly GCA_014905375.1 of Phtheirospermum japonicum. NCBI lineage: Eukaryota > Viridiplantae > Streptophyta > Magnoliopsida > Lamiales > Orobanchaceae > Phtheirospermum > Phtheirospermum japonicum. The sequence continues at coordinate 74,131 of BMAC01000867.1, forward strand.
AGCTAGAGATAATGACAACTGAGGTCGCCCGACTCAGAAAGCGTTAAACAGAGTTGGCAGTGGCTTGGTTAAGGGAACCCGCCGAAGGAGATTTTGTTAGAGATGGAGAAAGAGGTGGTCACGGCACACAAGCAAGGAGTTATTTTAGGTTGCCAGACCTTATTGAGAAGTGAGGTGGGTTGGAAGTTTACAGAGGCTTATAGTAACAACCTGATTACAAACTACCGGTATACGATGACCTTCCTGCAAAAGGTAGGAAAGGGGGCTAAATTATGGTTCAACACTACCGTTGAGCGAGTGAAGGTCCAGCTTCAGGCGGAAGAGATCGACTTCGAGCTGGATAAAAAACAATTGGAGGCCGATCTTCCTCCTTCTTATTTCAGGCGTGGTGACGAAAAACAAGATCCCAAAGCTGCCTGGTGGACCCAGTGCACGAGTCAGGAAATAATAAAGGTCGGGCTTAGCAATGAGCTCGACGCCCCCCTTGGATGAGTTGGTTCTTCCTTGCAGAGACTTCTCCGTATTAATAAAACTTTATTTTTCTGCTTAAAATAAAATTTTAGCTCTCCATGAATGAATCGCTTGTTGCACCATTTATGCCTTAGCATCAATAACATCAAGCTCCTCCATAAAACCTGATAAGAGCGACATGAATGTCTTAATCACAAGAACAATTATTTAGTCACTACCCAATATCATGAAATTTGTTAAGCATAAATCGTTCCATAAAGTTGGAACACCATAAAACCTGTCGAGCTCATAAGTATTAAGTATCTCTATATAACCATAAAATCATGGACCTTTTCATAAGGTCAGAATACCATAATGTATGACACGCTAACTTAAGCATCGCCTTATAACCATAAGACCCCATATCACCATGTATATGCCGATCTCAGCACAGTATGGCCCAGAAAAATCATAACAAGTAGAACCATAGTAGCACCATGAAACTACTCGGCCCCGTAATAGATCATAAGAGACCAAGAATACTACTCAGTACTACATGTTAAAATAATGCGAACAATGTAAAATAACCAGGTTGCATTAACTTAATAAAATCAAACCATATGTGACCAAGAAAATTACTTAGTCCCCCATATTTAAATGATGCGAGTAAAGAAAACTACTAAGTCACATCATCACATCATCATAGAATATACTATATAGACACCCAACAAAAACACCCCAAGAAATATGTTAATCAATCATATTATTATCGGAGAACATGTTAGTCAAACACATTATTCTAGACACACAACAAAGCAAAGAGTATGTTAATCAAACATACTCAAAACATATAGCTGAAGGTCGCAAAGAACATCTTAATCAAACATGTTCTTCACAAACATAGTCATATACCATCCATCCATAAAACCATCGCTGACCTAATAGTAGCGTCAGCCCATAAACATATCCATGAAACCATTGCCAACCTAATGAAAGCGTCAAGCCATAACCATATCCATAAAACCATCGCCGACCTAATAAAAGCATCAGCCCATAACCATAAAACCATATAACCAATATAATCCTATAAGAATAATCATTTATTCATCGATGATCTAAATAAGTATCATCCCATAGTTTGTAAAAAAGTGCATAAAAACTTAAATCCATCGTCGACCTAAATAAGCGTCGGTCCATAGTAATAATAATAAAAGTTATAACCTCCATCCATCGCCTAAGGAGCTAGACATAGTATTTCTTCAAGTGGAAAATGTTCCAGCTTCTTGGTAATGCTTTTACCTCTTCATCCTCGAGAACATATGCGCCTCCCCTTAACACTTTGATGACCTTGAACGATCCTATTCAATTAAGATCCAGCTTTTCATAGCATAGATTATATTGGACCGCTTCCAAACTAGGTCGCCGATGTAGAAACACCTTCGCTTTATAGGATACCTAAATCCTTTGGTTGTATCTTTCAACACATGTTACAGCTTTATCACGTATTTTATCGATTGTTTCCAAAGCTCCTTTACACAATATCTCGTTTTCCTTTTCATTGAAAGTCTCTAGTCGATGAGATCCCCCAACTATCTTTGCCAGAATGACAGATTCCATACCATAAACCAAGTTCAAGGGTTATTCGCCCATGGTAGTTCGCGGAGTAGTTCGATAAGCCCATAAAACAGAAGAGAGCGCCTCAAGCCAAAGCCCCCCTGCTTTTTCCAGTTCCAATTTGATTCCATGCACAATAATTTGATTAGTGATTTCAACTTGTCCGTTAGCTTAGGGATGTGCTACGAAAGCGAATTGTTGTTTTATCCCCATCGTTTTGCACTAATCTTGCATCATGTGCCCACTGAATTGTACACCATTGTCTGAGACTAACACTCGTGGAACGCCATACCTACAAAAGATACTGTTAAGAATAATATCAATTATGTTCTGCTCGCCAATATTTGTCACAGACTCGGCCTCCACCCACTTCGTAAAATAATCGATTGCGACCACCAAATAGAGCTTTTTGCAGGGTGTCCTTGGCAATGGCCCCACAATATCAATACCCCACTTAGAAAACGGGCAGGGCAAGCTCATCACCATCATATCTTTCATAGGCATGTGAATGCATCTGACACTTCCTGCAAGTCACAACAAGCTCGCCTACCATACCCTTCATTCTTGTCCAGAAAAAGCCAGCTCGCAAAGCCATCCCAACCAACGCCATGCTCTTTGCATGATATCCACATATCCTTCATGTATTTCTTGCAACACCTCCATCCCTTCCTCTCACAATAGGCACTTCATGTATGGGCCAAAGTACGACCTTTTGTACAAACACCCATTCATCAAACAGAATTGTGTCGCTATCCTGACCTATTTAGTGGATAAATGCATATTTCAAGCGACCACCTTATTGAGAGTCTCTCGAATCGGTGTCTACCAGTCCTCTCTCTTACAACTATCTCCATAACTTCCTTTCCTTTCTCTGTGAGCTAACTCCATCAATGTGACCCTTCTTGTTTCACAAGTACCCTATGTCCCTGCTAGTTTGGCGAGTTGATCCGCAATATTTTTTCGAAATCAAATAGAAATCAAGTAAACCAAACATGGAATGCAATTTTCCACTTTTTATTGTCAAGGTTCTATTTCAATCCTTTTTAATGGCCTACCTATCTTTATCCATTTATTCTCATTTGGTTGAAGCATAAAAAGAAGGTAAACTAAACACTTTCTCACCCCATTTTTCAACAAGATTCCAAATAAAGACGTCACTTCTTTTTTTTTCTTTTTTTGTTGTCATTATTCTATTTCATACTCCAAGTTGAGGACACATCAATGATTTCAACACCAATGATTGTCTCTAGTATTATCAGCTCTCGATAAATGTTCCAGCCAAAGTTCCTCAAATTGAGCTACAACCTCTTTAAGCCTCCTCAAATATTCTTGCATGCATTACTATCTTTCTTCAAAAAAACCATCATATTGGTGAGCTACCAATTGTGAATATGTATACGCCTTTACTCACCTTGATCCTAGGTTGCTTGCCATTTTGACTCCTTGCAGCAATGCCTCATACTCAGCTTCATTATTGGAGGCCTTAAACCCCTGCTTGATCGCAAAATCAAGATTCTCCCCTTTAGGACTGGATAGATCAACCCCTAACCATGCTCCCGATGCCATTGTCGATCCATTTACGTGCAGCAACCATGCCTTTGTTCAACTTCGCTCTATACCGAGTCTTCCATCTCTTGTGGAAAATCTGCCAATACCCGAGCCTTAATTGATTTTCTCGGCTCATACACCACATCATACTCGCTGAGATCAACTACCCACTTCACCAATCATCCTGAAATAATTGGATTGCTCAAAACTTATTTGAGAGCTAAATTAGTGCGTATCTGAACCTTGTAACCCAAAAAATAAGGTCGGAGCTTCCTCGCCATGTAGATCAATGCAAATTTTCCTTTCTCAAGTTCTTAATAGTTCAATTCAGCTCCTCTCAACATCCTGCTGATATAGTAAATTTATTTTTGAACACCTGCATCTTCACTAATTAGTACCGAACTTACCGCGACCTCTCCGATCGACATATAAAGAATCAGGTCTGGTATAGGTTTAGTTAGCAATGGAGTTTCAGCCAGTTATTCCTTAATCTTATCAAAAGCTTCCGCTAGCTCCTTGGTCCATTCGAACTTGGACCCTTACCTCAAAGTTCTGAAAAAGGGAAAGCCCTTATCCACAGACATGGATATAAAATGATTTAGCCCTTTAATACGACCAGTTAATGCTTGTACGTCTCTTACCGTTTGAGGGTTGGACATCTCCATGACAGATCGTACCTTCTCCGAGTTTACCTCGATACCTCATTCCGTCACCATATACCCCAAAAACTTGCCCGATCAAACCCTGAAAGCACACTTCTTTGGGTTCAGCCGCATGCCATAATGTCTCAGTATGTGAAAAGCCTTCCTAAGATCCTCCACATGTGATTCTGCCTTCTTGCTCTTCACTATCATGTCATCCACATAGTCCTCCATGGTTGACCCTAACAGGTCCTTGAATATCTTGTCTACCAACCTTTGATAAGTCGACCCTACATTCTTTAATCCAAACGACATGGAAACAAAATAATACGTACCCGTATAGGTAACAAAGATCACCTTAGGTTGATCCACCTTCGCCAAGGGGAATTGATGATACCCCTATGATGCATCCATCATGATCATCATCTCGCACCACGAGGTTGAGTCGACCATTTGGTCGATGCACGGTAATGGGTAATGATCTTTGGATCATGCCTTGTTTAACTCATGGAATCCTACGCACATCCTCCACTTATGTTTGGGTTTGGGTACCATCACAATATTATACAAATACTCCAGGAATTAGATTACCCGAATATGGTTAGCTTTCAGTAATTTTTGTACTTCTTCCTCTATCACCTTGTCCAAATCCGCTCCAAAATGAATCCTTTTTTATCGCACAAGTCGAGCCTCTGTATCAGCATTCAAGTGGTGTTGTGTGACCTTGGGAGATACTCCTGGAAGATCCCCATCTCCAAAAGCAAAAATGTCACGAAATTCTCTTAATAGAGCAATCAGTTCTACTTTCACGGTTTCCATCATTCGCGTTCCTATCCTGGTAGTACATTTCAGCCTGCCTTCTTCTAATAAAATTTCACTAAGTTCCTCATGAGGTTGAACAAAATTCTCCTCCTCCCTCATCTTTGTGGAACTATGTATGTAATCTTGCACATCGCCGCTCCTTTTCCATTCTCCCTCACTCATTCCCTTTCTTACCATCATCTGGTAGCATGACCTGGTGACCTGTTGCTCTGATATTAATTCCCACCTTATCTCTTGCCGGATATTTTAGAATCATGTGGTAAGTGGAAGTGAACGCCTGAAATTAATTGAGAGAAGGTTGCCCTAATATAACATTGTACGCTGAAGCGGCTTTGATAAGTTTTAGCTCCTTCTTTACTTGTAGCTCGCCTTTTCCCCATTCTACTGGGAGCACTATTTCTTCTTCAGTGATAACCTGCGCACCATTGAAAGTGTAAAAAGATGTTTTTACAAGTCGTACCTTTACCTTCAAATTCATCTGATCGAAGCACTCCCTGTAGATGATATTGACCGAGTTTCCATTATCCACGAACACTCTCCTGACTTCATACCCCGCAACCTCAACCTCAATCACGAGTTCGCCATTATGTTCCACATACAAACTGCATAGCTCCTCTGGACCGAATGAAATCACTGGACCTGATGTGCGAGGTTGCCTATTAATTCTAGCGACCTCGCATGGTCCGGGACGCACCGCATTCGTGCGTCACTTACATTCGTTGTTTGTTTCTCCATCTGTTTCTCCACCAGATATCATATTTATCCTTCTCCTGTTACTCCCAGCAGCTACCCCTCAATCAATGTATTTTTCCCCTCCTGGCGTGGTTGTCCCTACGCCTGCCCTTGCAGAGGTCCTCCTGGAGGTGGAGGGGGAAATGGTTTCCATTGTTCTTGAGGTTCTTTGTCATTGTACACCACCTCTTTCAAATGTCCATCTTTAATTAGTTTTTCGATTTCATTTCTTAAGTTTCCTGCATCGCTCGGTTGGATGGTCACAATTATTATGAAACCTTTTGATATGGCAATATAGAGGTCCGACTTAAATTGGGTTAGACCTGATTAAGAGATAATTGAAATAAAAAGAGATATGGTGAGAACAGCTCGGGCTCAAAGGAAGGTCAGGTTAAGCATCTTGGGAAAATAGGACATCAAGAAAAGGTGGTCAAAGCTCGGGATTTCTCATGACCTAACCATTTTAAAGAGAGATCACTACAGCCCGAGGATCATACTGAGCTGAAGAAAGTGCTCTGCCGGAAGACCCTAGGGCTAGAGTTGGACCTGATGCTGATACTGAGGTAATATAGACCTGAAATAGGGAAGACCTGACTAGGGTCAAGTCCGATATTGATATTGAGGTGGTATAGAGGAAGACCTGGAAGGGGGAAGACCTGTTTTCAGGATTCCCAGTAAAGAGACAAGTAGGACCACTTGTAAGAATTGGTTATGTAATGGCCCGTGATTCGTGGCATGTGCTCCTGAGATCCCGACTGGGTCTCCACTAGGAGAAACTATAAATATCTCAGCCCCAATGCTGAGAGAGGTATGTCATTCTTTGTGCATTCCTTCTTTGCTAACTAAGAAAAACCTCATACGCTTTACTGACTTAAGCATCGGAGAGGTTTCCACCGAAAAACTACCGGTGGTCCTTTCTAATGTGTTTTTGTGTGCAGATCAAGAAGGTGTTCAAGGTTCCAGGCGTTATTCTTGACATCGGTAATATTTTGGCTCGAAACAATTGTTGCCGTCTGTGGGAAGGCAATCAAGCTAAGACGTGAGGGTTTTTCTATGGCTTCAGACGATTTACGACGAAACTTGGTAGGAGAGCTCAGTGGAACTCCCAGCTCCACCGTGCCATGGGGTATGCCACGTTCAACAGAAACGTCCACGGCAAGGCCCGAGGGAGCAGAGCCGTCAGCGGCAGTGGGATCAGGCATCGTGTCGCCTCCCTCCGGTAGATCAATGCCTGCCACTGATGGGTTGATTAACGACGTCCTCCTCAGACAGCTATCTGAGCTCATCGGCAAGGCCGTGGAGATGGTTGTGGAGAAGAAGTTCGCAGAGATGTCGACGCCGCCGTCCGGTGCACGGCCAGATCGGAAAGTTCCACCAATGGAAACTAAGCCACCGCGGGGCCAGCGCATGGATCGGACCCCTCTTCAGGATAGAGAGGAGCATGTCTCTACGTCCGATAGCAAAACCTCAGGTCAGACCAATCCATGTCTAGCTGAGCAGATGCAGAGCCTACAGAAAGAAGTGTGGGAGTTTAAGAAGAAGATGGCGAACACAAGCGCGGTGCTAACACGGCGAGGCACTCCGTTTACAGAAGAGGTCATGCGCGACAATGTGCCGGCCTCATACCGATCTCTGGGCTTTGAGTACAATGGGACTACGGATCCGTGGGACCATCTGAGCAGATTTGAGATCACACCAGCTGTACATAAGTTTTCAGATGCAGTCATGAGTCGGGTCTTCCCGATGACCTTCACTAAATCAGCTCAGCTGTGGTTCAGCCAGTTGCCACCGAAGTCTATTAGCAACTTTGACGAATTCAGCTCAGCATTTCTACACCAGTTTACGAGCTGCAGGAAATACCAGAAGATGCCGCTTGAGCTGTTTAGCTTAAAGCAGAAAGAAGGTGAGAGTTTACGTGCTTATATCAATCATTTCACTACTACAAAACTTGAAGTCCCATCTGCATCGGAAGAGCTTTTGGTGAATGCTCTGGTGCAAGGCCTTCGGAGAGGGGAATTTTTCCAGTCGCTGGTTGTGAAACTAGCTTTGAAGTTTGGAGAACTCTTGGAGAGATCTGAAAAGTATATTCACTTGGAGGAGGACTTGAGAATCAAGGATGAAGGAGAGAGGAAAATAAAAAGATATGATAGAGAAGACAAGGCAGCAGTGAAGAAACCCAGGTCAGATCTGTCCGGGGGGAGACCTCATTTTGATAGGTAAACCCCCTGGCAACGCCACAGGGTGAAATTCTACAAGCTATAGAAAGGCATCCAGAGCTGAAGTGGCCTAAGACCTTTTCGCAGAAACCCAGGGAAGAAAGGTCTGACCGATTCTGCCGCTTCCATAATGAATACGGACATGATACTAACCAATGCACTCATTTGAAGGAAGAACTGGAGAGAATGGTTCAGTCAGGGCACCTGAAGGAGTATGTTCGAATGAGGAAGGAGGAAGCCAGATCTGGTCGTAGCATCTATGACCGGTCTCAGCAGAGTAAGAGAGATCAGGATAGGGGTCGTACTGAGGGGAGATGGACTGATCAGGCCCAGGTCATTCATGGAGAAATCCAGATGATTACTGGTGGAGAATTGGAAGAGCATTCTAAGCGGACGCAGCACAGCTACGTTAGAGCTGCAAGAGATTTGGTTCGAAAATCACGAGAGGTTGGGCTAATGGCATCCACGCCAAATATATGTTTCGGATCAAAAGATGGCGATGGCATCTTGGCCCCACACATGGACATTTTCTGTAACCTAGATGATTTGTTATTATTTTTTCTATACTCTTTTATCATGTACTAGGACATTTGAATTCTAAAATTGATTGTTGCTATCGATTGAAATGACTCTTGTTTCAGGGATCTTTGGTAGGCTTTATGCACGAACTCTATAAGGGTTAGGCAGAGGATGTAAGGCGCAATCACTTTGAGAAGCTCCGGATTATTTAGAAGAGGTAGGGTTCCAATCTTGAGTGTGTACTATATCTGTTTTCTTTTCTCTTTGTCATGATTAACTTATCATGATGAAGTTGTTCAACAACACTTTTTTTCTCCCTGGAATTATTATCCTAATTTTGCCTGTCTTTGATGATCTCTTATTCTCAAGAAGATCTTATGTTTATTCATGTTTTATCTAGAAGTTAATTGCCGCCATTTGACTCCAACACCTTTTGTCACTTTTTTAGGGTTGAGTTTTTCAATTAACTTTTTTTTTKTGTAATTAATTTKTGAATTGTTTGTGTCCTAGATGATGATCTGTTATTATTCTTGCCAGCATTCATCTTTTTTCTTGTACTAGTAGTATGCTTTAATTCTGAAATTGATTGTTGCCTATTAATTGATTGAAGCAACTTTTGTCTCTGTTTTCAGGATGCTGAAATTATTGTGTCAGCTTGCAAAGAGTGCAGTCTCTCTGAGAAACTTCTGGTTATTGTCCCAACTGAAATAGGAAATATAGGATTTATCCCAATCTTGTGTGTGTACTAGACCTGTTATTATAGTTCTCTTCATTCTTTAGAATTCTGAAATTGATTGTTGTCGGTTGATTGAAACTTCTAGTCTCTTTTTCAAGATTAAATTGTTTGGATTTATTCAGGGAAATTTTTTTTTTCTCCCTTTTTTCTCCGTATTGCTTATCCTAATATCTATGTGTAACTCAGCAATTTATTGTTGCCAATTGACTGAAACAACTTTTGTTATTTTCATGATAAATAAGTTTCTCCGAATTTATTTATTTTCTGAATTTATAATCCGAATTGTTTTTGTGTGCCCTAGACGATCTGTTATTATTCTCGCCGTCCACTTTTATCTCGTATGAGATTCTGAAATTGACTTTTCCCTGTCTATTGTTTGAAACAACTTTTGTCTCTGTTTTCAAGTAATTGAAGATATGGTGGCACTTTTTAGGTTTAATCACGCCACGATGAGTGAGTACTTAACGCATTTACACAGTACCTCTGAGAAAGCTCTGAATGTAGGATTTATCTCTATCTCGTGTCTTGGATTATTATTCTCGTCCTTTTTTTTTCTTGTTCAGTTCTGAAATTGATTTAAACTATTATTGACTTTTAAGAATTAAGTTGTTTGAATTTATTTATACACCGAACTATATTTTTCTTCTTTGTCGAATTGTTTTTGTGCATCATAGATGATCTTTTATCATTCTCGCCATCCTCTCTTGTATCGCACAAAATGTTTAATTCTGTAATTAATTATTGTTGATTGATCAAAATGACTTTTGTCTCTGTTTTCAGGGTGCTATAAGTGTGGTACCTTACTACAATATTGACAAAGCATGCGTCGTGAGGAAAGACAGTTTGAAGCTCACGTCCCTTGAGAAAGCTCTTAATTCTTTAGAAAAGGTAGATTATTATCCCAATCTCGTGTGTCCTTGATTTGTTATTCTCGTCCTTGAATAATGAAATTGTTTGTTACCAATTGATTGAAAATTTTGTCACTTATTCAGGATTAAGTTGTTCAAGTTTATTTGTACGTCAAACTGTTTTTTAGATTTTCAAAACCCTAAGTGCTATAGATCACTTAATCTCGACGAAGTATATGCTCATTCTCTTCTCTGATATTTGAATTCCGATACATATGTTTGTGTATTCATGTTTAAATTTGACAATATTATGATGCCTCCCCATTGATCTCGCGTGATGGCCATCGTTATGCATTTGCTTTTAAGTTTTCAAAAATTGAATTTTTTCCCTATTTTGATTTTTTCTAATCTGATGCGCGATCCAGTCACGTTTGTGTTGGATTTTTGATTTTGATTTTGATTTTAATTTTCTAGTCTGAGGTCACATTTCTGTTGGATTTTTTGTTTTCTCATTTAATTGGCTGAGTATATTTTTGCCAAATATGTAGGATTTGGTAGTTTCTGCTTGGATTTATTGGAAAATAAAATTGATATGATGTGTGGATTGTATCGTGATACCCCTTGATAAATATATGGTCATTCATGGTGGTTTTTTTTAACATAATTAACCGCTAGTTCTATTATTTTTTTATGAATATATTTATATCAGATTCATTTTATTTATTTTTTTGCTCTGTTTCTTGATTCCTTCCATGGTTCTTATATAATTAAATGAAATGATAATTCCCTGATAAAACTATGTATACTATTATCTTCTTTTTGTTTTTTACCTGTACATGGTGATTTTTGATCCTGGATGTGCTCTTACATGAGAATAGTTATTGGCAGTTCAAACATGGGGTTGTCTTTCACCAAGCTTTAAAGCCGGCTGTTTGCCAAGAAAGACATGCGTATACTAATGGTCTGTCTCGATGCTGCTGGTAAAACCACCATTCTCTACAAGCTCAAGCTCGGCGAAATTGTCACCACAATCCCTAATATTGGTATGTTTTTGTCTAGTCACTGTCTTTTTTACTCCTATATCAATTTATAAGTTTCGCTATCATAAATAATCAGATGTATGTTCCAGATATTTTTCCTAGTTTTTAATTTCGTCTCATAATGCTGCACTTTTTAAAACTGCTTCAATAAACTGTTTTGGTTTGTTCAGGATTCAATGTGAAACCAGAACTTAAAAGGCCAAGCAAAAATGATTTTCACGTACCTTTGATTGGCTCTTTTTGTCGAAGGGACTCGGTTTACACAAGAAAAGCTTGTAGCAGCTCAAGAGTTTGCTGCTTCCTCTAGTTTGCCCGTTCCAAGAAACGTTTTGATTCCTCGTACTAAGGTTAAAAGTGATTCTCCAAAAAAAAAATTACATTTTTATTCTGCTTCATTTAATCAGAATTGAAAAGCATGGGAAGTGGCTTTAGCCTTCTGAGCCTGCTTCTAGTTTGAGTTTTACACACAAATAAAGAACTTTTACAACTTTTCCACACTAGACGTTCTCCCAATTTAATCATTTTTCAGCTTCTATAGCAGACAATACCAACTGTCTTTCCGTCTTACGTTATTATGAATACTTGTTTGACATGCTAAGGATCTAGTGGTGCTGAAAACAATTGAAGGGACCTAATTATGCTTGTGTTATTAAAGACAATTATCTTTCAAATGAGTGAAAATGAACATTTATCCGCGTAACAATCAAATATCGTTTTTATGCTACCACTATTCTATTTGCATTAGGTTCGAAGAATAATTTGTGTTACTGTGTAATTAATGTTTTTCTTTGGGGGCTGGTCCAGGGTTTTGTTGCAGCAGTAACTCATTTGCGGTCGTTTGTTCCTATAATTTATAATATGACGGTTGCTATCCCCAAAAACGAACCTCGTCCTACACTACTGAGACTCTTGAGAGGACGCTCTTCTACGGTAATTTCACTAAGATTTATTGTGACAATGGTGTAATTGTTTATTGCAAAATAAAAATGAGAAATCTAAATGCTCCCACACATTGCTACACACACACACAATATTTTATTTTTGGTAGTGAATTATTATTATTATTATTTTTTAATTTTCCTTTTTTTTTCGAAAGATTTTGTTTTGTACTTGTGAAATTTCTTTTTCTTCACAAACATTTCCAGTTTTGTTTTGCTATCGTTGTGGCATTGAGAATCCCATTGCACCCGTATTAGTATTGAGTCATCTGGAATGCATAATTCAAGGCATGTACCCATAAATAACCCTTTCAAATTACTTGTAATTGAAAATAAAAGAAATCAACCATTTTTTTGTAGGCCTTAGCTAATTAGTTAGGTATATATAATCTTCCTGCACTTGTCTTGCTAAGATTTGCTTATCTCCTGTTGTAGGTACATGTGCATATTGAGCGGCTTCTAATGGAAGAGTTACCAGAAACGAGTAGTGGGATCGCACAATGGTGCAAAGATGTGTTTGTGGCAAAGGTAATATATTACAAAACATACAATATTGTGCATATACTACAATTTTTTTAATCTTACACGTCTATCTTTTTAATCACTTTTTTCCCTCATGAATACACTAACCATGATGCTTTTTTGGAGCGACATCTTGAAACGGACACATTTGGAGACGATAAACGTCGCGACATCGGCAGACCAAAACGATCCCTATTGGTATAAAATAATGGATATTCGGCTCTAATTCGCTCTCCATGATGTACAAGTACTCTATTTCTTCGTAATTGTTTTACTATTTTATTCTAATAATAATCAATATCAAAACACTTGTTTTTTTGTTCATTGTGTTGCATGGATTCTTTTGATTTTTTTTATATATTAATTCCTAAATCTCATAATTTATTTATTAGGTGGGATGGTTAAATAAATAGGGCCGGTTTTTTTAAAAAAAACTCATATTACCACATCGGTTCTAAGGAAACCGATGTGAAAAGCTCTGACAGTTAACGTCGGTTATTTAGAAAACTGACGTGAAAATTCACATCTTCCACGTCGATTATTTGAAAAAACCGATGTGAAAAGTCAAACATTTCACGTCGGTTATTACAAATAACCGACGTGAATGTCACGCTTTTCACGTCGGTTTTTCAAAAACGACGTGACTTTTAACGTCGGTGGCTATTACGTCGGCTCAAAAACCGACGTTAAATGTCAAAAAAAAACGACGTGAAATCCGCAGTCTGTAATAGTGAAACGCCGGAGCCACATACCAGAGATTGGTGGACAAGATGTTCAAAGACTAGCTGGGGAGTAATATGGAGGTCTATGTGGATGATATGTTAGTTAAAAGTGTAAAGGCGAGCTCACATGTGAAGGATCTGAGAGAGACCTTCGATACCTTGAGAAAATACACGATGAAGCTCAACACCAAGAAGTGCATGTTTGGAGTAAGAGCTGGAAAATTCCTGGCATATATGGTGATGGAGAAGGGTATCGAAGCAAACCCTGAGAAGGTTAGAGCGATTATGGACATGAAAGCGCCAAGGAATGTTAAGGAAATGCAATGCTTAGCGGGACGGATCAACGCCTTGATCCGATTTGTCACGCGCTCGGCGGAGAACAGCCTGCCATTTTTTCAGGGCTTGCGCAAGAAAGCAAAATTTCAATGGAGTGATGAGTGTGAGGAAGCTTTCAGATTGTTAAAAGAGCACCTGGCCAGCATGACTTTGCTTACAAATCCTGTCCAGGGGGAGCCCCTAATCTTGTACCTATCTGTGGGGTAGCAGACAGTCAGCTCTGTTTTGCTTAGGGGAAGAGGGCAAAGTGCAGCGGCCGGTCTATTACTGGAGTAAGGTCTTGCATGATGCAGAGGTGAGATATGTGGAAATAGAACGAGCAATGTTAGCCCTAGTTGGCACGGCTCGCAAGCTACGTCCTTACTTCCTCTCTCACAGCATAGTTATGCGAACTAATCTTCCACTAAAGGCCATAATGGACAAACCGGAGGCATCAGGAAGGTTGGTCAAGTGGATTATCGAGCTTAGCGAGTTTGATATCGCATTTGAGGCAAGGACAGCCATCAAGGCTCAGGCTCTGGCGGATTTCATGCAAGAAATGACCAGCTCTTCTGAGGACAAGCAGGATCGGACGATCTTCACGGATGGCTCTGTCAGTAACCAAGGTTGTGGGGCTGGAATCGTCTTGATAGACCCAGTAGGTGTGTCCACTGACTATGTCGTACGTTTGAACCACGTATTTTCCAATAACGTTGTTGAGTATGAGGCCCTTTTGAGAGGAATTCAAATGGCAAAAGACCTGGGCACAAAACAGGTGTGCGCTAAGGTAGATTCCAAGCTCGTTTGCAAGCAAATAAGTGGAGAATTTGAGACGAGATAGGAGAGCATGCATAAATATTAGGCTAAGTTCAGGGAACTCGCCAGGGATATGAAGGGCTTGACGGTCCTCCAGATTCCTAGAGAAGAGAACGGAAAAGCTGACTATTTAGCAAAGGTAGCTAGCTCAGCTACAGATTGTCGCAAAAGGGTGATTACTTTGCTAAAGGCGGATGCAGAGTTCGGGACAGAGAAGGTGTGCTCAGTGATGGAAGGAGATGACTGGCGCTCCTCCATAAAGTCATATCTAGAGAAAGGAGCCTTGCCGGAAGAAATGAAGGATTCAGCAAAGGTACGAACCAGGGCTACTAGATTCTGTTTGGTCAAGGGAGAGCTGTTCCGAAGAGGATTTGGACAACCGCTCTTAAGATGCTTGAGACAGGAAGAAGGAGCCTTGGTCCTGAGAGAAGTCCACGAGGGATGTTGTGAGAACCACATGGGTGCCAGAGCTCTCTTGAGTAAGATCTTGTGAGCGGGGTACTTGTGGCCACAACTGCGAAAGGAGGCAGAAGATTTTGTGCGTACTTGTGAAAAGTGCCAGAAGAACTCATCGTTGATACATAAACCTGTGGAAGAGCTCATGACGATGATCTCCCCTTGTCCATTCGCCAAGTGGGGAATCGATTTGGTTGGCCCCTTCCCCATGGCTCCTGCCCAAAAGAAATTCCTGATTGTGGCAATTGATTATTTTAGCAAATGGGTAGAAATGTTGTCATGTGGAAAAATGTTGTCTGCAGGTTTGGTATCCCAAGAATTTTGGTTTCGGATAATGGCACCCAGTTCATGGGTGCTAAAATTAGAGCTTAGTGTGCAAAGATAAAAATTGACCAGCACGTCACATCCGTCTACCATCCTTAAGCCAACGGACAAGTAGAGGTCGTCAATCGCATATTGGTGCAAGGAATCAAAACACGATTGGACAGAGCTAGGGGCAGATGGATGGAAGAGCTGAGTTCAATCCTTCGGGCATATAGAACTAATCCCAAAGAAAGCACAGGGGAAACGCCTTTCAGCTTAGTCTATGGTATGGATGTTGTGGTGCCCGCCGAGATTAGCATGGAAACTCACCGATTTCAGAATTTTGTTGAAGAACAGAATGAGCTGTTAATTCAAGATGCCTTGGACTTGGTTGAGGAGAAAAGGTACCGAGCTGCTGTCAGAATGGCACACATCAAAGGGAGAATAAAAGCAGTTTATGATAAGTCTGTTGTCAAGAGGCAGTTCCAGGTGGGAGACCTGGTCCTGAGAAGAGCTGATTTAGGAAAGGCGAAGGGAAAACTGGATGCCGCGTGGCAAGGGCCGCTCCGAGTCATCCAAATATTAGCAGGAGGCGCCTATAAATTGGAAGAGCTGGATGGGACCGAGATCCCTCGTGTTTGGAATATTGCTAATTTACGAAAATTTTATGCATAATTGTAATTTATTAAATGTTTATTTGCCTTATTGAATAGAAGTTGCAGGTTATTTTCGTTCACCAGTTTGAGTATATGTCCATAACTAAGCCAAGATTGGCTAAGGGCGGATGCCCTCGATTTTACCTGACCTGATTGTCAGTTTAAATCCAGGATTGGCTAAGGGCGGATGCCCTCGATTTTGCCTGACCCGATTGTCAGTTTAAAGCCAGGATTGGCTAAGGGCAGATGCCCTTGATTTTTCCTGACCTGATTGTCAGTTTAAAGCCAGGAGTGGCTAAGGGCGGATGCCCTCGATTTTGCCTGACCTGATTGTCTGTTTAAAGCTAGGATTGGCTAAGGGCGGATGCCCTCGATTTTGCCTGACCTGATTGTCAGTTTAAAGCCAGGATGGGCTAAAGGCGGATGTCCTTGTTTTTGTCTGACCTTATTGTCAGTTAAAACATTCTAACTTGCATAAACTGGTATACTTGGACGACCTACGTTAATGCATGACCTGATTGTCAGCCCAAAGTTTGTGAAAAGCCCACCCTGGTTAAACAACTCTCAAGCAAGACCCGGTTAATATCAAAGACCTTCGAAGGTAAGTCCAATAAAACAATCCGC
This sequence comes from Phtheirospermum japonicum, assembly GCA_014905375.1. Lineage (NCBI taxonomy): Eukaryota > Viridiplantae > Streptophyta > Magnoliopsida > Lamiales > Orobanchaceae > Phtheirospermum > Phtheirospermum japonicum. The sequence continues at coordinate 90,649 of BMAC01000867.1, forward strand.
GTATTTTGGACAGGAAAGATCGATTAAAAAGACAATTTTTCAAGCAAACTCTTAAGTTCACCAGGATATTCTGGCAAATAGAGAAAATTGCACATGATAGACAAGAAACCAAGAGTGATTGCTATTTGAAGCCTTATTTTCATGATTACACAAGCAGAAATTCAAACAAAACATACTTTCATTCATCGAAACTCAGAAAAATACAAGAGCGGATTGCACACACCTTTCAGGAAGGTTGGCAATTTTGATTACGAAAATGCAGGAAAAAAAAAGAAAGATGAATGCAGGTTTTCATCTGAGAGGAGACCTCCGGTTTGAGGCCAGAGCCCGGTGAATGCACCAAAGTTCATGCTCGGTGTCATGCAGGCGATGTCGGTATTTGTCAGACCTTTCGGCAAGCGCGTGAGCTTCGCCTGCGGTGATGGTCAGGCGGTTCACCGACTCGGTCAAGTCAGCCCTCTCCTCTTGCAGTCGGCGGTTTAGCTGGCGGAGCTCAACCCACTCCTTGTAAAAACGCTTTTCTTCCTCTTTCTTTCCAGAAGGCGGTAGAGGTAGCCGATTTTTTCCTTGAGCGCGGTCAGCTGATCAGACAATTTAATTTTCTCGACGACCAAAGAAATGTTCTTTCGCCTCACTGTGTTGAGTTCTTCGAGAAGGGGAGAAGAAGCCATTGCAGAAAATTGGAAAGAAAATAATGAACACAGGCACATATTTAAAGGAGATAAAAGCGCTTGCAATAAGAATCAAAAGTACTAGGGTTTCCGGAAAACCAGGAAACCCTAGGAACTCAAAAGCCACAACGAGACAAAAATAGAGATTATCATTAATCCAGAAGTTCTAATACAAATTTCAAGGTAAATCAAAAATCAGACCAGCCACACAGGCAACAACATCAGGTCTGTTTACTCGAAAATAAATGCACAAGAGGCTAAGGCTCAGCATCCAGCTCTGTGGCCAATTGCTCTATTGCATCCTAAGCCAAGGCACCAGGGGAAGCTCCTCCAGGCAACTCACCAAGATCAGCGAAGGTTGGGGATGGAGAAGAGTCAGGGATGGCCAAGGTACGAGCCTGGTCTGGCTGAGACACTGTAGGAGGAGAGTGAAAGAGAGAAAGAACATGCTCAGCAAACTCCGCGGCCTCAGTAAGATGCAAGCAGTCTTGCTCCTTGGCATAAACAAAAGAGGCGGGCTCGGGAGGAGTCTGCAGTGGAAGATCCCGATTGAAGATAGAGTTGGGATCGGCCGCGTTGGATGCACTCCACTTAGCTTGCTTGTCCAAAGAAAAGTAGTAATAGCTCATGGCCTCAGGGACGAGCAAGGAGTAGAGTTCTTTGGACCCCAAGAAAGCTTTCCTGGTCTCCTCTCTGGCCAGTTGAACTAACTTGAGGCCCTCCTCGGAGCCTAGAAATTCCATCTTCCACTCCGCCTTGGCCTTGACCAAGGTCTCATCCGCCAGACTGCGAGCCTCCGCCAGTGCTTCTTCCCTTGCTTCAGCACGAGCAGTCTCGATCATCTTCGCCTTGGCCTTGCCCATCTCTGCAGTTTTGGCCTTCGCCTTCTTGAGATTCTCTCTCAGTTCCCCCAGCTCTTCCTCTTGCCTCTTCATTTTCACTCCTCTTTCCTTGGCAAGAGTCCTGACACGCTCCATCTTCACGACAAGTTCCTTGTTCTCCTTGACCGCATTAAACTGGATCAACGATCTAGTAATACGAGCGGCCAGAAGAGCCTTTTTGGAGATAGCCTGATCAACGAAGGCAAAGAGAAATTAGCACTGGAGCAAATGATACGCCACAGGTATGAAAAATAAGAAATTTACCCGTGCTTCGTCTTGGCACTAGGACTCCAGTAATTACCGGTCTGTCATTTTTTCCAAGCCCGGTTGGTCTGTGGGCAGCATTTGCTGGAGCACATATTGGACAACAGTCTCTCCCGAGCAGATGGCAATTGAGTTAATCGGAGGTGGACCACTGCGAGTAATGGGGGGAGGAGCGTCGTGAGGTAAAGAGGGGGCCACAAGGGCGCGACTGCTGGAGGTTGTGCGCGGCCTCTTAGAAAGAGGGAGTGTATCTTCCTCAGAATCAGAGGAGGAGGGACTGGTAAGAGCAGGACTGGGAGGCAGCTGGGTAGGATTGGAGCTGCTCTCCGGAGGAGGGTCTTGAGCTGGCGTAGAAGAAGAAGGGCCTGCTCCGTGCTTGGTGGACCTTGAGGCTCCGCCCACTTTCTTCTTGGCTGCCTCGATCATTTCACGCATCATCCTAGATGAGAACCAAAGAAAAAGGGTAAGGATAAAATAAATAATCAAAATGAACCTAGAAGAAAAGAAACTATATCGATTTCTTTGGTCAAAGGGGATGTTTTTGACCAGTCGTTGAAAAAGTCCAAGACAAAGGGAAGGAGAAGGTCAGTCACGTGGAGGGGATTCTCATTTAGAATAGAGATGATCTTTTTTATACGGACAGACCTGTTTGTAGAAGACAGAGGTGGATATGAGGGCATCCCTTCAATGGGCTTAGGATTAAAACCCCAATCCTCGCTACAATAAACAAAGAAGAATTTTTTCCTCCAATCCTTGTTGGAGGTAGGGAGCTTAAACAAAAAGTGAACTCCAGGTCTGGCTATCAAGTATAAGCAGCCCGGAAAAGAGCTCTTTGCTTGAAAGAGCTGGAAAAAGGTGTGAGCGGAAGGGTCTAGGCCAGCATAGCGCATGGCCAGACTGTAACAAACCATGATGCGGAAGGAATTAGGGGTGAATTGGAAAATGGGTATCTTGTATATTTTAGCTATTTCCAGCATTAAAGGGTGCACGGGGAGGCGTAGACCCGCCTGGAACTGGTCTTGGTAAAAGGTTAACCAGCCTGCCGGCGATTGACAGGCTAAAATACCCGCCGGAGGGCAATAGAGGTCATAAGGGTTGGAGATTTTATGTTTATAACGGATTTCCTCCTCTGTCCTTTTACTCAGATTGGACGTGACCTTGGGGTGGTCGGCGACGGTCGGGGGATATTCCAGGCCACCAGAGGAAGAGGAAATGGCATCCACCGCCGTGGCTGCTGAAGAAGAAAGGGATAAGGAATCGGATTCCGCTGCTGGGGCACTTGATGAGGGAGGAGAAGAGTCTCTCGCCATCGTAAGAGGGTCCGACAACGAGGAGGAAGAAAATACCGCCGCCACCGGAGTGGCAGACGGCGGAGAAGCATTAATAGGGGGAGTATTAGAAGACGACGCCATTATAGGAAAATTAAAAGAGATTAAGGGCTAAGAGAGATAACTGGTTTGTAATGTTTGCTGGAAAAATCAAGCTGGGAAATTTGAGTCAGAAAGGATCGCCGGAAATTCAGAGAGAAAAAGAAAGAGAGACTTGGAAGATTTTGAGAAATGAGAAATGTGAAATGAGAATTTAGCGGGAATAAAAGAGGAATAGATAAATTCAAAAAGAACGAAAATCAATAAAGGTGGGATTTGATGGGATATCCGCATTTAATATGGGCAGGTGAATAGTGCCCTAGGCGGTGAGCTGGAGCGTCAACCGTCCTAAATAAGGGCTGACGTGTCAGTACTTGGAAGGCTTATAGGAATGGTAACCGACTTGAAATGCAGACCGACACCACTAGTGCCAATAATTAGGCCTGGTTGTCAGGCGGATTTCTAAGGATCCGTTCCAATACGAGAAGTAATAAAAGTATGGGACCTTATTAAACTAAAGTAACCTCAGGAAAAATTCAGTTCTACCCCAATTACTTGCGGGGGGAGGAGTTGATATGGCAATATAGAGGTCCGACTTAAATTGGGTTAGACCTGATTAAGAGATAATTGAAATAAAAAGAGATATGCTGAGAACAGCTCGGTCTCAAAGGAAGGTCTGGTTACGCCTCTTGGGAAAATAGGACATCAAGAAAGGGTGGTCAAAGCTCGGGATTTCTCATGACCTGACCATTTTAAAGAGAGATCACTACAGCCCGGGGATCATACTGAGCTGACGAAAGTGCTCTGCCGGAAGACCCTAGGGCTAGAGTTGGACTTGATGCTGATACTAAGGTAATATAGACCTGACTAGGGTCAGGTCCGATATTGATATTGAGGTGGTATAGAGGAAGACCTGGAACGGGGAAGACCTGTTTTCCGGATTCCCAGTAAAGAGACAAGTGGGACTACTTGTAAGAATTAGTTACGTAACGGCCCGTGATTTGCGGCATGTGCTCCTGAGATCCCAACTAGGGTCCCCACTAGGAGAAACTATAAATATCTCAGCCCCAAGGCTGAGAGAGGTATGTCATTCTTTGTGTATTCCTTCAGTGCTCACTAAGAGAAACCTCATACGCTTTACTGACTTAAGCATCGGAGAGGTTTCCACCGAAAAACCACCGGTGGTCCTTTGTAACGTGTAGATCAAGAAGGTGTTCAAGGTTCTAGGCGTTGTTCTTGACGTCGGTAATATTTTGGGTTGAAACACCTTTAAAAGAACTGAGACCTTGAGTTAGCAGGAATAAGTGTGTAACTGAACCAAACTTTTGTGCACCCCAATTAAAGATATTTTAAATTAATTACACGCAAGCTTGGTCGCAAGAGTACGAGGACGCTTGTAGGGTAGGTAAGTTGACTCAAGTCGATTCTCTCGAGGACAACTGTTCGGTATCTTAGATGTTTTTCTCAATAATAATTAAGCACAAAAACTTATACAAATCGGGGGGTTTCTTTGAGATTGATTATTAACTACTAATTTGAAACGCAAGACTTGAACTTAAATTCTAAATTAATTATTCTAAATCACCAACTAAATTATTTAACCTAAATAACCAGCTGAAAACTAGACCTTATGATTAACTCAATTTAAAACTCCAAATTTAATTAACTATAACCTATTAATTAACTAATAAGCAATTCTAATTAAAATCCGAAAATAATTAAGAACTAAGGACTAAACTAATTTGCAGCAATCTGTAAAATTATAAACTAACTGAATTAACCAACTACGAACTATGACTGCACATGAATTAATCAACTACGATCCTAACGATTACTAAACGATCATAAAAACTAAGCAAAACTATGAAAATCAATCGCATGAATATTCTCAACCAAACAACCATCAAATATTCAACATTAAACATATGAAACTGAATCTAAACTAAGATTAACCAACCAAGTACGTTCACTAAATTCAAAACCGGAAACAAATTTCAAGAACATAAACTAACTATTATTCGAAAAGCTTTGAAACTAAGAATTAAAACTAAGAAATTAAAGAAAAGTTGTAGATTACTTATTCTAGCTACTGGAAATTGAAAGTTCTTTGGCTAATCTGAAGAGGAAACGTAGCAAATCGGTTGAGAAACGGATGAACGGCGTCGAACGGGCTCCGGAACTCGTTGTCGTCGATTCATGGGTTGCTCTTCGATCTTCGCATTTTTACGTTGTAATCTGACTCTAAATCTTAGGATTATGTTTATGGTAATTTTAGGGTTAAAAGTACGCTTGGAACTCGGATTAATGGGTGGTTTATATAGAAATCGCGTATCTTGGGCCGCAAGTTACACAAGTCGGTTACTGGGCCCATTAACGGTAGCACTTTACGGTAAGGAGCTACCGTAAGCAGCTACCGTAAACGCCTCTATTGCCTCCTTACTGCGATGTTTACGGTAAGTCGCTTAATTGTTAACCCTACCGTAATGCTCGCAGCCCTCCTCTTATGGTGTGGTTTACGGTATGGTTACAGTAAAGAATAACGGTTAGCCTCCAAAACTTGCTACTTCTTCACCGGAATGCTCGATTCTTGTCTCTTAATCATCAACCTTCATCTCTTACGTGCTGAGCCCTTACGGTTACTTAGCTGTATGGCGAAAAATAGAGATAATTCACCTTTTTTGCATTAATTAAGGTCAAATCATGGTAAAATAAGCTGGAAATACAAATATATAAATTGAACTTAAACTATCCAACTTATACCAAAGATAATAAGAAAAAGTAACTTAAATAATACTAAAAATAAGCATAAATACGTGTTAATCAACTACACCACGCTTTATTTGTTTGTTCATCCTCGAACAGACGTTAGTTTCAAAGTAAAACTAGAAAGAAAATCAGCTTAGGCAATGAGTCGTGCTATGCTACATACATAGTTTTTAAAATATAGATACATTTCGCGCAACTTCAAACACTCCACCTTTATTACATTGTTTCTTCATAAACAAATCATGCATCTGTCAAAAGGGAAATATATATGGGTGTTCGCTGAAAGCACTCAAGCATTGCTGCATGGGACATGTATACGCTCAAATCATACAATTACATGCACAGTAAATAAGCACGGAAAATCAATCTCTTCTCAATCATAAATTAAGTGTGTTGTCGAACTAAGAATCGGAAAAGGTCTTTTCGGGTTGTAATGTAAGGCTCTTTGGACGGGTATGGAATATATAAATCGTGTGGATAACTCACGATCTAACGTGATCAATAACTCACTTAACATATTCTAATCAAGAATCTAATTGCTTCACCTCGTTCAAAAATAAAAATACCTCACTAAAAACTCATAACATAGCCTTTAAATTTAGGCTATTTCTCAACTCGATACTCTAAAACCGACTTGAAGCTCAAACCACTTAAACACAATTGAAGCTTATAATGTGCTTCTTTATAATTACACAACTCTTGCCTTTTAAACATTAGGCTTCATTAAATAAAATAAGCAATAAACACAAGCCATTATCATCTGCTTGCTCAGTCCGCTCGTCGTCCGAATCGTCAATGCGGGGTCCCAGCATCGTCACTGCTCGTCTCTCACCCCTCGGCTTCCCTTGAACTCACACTATCCTCCAATCAAACTCTAACGGATTATAGATATGCCGCATGTCGTCCTCCCTAGGCTCATATCTACAAACCTCTGCCAATCTCGTAATAAACACATCGTGGGTCATAGGAACGCCTCATCGCCGATCTTTTGCATGTTATTAATGCTCCAAATCATAAGGGGATATAGCTGGACTCGTGTTCCTTTTACCATGCACCAGAGATCGTATAACTCATCCTTATTAATTATCGTCGGCTCGTCCTTCCTAATGACGCAACGAGCCATAAATCAATAGGCAGCATGAAGTGCATTGTCCTCCACACACGTCAGAGCATAACGAGTCATTGCCACACTACCCGGCACAATGATCTCATCCCAAAATACTCTCTCGCAATAGTTATGATCGCGCTCCCGTAGAGTCATTCGACTGTCAATGTCAAAATAAGATTCGATCTCTTCGCTGGAAAACTTAAACTCTCGGCCTCCAAAATGGCACAACATAGTATAATTGCCCAAAATCTCGAAAAACGTATAAAACTCAAGCATGAGTTGCTCGTAGGCCGGGTATCGCATTCTCGCCCAGTGGATGCAGTCGAGGTTCTTAATGTACCCCACGAATTTCTCGGCAAAAGGATTGTTGTTAATCGCCTTGTCAAGCCAATAGTTAATGTCTATAATCACGTGCAGAACAATGCTTCGGCGCATCAATGACCTATATAAGTCTGCCTCGTCCTCGTAAACATTAAAAGGCGCCCCAACACTCCTTGCTACATTCTTCCTTTTTTTGCGCGAGGGTGAAGCCATCGTAACCAAAAATTCGCCGGAATGCGGCAAAAAATTCTCCGAAAAAACTGCGCGTCAGAATACTTAACGGTTGCCCCCTTACGGTAGCTTCGCACTGTAACCGCTACCGTAACTACTACCGTAAGACAATTCGTTGAGCACCTTCTGTGCAAGTTCGCCATCGACGATTACCAACTAAAAACAACTCCAAATCAACCCAAATACTATCTTAAACCTACAATTTCCCAATCCAACAAGTAATTGAATCTAGCCACAGTTACCCTAAATTCGAGCGAATTCAGACCCGAGAGGACGAATCCCCTCTCCGTCGCCTGTTGTTGTCGCCCTCCGTCGAAACAACCGAAGTCCGCCGGTTTTGCGATGTGAACGAGGTGAATTAATCGGTGAAATTTGGTGGTAAGGACGGGTTATAGCGATTGAATGTCTACGGTGAAGATGCATTTTATATCTGCAGGTTTACGGTGAAATAAAAGAAAAGAATTGGGTTTCGTTAAACCTATAACATTGAATACGGGACAGGCCTCAACTTACTTAACGGTAACCCTTTTGCAGTAGGGTGTTACCGTTAACTCTTACCGTAATGTTCTCTGTTGGTTGGTAACGGTTGACCTTACGGTTACTCGTACCGTAAAGTGTTACCATTAATTCTGAGCTGCAAAACTCGCAAAAATTTTAAATTGTTCGACAAAAGTTTAAATAAATTAAAGCACACGAACTTGAGAAATAAGCTTCATTAATATGCGAGCGCGTGATGATAATTTAACATGACAATAAAGATAAAAATAAAACAACAAAAATAAAACATAAGACTCGAAGCAAGCGGGAAAGTAAATATCCTAAAGACTCGACTAAATTGAAAATTTCTAATAACGGCTCGCTAGGCTAGGAATATCCTAAAGGTTCAGCCACTAGATCCATAAAGTTTCATCTCCAGCTCGGCTATCTTTTCGTTGGCGTCTCCAAGTTCCTGCTTCCAATAGTTAATATTCCATTGATGGACGACGTTGCTTTCTTCGAGCTGGCAGATTTCACCTTCCCCTTCAAAAACCTGCGTCCGAAGTCCACGAATATCATTCATGATTCTCAAACCTTTGCGATAGACAAATCTATTTGATGCCTCCTCCATAGCTAAATTCCCCTTCGTTTCATCAAGCTCACACTTTAAGGCAGATATCTCGACTCCCAGATTCCCTATTGTCGACATTGCGTCGTCAAGTCAACCATAAAGTTGTTTGATCTCCTCCCGAGCTTCGGCCAGATCAGTTTGCAGCTCCTTCATGGCGCTTGATTGTTGTTGGCGACGTTTCATGGTTGATGAAAGAAAATTAAGGTTGGAATTGAGAGGCTTGTGTTATGAGAAAAGCATGAAGGAATTATCAAGGCTTGAAAGAATTGTGAATAGGGTGAACTCTAGGGGTTGGTTATTTATAGGTATCCTTGGGTTTTGAAAGTATGAATCCTAATTCTCCTCCAATTTCAAATTAAGGTAGGACAATTAAACTTACCTAATTAAAAAAAGAACTCTTGAAAGGTAGGCAGTCTAGACACGTGAGTACTTGAAAAACCGTCAAAATTTAACAAAATAGAACTTGCCTTATAAAAATAAATTCCCAAGAATTTCCTTAATTAATTTCCATAAAATTTATGCAAAAGTTGGGATGCTTACGGTAGCCTTTACGGTAAGGCTAACCGTTAGATCTTACCGTTAATACTTACCGTCACCCTGTCTTGATCAGTCTACGGTTTGGAGTTACCGTTAATGCCCGGATCCGATGCCAGCGGTAGCACCTTACGGTAACGAGTTACCGTAAGTAATCGTTAAGTCTTCAGAAATTGGCGAATTTTCATCTTTTCCTACACATCAACCTTGCAAAAACGTATCATAGCAATTTTCTTGAAAACTACAAAAATAAAAGAAAAGAAAATCAAAGAAATAAAATAAAGAGAAAAACAAACACTTGGGTTGCCGCCCAAGAAGCGCAACTTTTCACGTCGCTTGCTTGACGCATTTCTAGAAGTTAATCTTTGGTAGAAGGTGGATCTATGAGCTCCAACACTTCACGATCCTTATTTTTGTCCATCCCTTCACGATAAAGCTTCACTCGATGGCCATTAACTTTAAAAGTCATGTCTTTCTTTTCGTCGTAAAGAGTGACTGCTCCAAAATCGTTTAGTTCCTTGATCACGAATGGTCCGCTCCATCTCGACTTCAACTTCCCTTGAAACAGTTTCAACCATGAGTTCTAAAGTAGAGATAACTTGCCCACTTCCAAAGTCTTATCAATGATATGGCGATCGTGATATTTTTTCATGGCAAGTTTCTGTCTCCAAGCACAGTTATATGCCTCGTTCCTCATTTCTTCAAGATGAGTCAGCTCTAGCATCCGATATTCGCCTTCTTCTCCATTGTCCATGTTGAGCTTTCGAATTGCCCAACTTGCTCTATGCTCTAGCTCAATCGGCAGGTGGCACGCCTTTCCGTAAACTAACTGAAAAGGGGTTAAGCCAAGCACTGTTTTGTATGTGGTTCTATAAGCCCGCAGTGCATCTACCAGTTTTGTGGCCTAGTCTTTCCTATTCAAGCCCACTGTCTTTTCTGAAATGCTCTTGAATTGGCGGTTGCTGGTTTCAACTTGACTGGAGGTTTGAGGATGGTAAGGGGTAGCCACCTTGTGTCGTACTCTACACTTATTCATCAATCTTTCAAATGCTCTATTGCAAAAGTGACTCCCTCTATCGCTTATTATCGTTATAGGGACTCCAAACCTACTAAAAGTGTTTTCTTTCAGAAATTTCAAAACGATGTGTGCATTAGCCTTGCGTGTTGGAATAGATTCCACCCATTTAGACACATAATCAACGCCCTCGAAGATGTAGTCAAAATCGCCGCTCTTTGGAAATGGTCCCATAAAGTTAATTCCCCATACGTCGAAAATTTCTATTACTTGATTTGGCACTAGAGGCATCTCATCTCGCTTCCCTATGTTCCCTGTTCTTTAACGATTGTCGCAGTTTTTGCAATATTCATAAACATCGGCGAACAGGGTTGGCCAATAAAAGCCAGCCAAAAGGATCTTGAATGTTGTTTTCTGTGCTCCAAAACGCCCACTAAGGTCGTGGCAGAACTGCATAATTCTTGTTATCTCATCATCCGGAACACAGCGCCTGTTTAGTCCATCCTTGCATCTTTTAAATACGAAGGGATCATCCCAGAAGTAACTCCTGCATTTATGCAAAAACCTTTTTCTCTCTTGGTAGTTCAAGTGATTAGGTATAATATCACACGCAAGGTAATTCACGATATCCGCATACTAAGGAGTAATAGAAGCATTAAGAGCATAATCATTTTCATATGGAAATAAATCATCAATCATGCCTTGGTCATTATTTTCAGTTACCATCCTAGACAGGTGATCAGCTATAACATTTTCACAGCCACGTCTATCCTTGATTTCTACGTCAAATCTTTGTAACAATAAAATCCAACAAATCAAACATGGTTTACTTTGTGGCTTAGCAAATAAATGGCGTAATGCAGCATGATTAGTATGCACAATGACTCTAGCTTCCACAATATAGGATCGAAATTTATCTAAAGAGAAAACGACTGCTAACAATTCTTTTTCAGTAGTTGTATAATTACGTTGGGCATCATTAAGCATATAACTTGCATAGTAAATAACCCTAAGTAACTTATCGACACGTTGTCCTAGAACAGACCCTACAGCTTCGTTAGACGCATCACACATTATTTCAAATGGTAGGGTCCAGTCAGGGGCAGCAACAACTTGTGCTGATGTAAATTTTTCCTTAAGAGTTTCGAATGCATTCATACAAGCTTCACCAAACACGAATGGAGTATCTTGAGCTAACAATTGACAAAGTAGGCGACTAATTTTCGAAAAATCATTAATAAAATGCCTATAAAACCCTGCATGCCCAAGAAAACTCTGGACTCCTTTAACATCACGAGGGGGAGATAGAGTTTCAATAACATCAAGTTTCGCCTTATCTACCTCCAACCCTCTTCTAGAAACAACATGACCAAGAACAGTGCCAATTTTAACCATAAAATGGGATTTCTCCCAACTCAATGTAAGACTTTTCTCTATGCAACATTCTAATACTTTAGTAAAATTAGCCAGACAACTTTCAAATGAATTACCGAAAATAGAAAAATCATCCATAAACACATCCAAAAAGTCATCAATAAAATCAGTAAAGATGGAAATCATACACCTTTGAAAAGTTGCTAGAGCATTGCATATACCAAACAACATCCTCCGGAATGCAAATGTGCCAAAGGGGCACGTGAAGGTAGTTTTTCTTTGGTCCTCCGGGGCTATAGCCACTTGATAGTAACCAGACAGGCCATCCAAGAAACAGTAAAATTTGTGTCCGTCCAGTTTGTCGAGAAGTTGGTCAATGAATGGCAAAGGAAAGTGGTCCTTCCTTGTTGCTCCGTTCAGCTTCCTATAATCAATACACATTCGCCATCCCGTGGTCAGTCTAGTTGGGACAATTTCACCTTTCTCATTTTTTGATTATGGTGATGCCGCCTTTTTGGGGTACTACGTGAACCGGGCACACCCATTTACTATCAGAAACTGCGTAAATGATCCATTCATCTTTCAACTTAAAAATCTCTTTCTTGACCACTTCATACAATGTCGGCGTCAATTTACGCTGGCTGTCTCGTACTGGTCTTGCATCAGGTTTTAATTCTATTCGGTGCATGCAAATGGCGGGACTAATACCTTTTATGTCGCTGATACTCCATCATATGGCTTCCTTATTTTTTCTTAGCACCGTCGTTAATTCTTTTTCTTCAAGCTCTTCTAACCCAGAATATATAATAACAGGCTTTTGGTTGTTAGGCTCGAGAAAAACGTAATTCAAATGGCTTGGTAGTGGTTTTAACTCCACTTTAAGATCAATCTCAGGTGCATTAGCTATTTCATACAACTCGTTGTCAAAATCTTCGAAATCTTCAGTAATTTTACTTAGATCAACTTCTAATAAATCTGCCACCCTCCTTAAAAATTCGGCGGCGTCCGCGTCGCCCAAGTCGTCCAAAACTGTGATTCATTTAAGATCGTGGACGCATGATGCAATAGGATCAAAGAATGACAAATCATCTTGCATAGCAGGGATAGGAGTATTTTGAATATCCTTAAGGGAAAATGTCACTGATTCACCCAAAACGGTCATTGTCATCCTTTCTTTATGAACGTCGATCAAGGTATGGGAAGTAGACATAAACGGGCATTCCAACAAAATGGTGTGCTCTTTGCTCTCAACCGGTACCTTGCCAAAGTCCAAAATCACAAAATCGACTGGTATCACTAACTCTCCAACCTGCACTAAAACATCCTCAACAATTCCCAAATGTTGCCGAATCGAACGATCAGCTAACTACAGATGCATAGTCGTTGGTTTCAGTGCCCCAAGATTAAATTCCCGATACAGCGAGTACGGCATTAGGTTAATACCAGCCCCAATATCCAACATTCCCTTTGTTGTTTGTCCATTGGCCAAGGAAATAGTAATGCAGGAACTTCTAGGGTCTTGTTCCTTAGGTGGCAATGGTTTCTTAAAAACTGCATTCACTTCCTTTGTCTAAGCAGCTAATGATCGAACATCGAAGGCGGCATAACACGGATTCTGATATCGTCCTATGCCTTTCCGGCTTGGTTTCGGGTTCTTCGGCCATGCTATATGCTGATGTGTTGCTAAACGTCTCTCCCTTGACGCATGTTCTTTGAAAAACTTTACGTAGGCAAGCATTATTTTGATTACATCCAGAAGTGGGAAGTTAATATTGACGTTCTTTAATAGATTGTGCAGTTCCATAAATCTTTTGTTTTCTTTAGCAGGATGCAAACGTCTTGGGAAAGGACCAGCATCCTTGATTTGTGTTGGCGATTTCTACGACAGTTATGGTGAAGGATCATTGTCATGGGTAAGGAAACCATTTGGAATTGTCCCCTTAATAGATCCAGGAACATATATATTGGATGACTTATGGAGTTGATAAACTGGTTAAAAGCATCCTCCTTAGTGGGAGGTGGTGTATTGTCCTCGACGTCGACTTCCTTGTCTCTGTCAACTATCCCTTTGTCGATCTTCTTTCCACTGCGAAGGATATGTACCGCCGACGCTTGTTGTGCTTGGCTTGGGAGTTTACCCTTCTCGTTTGAGAGCCAAGCTAGGTGGTCCGACAATTGACCAATTGCTACTTCAAGTTTCCTCAGCCCAGCTATATTATCATAAATAGCCTTTTTCATATCAGTGATATCATTTAGAGCCTGCACGAGTCCATCTCGGTTTTTAATAGTTTCGGCCACTTGATTCTGCTGTTAGACCAACAGTTGATCAGTTGATTGAACTATAGTCGACACCTGCCCTTACGTATGGAAATTATTTTGGGGTGGTGGCAATGGTGCTTGAGCATGTGGTGGCGGGTATTGTGGATCGGGAGGCATATAATTTGGTCTTCCTGGGCCCCACTTGAAAATAGGATTGTCACGTTGCGCAGTAAACTTAATTTGCTAATTTAAATAATTTTGGATTGCGTGAACGTCTTATTGCTGTTCAATATTGTTTGGACACGTGTCTGCTAGATGCTGGGGGGATCCACATCGGTAACATGTTGCAACAGTCTTCTTAGAAGGGGCCTTGCTTGCCCGCTCGGCTTTCCAAGCTGCTAATTTTTCGTCAAATATCTCCTCACACTCTGCCTTGACTAATTTGCCCTCATCGAGATCTGGATCGGGGATAGATATTTCATTAACTTTCAATTTCTTTGGCCGATAGTTGGTTTGTCTAGACTTTTCGCTCTGCTTCTCCAACACTCGTTTTGCCTTGATGGCCGTCAAATCTACAAAATCTCCTCTCGCCGCTATTTGAACTTCTCTCTTTCCATGGTCCAACAACCCATCAAAGAAAAATTGGTTCGTCATCTCGGGGGAGTAGTTATGGTGGGGGCAAGCTTGAAAAAACGTCTTGTAACGCTCCCATGTTTCATGAAATAGCTCACCCTCCAATTGTTCAATCGTAGCTATTTGCCTTCGAAGATGCCCCGTGGTTTGTGCTGAATAGTATTGATTTAGGAATTCCTCGCTTATCATCTCCCAATCAGTCAACGATCCATGTTCTAGGGATAGTAACCACAACTTCGCCTTGTCTTTCATGTTGTAAGGGAAACAAACCATTTGCACCTCCTCCTGGTTAAGGCCATGAACCACAAATCTACCCACTTCATCTACATAGTAGTTCAAAAATGCCAAATGATCTTCATGGGCACCTCCGTGGAAAGACGAGAGGAAATTCATTTGATGCAGTTTAATCTCCACTTCCCTTGTAGTTGGTCCAAGAACAATAGCGGAGCTAAAAGGTACAACCTTCGGACGTGCCAAATCACACTGTCTAGGTGGTTGAGCGTGTCTCGGTGCTCTCTCTCGATGATAGGTAGCCTCATAATCTCCTTCGAAATCATGGTCATCAAACCATTCATCTACAAACTCACGTCGAGGGATTGTTCTGTCAGAATAATCGTCACCCACGTCCTCATCATGTTGTGCGTTCCTTCCTCTATTTCCTTGTCTTAGTTGTAAAGGGGCCCGATTCTTTGATGGTTGATTGTGACCTCCAAAGTATTGCGGTTCGCTTCCATAATTTCTATGTCTTCGTGTTTGAAGTAAGGGTAAATCATTGTTTAGAGCGTCGAATTACTCATTATGGCCGCCTCCATGATTAGATCGTCTCTCCATGGACTCGGGAATCTCGTCGCACACAAAATTCGTGTCTAAAGAAGAATCGCTCTCAGAAACTTGTTCGGGTCTTGGTCTCGTTCGATGTGTGCAATGGATGTCGTCGAAGAATGGTGCAAGATCGAGTTGTAGTGATCGTCTACCTTGCATAAACTCAACAAGACATAAACGCACAAAGCGGCAAAATCTAAACTAAGAACACGAAAGCAAATAAACGAAGAAAATAAAATGTAATAAAAAAAATCCTAGACTCCTTATTGTTTTCCCCGGCAACGGCGCAAAAATTTTGAACCAAACTTTTGTGCACCCCAGTTAAAGATATTTTAAATTAATTACATGCAAGCTTACTCGCAAGAGACGAGGACGCTTGTAGGGTGGGTAAGTTGACTCAAGTCGATTCTCTCGAGGACAACTGTTCGGTATCTTGGATGTTTTTCTCAATAATAATTAAGCACATAAACTTATACAAATTGGGGGTTTTCTTTGAGATTGATTATTAACTACTAATTTGAAACGCAAGACTTGAACTTAAATTCAAAATTATTTATTCTAAATCACCAACTAAATTATTTAACCTAAATAACCAGCTGAAAACTAAACCTTATGATTAACTCAATTTAAAACTCCAAATTTAATTAACTATAACCTAAATTAATTCTCTAATTAATTAACTAATAAGCAATTCTAATTAAAATTCGAAATTAATTAAGAACTAAGAACTAGAACTAATTCGCATCAACCAGTAAAACTATAAACTAACTGAATTAACCAACTACGAACTACGACAATACATGAATTAATCAACTACGATCCTAACGATTACTAAACGATCATAAAAACTAAGAAAAACTATGAAAACCAATCGCATGAATATTCTCAACTAAACAAGAATCAAATATCCAACATTAAACATATGAAATTGAATCTAAACTAAGATTAACCAACCAAGTACATTCAGTAAATTCAAAAACGGAAACAAATTTCAAGAACATAAACTAACTATTATTCGAAAAGCTTTGAAAACTAAGAATTAAAATTAAGAAATTAAAGAAAAGTTGAAGAGTACGTATTCTACTGGAAATTTAAAGTTCTTCAGCTAATCCTAAGAGGAAACGCAGCGAATCGGTTGCGAAATGGATGAACGGCGTCGAACGGGCTCCGAAACTCGTCGTCGTCGATTCTTGGGTTGCTCTTCGATCTTCGCATTTTTATGTTGTAATCCGACTCTAAATCCTATTATTATGTTTATGTTAAGTTTTTAGGGTTGAAAGTACGCTTAGAACTCGTATTAATGGGTGGTTTATATAGAAATCACATATCTTGGGCCGCAAGTTAAACATGTTGGTTACTGGGCCCGTTAACGGTAGCACTTTACGGTAAGGAGCTACCGTAAGCAGCTACTGTAAACACCTCTGTTGCCTCCTTACGGTGATGCTTACGGTAAGGTGCTTAATCGTTAACCCTACCGTAGTGCCCGCAGCGCTCCTTTTACGGTGTGGTTTACGGTAAGGCTTACGGTATGGTTACCGTAAAGAATAACGGTTAGCCTCCAAAACTTGCTACTTCTTCGTTGGAATGCTCGATTCTTGTCTCTTAATCATCAACCTTTATCTCTTACGTGCTGAGCCCTTCTGGTTACTTAGTTGTATGGCGAAAAATAGAGATAATTAACCTTTTTGCATCAATTAAGGTCAAAACATGGTAAAATAAGCTGGAAATACAAATATATGAATTGAAGCTTATACTATCCAACTTATACCAAAAATAAAAAAAAATAACTAAAATACTACTAATAACAAGCATAAATACGTGTTAATCAGTAACCCTCCGACCACCTGATAGAATCAGGTACTTGGTTTTCCATAACTGTGAACACCCTTTCTTGTGGGAATACCAAGGGTGTAAAGTCATCTTCAATTCATAACCTTCCACCACTTCTTGTTGCTCCGCTACTATCTATCCCTGTAGTTAAGAGTTCCTGAGCAGCTTGCCTCGTGTCTCTTCTAGGTTCCGACCTCCTGGGTGCTACTCTTTCTAATTCTGCGAACTCTTGTCCGAACCGTGATCTATGCTCTTCTTCAGCCTCTTCTATGCGTATGTACTTCACGCACATATCCAAAACCTCCTCAATGTGTGTGCAGACTGCTTGGCCAGCGATTTTCGTAGACCTTGCATCCTCAATACTTGGTGTAAATATCCCTCCTTCATCTCATCCATGGCGGCGAGCAGCCCTAGTAAACCGGGCCACATAAATCTTCAAAGTTTCCTTAGGTCGCTGCACCGTTGAAAGAGAGATTGTGTAGTCTTCGTATGTATTTTGGCACTAGCGAAATGCTTTAGAAAGGCTGACTTCATGACCTGGAAGCTAGTGATCCACCCGGGCGCCAGTTGATGGAACCAATCTTGTTATATCCCTCTAAAAGTAGATAAGAAGGCCCTACACGCTACATCGTCTATATACAGCCTCAACACCGCCTCGTTACTTTGTCCTAGAGTTAGTAGTTCCAGTCTATATTCCTCATCTTTCTCCTTAACCTCATCATCCTTGCTATCGTCTTTGCCTGCCAAAATCTTCTCTAACTTCTCTACCTTGCTCGGAGGCACCAACCCCATCAATCGCTCAATGAATACTTTGTCGACGTGGCAGGTTCTCCCCTTTGGTAATTCCTTCCACTCTTTTGTTCCTATGTGACTAGCCTTTTGTTTAATTATTTCTAGAGTCTTTTTATTGTTTTCTCCCCCTGGTTTTTTCACCTTTTCCTTCCCTGGCAATGGTGGTGGTGTGGTCGTGGTCGTTTGGTTCGTTGTATCCCCTTGAGGTGGTGTTTGTTCCTCTTCAACCTATTTCCCTTTGTCTATCTCTTTCGCCTTGCTCGTCTCAGATCTAAAATCTAAGGTTTGTGGTATGATGGTTCTTCCCTTCATGTTTTGCTCATTAAAATCCCCACGTCTTTTTCTCAAGGACTCGATGTCCCTCTTTTCCACAAACGGCGCCACTTTATGTGACCAAAACGTTTGGTCCAAGAAAAGAATGTAATAACCTAAAATATGTGTTAGGCGACCTGATAGCCCTCAAGAAAGCTCCGTGCGACCAAAAAAATCTGCAAAACAGAACCCAAGCAAGATAACCCAGGCGTAGGCCCTCCGATACTTAAGTCAGATATTTTTCGAGAGTGATATGCGAGAGCTCAAAACGTAGGATATAAGATCAAATTAGAGATAAAAGTGAGGCATGAGTTACCATAGATATTAGAACTCCTTTTAAATTACCATATTGACCATGGGCCAGTATCCATTCCTTGTCTTTATCCCGTTGGGACCCCATACCATAGTTCGTATCAGCCCACCATGTCCCAAGACCATGTTAACCATAAAGTCCAGCTCCCAATACCGAGCTGTTATAATACTATTTACCTGATAAGAGCTTGCCACACTCATATAAGATCTTTTCACTCCTACACGAGAGCTTGTCACTCCTACATGAGAGCTCGCCACTTTCAAAATAGCTCACCCCCCTTATAGAAAGATTACCCCTTCTAAAAGGGGAGGTCGCCTCATTAATCCACATAAACCTGCATGTTTACCGACCTAGATAATTGATGTTGTATCAGTAGCCCACCAATATCATATCTTGATTTCATATATAAAGTAAACCAAGCTCTTGTTATTCTTGAAGATAGATATGTTTAATGTTATTCTAATGTCTTTGTAGGAGAGTCACCCAAGCTTTCTTACAAGTTTGCAGCAGATGCAATATTAATATTGGTGCAATTTTCAAGATAAACTAATGCTCCAATGACGCTCAAGTAAGGAACTTCTTATCCTAAAGATTAGTCGTTATCTTCTTGAGGTCTAAATGGGTCCTTATCCTCTTAAATGCTTTAGACAACCATTGGTAAGCTTAGTGAGTGAGATTTATCTATATTGAACCTTTGTAAAACCTTTTTTACGAACCAAAATTTCGTCAAGGAGATGCTCAATCTGTAGGAAAATACTTGGTTTTGCTCAAATCTTTCATTTCAAACTCCGTGTTTAAGCATGAGCTAGCTTCCTCAATTATCCTACGCATTCCAATAATATTTATGTCATCAACATAAACTGAGATGATACAAAATCCATTCAACGATATCTTTATAAATATGCAAGTTATCATTATTTATATATTCCATCTTCATGTCATCAAGCATAAACTGAGATGATACAAAATCGCATTCAACGATATCTTTATAAATATGCAAGTTATCATTATTTATATATTCCATCTTCATGTCCATCAACATAAACTGAGATGATACAAAATCCATTCAACGATATCTTTATAAATAAGCAAGTTAATCATTATTTATATATTCCATCTTCAAGAGGAATTTGCTTAGTCGGTTATACCACATTCTGCCCTAACTCTTATAGGCCATATAATGATCTTGAAATTTAATAGGATGTGGTTTTCATTTCCCATCATTTGGGAATTAAATCCATCAAATATTTTGATATGATTATTCTTTGTCCATTGACCCATATAAGTACAGGTTATCAAATATAGTAGTGGCAAGTATGGTCTTTATAAAGACTAGATTGAACTAAATACCTCAATTCCAATACATATGATTTTATTTAGAAAATGCTCTAATGAAGGTTTAAATAATTAAACAAATTTAATATGTAAGAAATAAAAAATAAATAAACATAGGAGAAAACATATAATGGAAAATGATTCCAAGCCAATGATTTCGTTTGATAAGAATCCATTTATGATAAATAACCTTCGCTTGTTTCAATCCTTTAAAGTATCCCTTAGGTCATCAAACAACTTTGATAAATATAGGCAAAATTCAGAAATTAGTCCACTAACTTTGGATAGTTGGGGATTTTAGTCGACCAAATACATGGGTAGCGATTTTAGTCCACTAATTTAAAAGAAATCGCACATTTAGTCTATTTCTGACCTGAAATTTGAATTTTGGCCGGAAATTAGATTTTGACCCGATTTTTGGGGATTTTGACCGGCCAACATGGGACGGGTGGCGATTTTAGTCCACTAATTTAAAAGAAATCGCACATTTAGTCCATTTATGACCTGAAATTCGAATTTTGCCCGAAAATTGAATTTTGACCCAATTTTTGGGGATTTTGACCGGCCAACATGCCACATATGTGCTGACTTAATTTTCATTTTAGTTATAA
Organism: Phtheirospermum japonicum; assembly: GCA_014905375.1. NCBI lineage: Eukaryota > Viridiplantae > Streptophyta > Magnoliopsida > Lamiales > Orobanchaceae > Phtheirospermum > Phtheirospermum japonicum. The sequence goes on from BMAC01000867.1 coordinate 111,196, forward strand.
AAATTAATAATGCCACGTGGGTATTTATTAAAACAAAAATAATAAAATAAAGTAAAAAAAAATGAAGAAGACTTGGGAGACATCATCTCTATACTTTTTAAGCTAAAGTTGGCATTTCAATTTTGAACCACACGCACACGAACCCAGAGATAAACCTCCTAATCATTCGAATTCAAAAAAACAAATTAAAAAAAAAGGTATGAACGCAATCAAACCTCACGCCGGAAGCTATCAGTTAATATCCGTAGTCAAAACTCACATTTTTGCGAATACGAATAGGATTAGCATCTCAGCCGGCCGGAGAAGAAATCTCTCGGTAAAATTCAGCAGCGACGGCGGTGAGAAAAAAACCGAACCGCAAAGTTTCTTATCCCTAGAAGAAGCCGGTTAAGTTGAGATTTCTGGTCTCAGCACTCACGAGCGGATTCTTCGTTTTTTTTTACTTTATTTTATTATTTTTGTTTTAATAAATACCCACGTGGTATTATTAATTTTTATAATTAAAATGAAAATTAAGTCAACACATATGTGGCATGTTGGCCGGTCAAAATCCCCAAAAATCGGGTCAAAATTCAATTTCGGGCAAAATTCGAATTTCAGGTCAGAAATGGACTAAATGTGCGATTTCTTTTAAATTAGTGGACTAAAATCATCACCCGACCCATGTTGGCCGGTCAAAATCCCCAAAAATTGGGTCAAAATCCAATTTCCGACCAAAATTCAAATTTCTGGTCAGAAATGGACTAAATGTGCGATTTCTTTTAAATTAGTGGACTAAAATCGCCATCCGTGTATTTGGTGGACTAAAATCCCCTTTCATATTCTCGAAAATCTTCTGTATCCCGTACCACTTCCCCTGTTCCCCTAAGGTTGAAATAATAGTCATAAAAATCTTCGGATCCGGATAAACTCCTTGTTCCTGCATCCTATCGAACAAATCGAGCGCACCATCATATTCCCCGAACTTACAATGCCACCTAATCAATGAGTTCCATATCTTAACATCTGGATTTATACAATCATCAAGCATTTTATCAAGCACCTCCAATGCTTCCCATAATTCCCCGTGTTTCCCAAAAGTATCGATGATGCTACTGTATATCCTCCGATCCAATGCCATCCCCATCGCTCGTACCTCCCCCAAAAACCCCATTGCCTTCTTTCACATCCCGTTATCCCGATAAATTTCAATATTTTTACTGTACACGTAAGAATTCGGAGAGTAGCCATTTTTATTCATCTCCGCAATCACGGGCCACGTGGCGTTCAGACGCCCCGCGCTCACATGGTAATCAATTAGGATCTCGAACGTCTTTCGATTCCTCTCTAGCCCTAAATCGTCGATAGTCGCTAACACATTATCGCAAAGCTCTAACAGGCCTTTCTTCAAACAGCTTCTGAGCATGGCGTTGAATAATCTAATTTTCGGCCTGCATCCCCAAATCATCATATCCTGGAAAATCGCGTCCGCTTCTAACGTCCTTCCGACGTTCCCAAGACTGGTTATTAAGCAGGAATAAGATGTAGAATTGGGCCGACAGCCCAAAGCCTCCATTTGGGCTAGCAGAACCATGGCGTCGTCGACTTCTCCTTCTTCGCAGAGCTCGTATAACATTTCGTTGTACGCATCGCAGGAAAGCTCCTTCGCGTTGCTGATTGTGTGCTCGTGAATCGTATTTAGTTAATAATTAGCCAATTCTGAATCGGGATAATTTGCGAATTTGCAATCACGCGATTGATAAGAAATTAGAGCAATCTGTTTTGAATGTTTGTCATGGTGGTTGAAAGAAAACTGAAAGAGGGATGAGAAATTGTGGAAAAAATTTTGACGCGAAAGTGAAAAACCTTCATGGCAGCGGCGGCCGCTGCCTGCGGCTCGAGTTCGATGGCGCTGGTAGAGTATGTTTGCCGCTGGTGGCTGGTGGCGGCAACGAGGGAGAATGCGGAAGAGGTGGTGGCGGAGATTGAGGGAGTGGGGGAATTCGGCGGCGCCGGTGAGGTGATGGTGCGCACGACTGGGTGTGGGAATTTGGGGATGGAGGTTTGTTTGGAATTCAGGAATGGATGTGTGGAAGGTCAGGTTAAGCGACGATTGTAACCTGAAGCGCGTCTAATATGTAGTTATAAGCGACGGTCCTATTTTGGAAGCGCGGCCAAAAGAGTCCGAACTTATTGGTGACGCTTCTCCCAATAAGCGCAGCCCGAAGCCAGAATTTGAGGCGCTCTATAAGTGGTGGTTACTTCAAGAACCGCCACCCGGTGTGTTATTGGTGACATTTCCCTCTTGGACCTCTGCCCGATTGTTTTGTTTAAGTGTCGGTTTCAAAAGCAATCGTGGCTTATAGTATTATTTGTGGCGGTTGGAATTCAATAACCGCCACCCGAACTCGATTTTTTTTAATTTTGTTTTCATAAGTGACGGTTCTTTGCTAACAAGCGCCACCTTTGCACCTTTTGCAGCGGTTTCTCATTGAACCGTCACTTATGCACCGCCTCTAATAGACTTTTTTCCACTAGTGTGTGGTCCTCTTTTCACGACTATTTTAACTTATTTTCTTCCTTTTAACATCCTTCATGTATCCTTGGTCTCCTAACCCAGGGTAGTCAATGCTCTTGTTCCAAAAAAGACTTGAAAAAACCTATCATTTTACTATGGAAAAAAATGAGAAAAGTGTAATATTTTCTAAGAAGCACTTAAATCATGGAACACCGCATGAAAAATATAAGTGTAGCCTTCAAAATGCTATGAAATATACCCTTACCAAATGTGTAGACGATGTTGTTCACGATCCTCACGATATAGATCTATCAATTTACTCGTCATTCGTATATAAGGACGTGTATACTCTCAAATAAATTCAATATGTGCTTACCCCATAGGCTTCACAATCATCTTTGATCACTACTAGTGCCAATGGCACATGTATACGATTTATGAATCAAAAGGTCTTTATTTCGATTCTAATGTAGGCTATTTGGTAAGATAGGGAAATTTGGATAAAGTGAATTCATACTTAAAAAAGTCTAGAACTAAAATTACAATAAAATCAACTTCATTATCAATTTAAACACTTGAAGCTTTTAAACATTAAATTACATCATAAGCTTCACAGAAACCCAAAAAATCAATAAAATCAAAAGCCTTTATAATTTAGGCACATCAGTCAATCATATCGCTAAAGTCCCTTATTATTATTATTATTATTATTATTATTATTATTATTATTATTATTATTATTATTATTATATACTATAATTTTTATAAATTTATTATTTTTCATTTTCTTTACATACAATGCAACAACATAAAATTCCTCCCAACACCGTTTAAACTCATTCCACCAACACAATAGTCTACCCTCATAAAATATAAGAATTACATGACACAGTTTTGAGAGCGTAAAATAATCAAGATACTAGGGACAATTTCATTTGTAGCGATTTCATTTGTAGCGATTTATATGTAGAAGGATAGGCTAAAAGTCTCAAACGAGCTAACTAGGGACGATTTCAGTTGTAGCGATTTATTTGTAGAAGGCTACTCCAAAACCGCCTTATATCCTTCTCATAAACCATACACACCATCCATGATCAAGGCTCGAGTTAAGTTCTAGCGACCACACATAATAAACAAATCACTCAAATAGAACACAACTTTGCCACGAACTCACAAGGTATGTCAAGTGAATATGATAATCAAAAAATCCAAAGGATCCACAATATCAAAGATATTTTTTACCAAAACTCGACTCGACTGCTAAGTGATCGTACATATTTGTTTGTGTTTTCACTTGTTTTGCATCTTGTTTTGTATGTTGTAATGGATTTTAGGTCATGTTTTCTCTTGTTTTTCTTTCTTTTAGCTTTAACGTAGCTTGTGTCGACTTTTATTCATTTTAGTAATCTTTCTCATATGGTTTGTAAATATTTATTTTAGTTTAGTTTTCTTACCTTTCTAGTTAACCAAGTAGAGCCAAGTGCATCCTCGAGAGTTTTGATCAGATTGGGTCAACGAAAACATGACAAGGGTTTACAAAACATGCCCGTCGATCGACCAGCAATCGACGTATCACCGATGCACACCTCCCGCCTGCGTCGAAAGCATGAGTCAATTTGCCTATCGAGGAATGCGAGATACCGTCAATCGACTCAGTACATCGACGTGACATCAGTGCGTGCCTGCCGACGCTTTGATAGCATGAGTCGATTGACTTGCTGAGAACTTTATGCCATCATCAATCGACAAGAGTCATCGACCCACGATCGACGACAGTGATACAGTCGATCGATGCAAGTAGATGGTCGATCGACGGTCATTATTTCTGGATAAAACTATCATGGTGTCCTCCAGAACTCATGCTATTGAAGAGGCAACACTTTCCAACTGTGACGAGATCTAGATACTTACCTATTTTCAGACCTAGAAAACTCATTTTTAAACACCTTTTTCACCCCCTTTTTTCTCATTTGATAATTTAGCAAAAACTTAGCTTTCGTTCTTGATTTTAAGACTACGATAGATTGGATTTTGAGAAACCATCTCCCTCGTCTTTCTTGGTCATTAAGATTTGAATAATTTGTTTGGGTAATTTATATACTCGATTCCTTGACTTTTTCTTGAGGAATTCAATAATTGTTTGGAAGATGTTGGTTACTTATGTATGGATTTTTGTTTAGTTGTTGAGTTTGGGATTGAATTTGTTGACGAAGGATTATTTAGATTCTATTGTTATTTTCATGATTTAGAATCAAGATTGTTATTCCTTCGGTGTTTAGAATATAGACGAGTTCATAATACCTATTTGACTTTGATTTAATTATCAAACACTTTTGGTTTCCTACATGTTTTATTCTCGTTATTTATGGTGTCCAGTCCTTGCTGATGTGTCCATAGATTGTTACATTTAAGTTTTTAAGTTAATTTTCTCTTGTTTTCTAAAAAAAAACCAACAATCATTGATCGCGAGTTTAGTTATATTGTGTTAAAATGAGCATTTCGATTCTGATTGCCATTCCTCGAGAGATTTGACTTGAGTCAAGCTCACCACTTACAATTGCTCCGTTCTCTTGCGGGCGAACTTTTCTATAATAAAAAGTAAGTGCGAAAGTTTGATTCAAAATTTGGCGCCGTTTTTGTGGAATGCCATGCTTTTCAAATGACCGTTCATATGTGATTATTTAGTTTAGTATAGTCTTATTTTATTCTGACTCGATACGTTTAATTATTTGTTGAGTGTATTGAAGGACGATGAGCACTTGGTTGAGAGATTTTCCCTTTCTTAGACAACATCAATAGACTTAATCGTACTAGAGCCATACCCGTAGGAGTTGAAGATGATATTCCTCGATAAGAACTGATAAACGAGCCAACGGTGGCTCTTCCCGAAGCAAATCCAAACTTACCAGAAGATCAAAATGAGCAAAATGGCATTCCATACCCGTTCATTAGTCTGAACATAAATAATTATCCTAACGCTCGAGTGCTTACATTAATCAAAACCAAGGCCCTCACAGTGCTCCACATTACAATCAAGATCTAAGAGAACCTCACCCACCTCACCACCATGTTCCACATGTTCTTCATGAGCCATAAAAATAGTACTATCAACAAGCCCGACAAGAAGCCCAGGGACCTTACATGCACCCAAATGGAATTTACCAACATCAAGAACCCCGACCAACTAGTATGAAAGAATTCGCTTGGCCCGTAATCGGCCCGTCCACTTCATGCATCCATTTGGGCCCCATTGCCCGAGATTATGATGTCAAGGCGATTCACTTTAATCAATTGTCCTTCTATGGTCTTATGAATGAAGATTCTCTCAATTATATTCGAGAGTTCTATGATGTCATCCAAACGTTCCCCCTTCAAGGCCTTAATGAAGATCAACTCAAGATATGGGTAAGTGTAGGACGATAGCTGGGAGCACACTATTTTGTTGGGTCGGCCATTCATGGCCACAATAAATACGTTGATTGGTTTAAAAAAAATGGCAGAATGACCTTATCCATTTTGGACGAAATGGTCACTTTCTCCATTAGTGACTTTCAAGCTACTCCTTCTTCATCCATGGATGCCAAATGCTCATTCATTGATCCTATCGCTCCCTTAGTGCAATAGAAGCTTGAAGAAGAATCTGTTGTTCATGAGTTCTTTACTCAAGGCAATACCGCATGATTCACCGAGAATGAAAATTAGCTAAATCCCAATTTGGAGGGGATGATTGATTTTTGTGATCTAGGAGATAATAAACACGATATTGATCTAAAGTGGAACTCAGGCCCCTCCCGAGTCACCTCAAGTATATGTTCCTTGAAGAAGGTAAAAAGAAGCCCATCATCATTTATCCAAACTAACGAGTGAAGAAGATAAAGCATAGATTGACATTCTTAAGAGATTTCAAGGAGCTATTGGGTGGAGTTTGGGGTGTTAGAATAAGGTGACCAACAAGCCAACTTGTGGCTGTGGTCTGACCATTCTCTAATAATACAATCGGTTTTTATTCGTAATAATATCTTTTATACATATTGGCATTCCATATCTTTTATCCCATGCTTGTTGCATAGGTATGGTCCTGATGAAGTTATTTTATTACGGTGGATTGGTCTAGCAGAACCGTGAGATAATCCAGCACGTAATGTAACTCGTCGAACTTGTTCCTAGTCAAAGGGTTACGCCATAATGAGGATACAGGCCTTTCCCATTAAGACTAGTACTTAGTGTATGTGGACCGCATCTCATCGGTCACGGTGTCTGGACATCGACATACATAAGTAGGTGCTCATAAGATGAGTTCACTGAACTCCCTCACCTAGAAATCTCTAAGTGGTTCCCACTCATCGTGTAGATGATTTCTATGGTATAGCGTACAACATTAATCCTTAAGACCCAGACCTCACCGTGACTTCACTAGAGGACAGGCTATGTTGTGACCTGTCTCTGTGTCTCTTTGGAGGCCAATCAAAAGGGCAACGTTCACATAGTCGGAATCTAGTGGGAAGTCTGTGCATGGTAGTAGGGGATTCGGACGCATGATAAGTCATGGATGTCCTGTGTGTTCTGATGGTTGATAAATCCTCGGAGTCTCTGGCCAGAGCTGATAGTGGAGGTGTTTAGAGAAATGTGTTTCTCTAAGTCACACACGAACGGATTATCTTGAACCTAGAACGTACACACAGTTATTGAACTAGAAAGAGGTCTCGATGAACCAATACCTCTTGTTCAATCGGGACATAGATCGCGAAGGGATCGTACTGTACATATAAGCTATATCACAAGGTTCTTGCAGGCACTTCATTTGTATCTAGGGAATTGTGATGCGTTGTTGCTAGGCGCCTCTCATAATTCGTTGGGTTCTGGTTTGACCAGTGATTAAGTAAAATGAGTTTTATTTAATCAGGGACTCTAAGGGACGAGTTCATATAAGAACAATGTGTTGTTCGAATCACAATGTGTTGTGAACCCACGGCTAGCTTACACCTGAACCATTGAGGGTCACACCACGTGTTTCCTGATTATTGAAAACGATAGCTAGAAATTAATTGTTAATTTTAGCAAAGTTAGATGTCAATATGATTGAATCTAAATTGAGAAAAATACGAGAAAGTTATTCTGGACGCGAAAATATAATTGTTATATTTTTCGAAATTATCGTTTGTGAGAAATGATTTAATTCCAATGGGGTTTTTAATTTATAATTGGATCGACCCAATAAACCATTTAAAATTAATGGGCCGGTGTTTTATTAAATTAAAGGGCTTGATTTCATTTAATAAAATGGCCCATCCACTTTTGAGCCCATTTGTTTTTGGGCTTGTGATTTAATTATAAAACAAAAGGAAGAATAAGGCTTGGTTTTATTTTTTTGAAATGGGCCACTTTGAAGCCCATTTTGTTGGGCTTGGTTTTAAAATATATAAAAAAAAAAATAAAACAAAACAGACGGGTTTTATAAAAAGAAGAGGAGGAGTTTTGTTTTTTGGGTGATAACACAAAAAACACACAGACGGGATTTTTTTTTGCCCTAGCCGACAAACCCTATAAGCCGTCCACTTCCTCCATTCGCCGGTGCTTGCCGCCGGCCGCCGCTCGTATATTTCCCGTCGTTCTCAATCTCACGACGAGACTAGTGCCTCGTCGAGAGTACATCGGATTACACGGTGTGTGACACCGATTGCCGGAGACGACAACTTGCCGGTCACCTTGCACCTCCGCACGCTGGCCGGATTTTTTTACCCACGCCGGACCGCATCGGAACCGCTCCCCGACTGCGTCAGTCGCACCATCGCTGCACCGGAGTTCCATCCGCTGTCGCGGCCAGTTCGACGCCGAAGCCGCCCGCTGCTGTTACGCGATGCCGAAGTTGCCAGTTGTTGTGCCGTGCCGGAGTTCCTCGTCGGCCGAGCCTTACTGCTGTTGTGTCCGCAAGCCAAGGACCGGCTGTCCAAAAGCCGATCAACCGCAGCCCCGTCGCCTCCGCCTAGTTGCCTTCCGAACGTCGCAGCCGAAGTCTCCACTGAACCGCTCCTACTTCGCCGTGAGGTATCCATGGTTGTTCGTCTATATATATATATATATATATGATATATATATAAATGCAGTGCATATGTATTTGTATGAAATATATGTGCAGTGTGTTAATTGTATTGTTTATATATATATATTTGTTGTAAGGTTGCATGCATGATGTGTGTTTATATTATATATATATATATATATGTATATATGATATGTATATATATAATATATAATTGAATATATGATTAATATATTAATATATATATAAATGTTATATATATATGTTTAATATATTAATATATATATATATATATATATATATATAATTGTTATAAATATATGTTTAATAGAAACATATCATGCTCATTCGATTTTGTGAAAATCAAATTGTTTCTATTTATTAAAAACAATTAAAACATTGTTTGAATTAATTGATTGTAAAATTGGACCGTCGTCAATTTGAATTCGATTCAAATTACTTTTATTTAAAAATTTTTATTTTCCGCTGCGCGACGGTACCACCGATTCTCAACAGTGTTATCAGAGCTACTGGTTTTTAAATCAATTAATTGCTTATGTGTTTTTGCTTTTCGAGAGCATGTTGAATTTGTTGAGTTATTGATTTGGATATTATCTTGTATTGGGAATTTCTTATAGCTGAATATTTGGTCGGCCTTAGAATTTCACGGAAAATCACGTGTCAGAGTGTCCGACAGTCTTACGTGTCAAACTGTTTGATAGTCTTATCCTAAAACTTAAATATTCTCGAGTCTCTATAAGAAAAATCAGTTGATCCATAATTTAATGAAATTAAAATCAACAATAGCCCAATAAGATAATCGATTTTTCAAATCAATTTGAATTCGATAAATAAGTTCTGGATTAATTTATTAATTTAAATTGTTAAATTAATTTGAAATTAATAGAACACCAACTGAATCGTTTTAGTTTATCGCTCATATGATGAATGGATGAAACTAAGTTCGATGATGATCCTAAATTGTAAAGAATCAACAATTGATCATKWCWWWATTTCGGATGAGATATAAAATTAAAATCCCTCATTCTTAAAGGTTAAGAATTAAAATCAGGCTATAAAGAAAAACCGATTTGTCGTTCTTTTTCTTTCCTTCTACCAACGGTTAGATTATGTGATAGCCTCTTATGGCAGTGCAGTATGCCGTGTTAGCGGGGAGTGCTGTCATAAGAAAAGCTGTAATCTAATTTACATTAGATGGAGATTTGTATGTGAGATTCTATTGGTTTGACTTGATTGGTCAGATTAACTGGGGATTGCGTTAACCTGATAGAGTTGAGCTTATACGTCTCACATTGGTAGGTCAGACCTGACACACAAAGATTTTGATATTCGCTGGATTAACCTAGGTCATTATCAAGTGTGAGGAAATCTATCTTTAGGGTCACATTTTGATGTGACTGAACTTGTTTCTACCTCTGAACAAACATGGCTGGTCAGATTAATTGGGGGTCGTGTTTGCGTCATTGGACCTAAAGCCCATTAAAGAAAAATATGTTTTCTCGTATTCTGCTAGAGGGTGGTGGAATTCGAATAAATTAGTGGGAGAACAATTAATATGTAAAAGTCCAAACTATTAATTGTATTGATTATTTCGAATAAAAATCTAATCATTGTCTTTCTCTAATTCCTCAGCAATTATGTCTAAGAATCCTCTTGCCTCGATCCTTGACCAAAATAAACTCACTGGCACAAATTTTATGGATTGGATCCAGAATTTGAAATTGGTGCTCACTGTTGATGAGCGTCTCTATGTGCTAACTGAGAGTCCCCCTTCTGAACCCCTCCTTGATGATGCCACTGATGCTCAACGTGCCGAACTTGAGAAGTGGAAGAAAGATGACGTCCATGCGAAGTGCTATATGATAGCATCCATGGTCCCTGAACTTGCAAGGAAGTATGAGCTTTTTGCTCATGCAGCCGATATCAAGGAGAACCTTGAGTCGATGTTAGTGAGAATACTCGGGCGTCTAGGTACYCAGCGACGAAGGAGTTAGTCGCCTTGAGATTGCGTGAAGGGGCTTCGGTCCATGAGCACGTTCTCAAGATGATAACGCTCATTGAGAAGCTGGTGAACTTAGACGTGGTACTTCCTTCTGAGTTGCAGGTGGATTTGATCCTACTGTCTCTTCCAATTTCCTATGAACAGTTCATAGTGAACTTTAACATGAACAAACTCGATCCTACCTTGGATGTGATATTGAACATGTTAGTCAGCTATGAGGCAACCATCAAGAAGGAGAAACCTGTTCTCCTTACTGCTCCTTCTGGAAAGAAGAGTTCTTTCTCAAAGAAACGGAAAAGTTCCGTTCCGAGCAAACTTTTTGCGAAGGGTGGCTCAAYTGGGTCAAAGAGTGGCAAAGTCAGCAATCAAGTTGATGACGTTTGTCACCATTGTGGAAAACCGGGCCACTGGCGCCGATACTGCAAAGATTACCTTGACCAGAAGCGTTCTGAGAAAGGTATGTATTTCATTGAAGTAAACTTGTCCGTTGATTCTTCGTCTTGGGTATTGGATACCGGTTGTGGCTCACATCTTTGTAATGATTTGCAGCTAATGGCAAGAAGCCGAAGACTTGATGTAGGTGAGACCTACCTAAGGATGGGCAACGGAGCAAGAGTTGCTGCCGAAGCCATTGGGACTGTTTATCTTTCTATTTTGAATTCTGATTATCAAGTTGTTTTGAACAATTGTCTTTATGTACCGACTCTTATTTGAAAACTTATTTCTATTCCTTTTTTGGATTTTGAAGGTTTTTCTTTTGTATTTGGAAGTTCACTTTGCTTGATACAGAAGGATAATAAGGTAATATGTAAAGGACAACTAGTTAACAACTTATATGAATTAAATCTAAATAAAATACCGATTAACACTATTTCAGCAAAACGTAAAAATGATAGTCTAAACCCGGCACAACTTTGGCACGCTAGATTGGGTCATATTTCCTTGAGAAGAATGAACGAGTTCACTCGTGATGGATTATTCTCCTTGGAGGATGTGAAGTCACTTGGAACTTGCGAGTCTTGTCTTAAAGGAAAGATGACCAAGTCGCCTTATAAGGGATAAATGGAACGTGCTGAAGGTCTATTGGATTTGATCCATACAGACGTTTGTGGCCCACTAAGTGTTAGTGCTAGAGGGGTTATAGCTACTTCGTCACCTTTACCGACGATTACTCTAGGTACGGGTTTGTGTACTTAATGAAGTACAAMTCTGAAACTTTTGAAAGGTTCAAAGATTTTAGACACGAAGTAGAAAACCAACTCGGGCAACGTATTAAGAAACTACGATCTGATCGTGGTGGAGAGTACTTAAGCGCCGAGTTCATAGACTACTTAAAAGAGAATGGGATTCTCTCTCAGTGGACTCCTCCTGGAACTCCTCAACTGAACGGAGTTTTCGAACGTTGGAATCGAACTTTGCTGGATATGGTTCGATCCATGATGGGATTCACTGAGCTACGGCATACTTGTGGGGTCATGCACTCCTGACTGCCGTATATTTGCTGAATAGGGTTAACACCAAAGCAGTTAACTCCACTCCATATGAACTTTGGCATTCCCGAAAACCTAGTTTCAAACATATTAAGATGTGGGGTTGCCCCGCTTATGTGAAGCGGTTGATGGGAGATAAATTGGATAGTCGATCCGATTTATGCTATTTTATGGGGTATACCCAAGATTCAATGGGATACGAATTCTACTTTGTTTCTGAAGCAAAAGTGTTTGTTTCAAGAAATTCCACTTTCCTTGAGAAGGAATTTCTATTGGATAGAAAATGCAGCATGGTAGAACTCGAAGAAGTTCGAGAACCACAAAACGAAGTTCAAGCACATGAGAATGAGCAAATTAAACAAACCACTAATATACCTCCTGAACCATCGGTACGACGATCCGAAAGAGTTCGGAAAGTAACCGATAGATTATTCCTAGTAGATGAGGTTGATCAAGGATCCGATCCTAGAACTTACATCGAAGCTGTATCTGATACAGATCAGGGACATTGGCTGGAAGCCATGAAATACGAAATGGGCTCCATGTACTCCAACAAGGTATGGACCTTGGTAGATCCACCCGAGGGAATCGTTCCCATAGGCTGCAAGTGGATCTATAAAAGAAAAATTGGAGTTAATGGAAAGGTAGCGTCCTATAAAGCTAGACTGGTTGCAAAAGGGTATACTCGGAAACAAGGCGTTGATTATGAGGAAACTTTTTCACCAGTCGCGATGCTTAAGTCCATTAGGATTTTGRTGGCCATTTCTGCGTATTATGACTACGAGATATGGCAAATGGATGTGAAGACCGCCTTTCTTAATGGTAACATTGAGGAAGAAATCTATATGGTGCAGCCGGAAGGCTTCATATCCACTGAGAGGAGCAAGAGGTTTGCAAGCTCCAGCGATCCATTTATGGATTGAAACAAGCATCCCGAAGTTGGAATATCCGGTTCGACACAGTTATCAAAGAGTTTGATTTTGTAAAGAACCCGGAGGAACCTTGTGTTTACAAGAAGGTTAGTGGGAGCGCAGTGACTTTTCTGGTGCTTTACGTTGATGACATACTACTCATTGGGAATGATGTAGGGATGTTGAAATCAACCAAATCATGGTTATCCACACGTTTCTCAATGAAGGATTTGGGCGAAGCATCCTACGTATTGGGAATACGGATCTATAGAGATAGATCAAGGAAATTGCTTGGCTTGTCCCAATCCTTGTACATAGACATCGTGTTGAAATGTTTTCACATGGAAGAATCCAAGAGAGGTTCCTTGCCAATGTCCCACGGGATTTCTATCGAAATCTATGTGTCCTCAGACACAAGCGGAAATCGATGAGATGAATAGGACACCATATGCATCT
>BMAC01000867.1:125142-180307 GCA_014905375.1 Phtheirospermum japonicum
TATATATATATATATATATATATATATATATATGTATATATGATATGTATATATATAATATATAATTGAATATATGATTAATATATTAATATATATATAAATATTATATATATATGTTATATATTAATATATTAATATATATATATATATATATATATATATATATATATATATATATATATATATAATTGTTATATATATATATATGTTTAATAGAAACATATCATCCTCGTTCGATTTTGAGAAAATCAAATTGTTTCTATTTATTAAAAGTAATTAAAACATTGTTTAAATTAATTGATTGTAAAATTGGGCCATCGTCAATTTGAATTCGATTCAAATTACTTTTATTTAAAAAATTTTGTTTTCTGCTGCGTGACGGTACCACCGATTCCCAACATGGGGAACATCAAGGGAATTAGCCCTGCAGCATGCATGCACTGCATTGTTTTGGAGGAAGGAATGAAGTCGGTTTAAGATAGTCAATGTCGTTTGAATACAATCTTGACGGAGGTCATAAAGAACGAAAATTTTAAGTTGATCGACGAGTGAATCATTTTTCCCGTGCCTGATAGTGAGTCGGTAAGCCCCGTTCATGTGGTTCTAAAAAGGTATGGCACCACAATCATCAAAAATGACAAGTGTGAGATTCACCCACTCGATTGACCACCGGTTGGCGCGTATGGATTGATTATAGGAAGCTTAATGACACCACAAGGAAGTACCATTTCCCACTTCTGGTCATCAATAAATTGCTTGACAAATTGGCCGGCCACCAATATTATTACTTCCTCTATGGCCTCTCTGAATACTATCAAGTAGCATAGCTCTAGAGGACCAGAGAAAGAAAACTTTCAAATGCCCATTCGGGACGTTTGCTTGTCGAAGGATGCCTTTTGGTCTTTGCAATGCGCTTACAACTTTCTAATGTTACATGCTATTCATTTTCATGGATATGATCGATAAATTCCTTGTTGTTTTCATGGACATTTTTTTGGTATTTGAATCATCTTTTACTTACTATTTAAATAATCTATCCAGGGTTCTTGAGTGTTGCATTGATAGTAATCTAACAGTTGGGAAAACAGTCATTTTATGGTAAAAAAGTGCCATTGTTATTAGTCATATTGTGTCAAGTATATTTTTATAAGTGGATGAGGAAAAAGTCAATGTTATTGAAAGTTTAACCCCTCCTACAAACATAAAAGGCATTTGAAGTTTTCTAGGAAACTTTTATTAATTGTCTTTAATAGCTTTTAAATTGGTTTTACTTGTTTTCTAGATCTAGTCCTTGTTTTAAGTGATATTCCTAAATATTCAAGCTTTGTGATCTTACGTTATTGATGTGAGATCTCCTTTTAATTTCACTTTATTTCTTAAGCTCATGTTTAAGATTTAATTGCATTTTGTTTGCTCATTTTTTGATTTCTTGTTATTTCTCATATTTTTAAGATAGATCTAGCTTGCCTAGGGTTTAGATGAGTTAGAACCATTAATTGGGAATTCTTGATGTGTTTAATTATGTGTTTCTCAATTTAGATGGTTATAAGTTTCAAAATTGATTGTTTGACGAACTCTTAATTAGTTTTTGATATTGGTTGAGGCCGAAGGATATGCTAATGTTGGATTAAAGTCAAGTCGACATATGCACATTAAATTTTTGATAAACTGATTAATTAATTGTGGAGATGATTCTAATGGCTTACACCCTCATTTTTTTACTTTTGAAACTCTTTTTTTCCTTAAAATGATTTCTTTCCAATTTCGTCTTTTCTATGCTTTGACTTAATTTCTTGTCATTTGGATTCTCATAATTGACCGTGTATTTACAAATATTAATACCGCTTCCTATTAGTCTTCCTTGTGAATACAACTTGGGAAGATCTTATCGCACTACGATCGACTCCAACCTATTATGGGAATATCTCAAACTTCTTTATTTTAAGAGTGCACAATATCTTGTAATCACTAGTTTTCATTTACACTAGTTTTTCTTTTGTATGTCTAATATATCCATATGATAAGTAGTCTTTATTATACATGATTGTTTTGATGAATTATTTATTATTCTCAATCATACTGATTGTTTCTTGAAAACCGATTCAGTTGTTTCATTTCCGCTGATAAAAGGTTCGGCATCCTAATCTTTAGTTTAGGATGTCTTGATCAACATGGATCCCAACATTTTATCAAAGTCATGTTTATTATTATTTTTTTCCTATGAATTATACGATGTATATCATGTTTTATATGTTGAATAAACATGGATTATACTGATTTTTTTTTTCCCAACGAACTTGAAAATTTTGTCGTTTAAAAACTCTTATTTTTGGAATGAAATATTTACAACATGATCCTTATATTAAGAATGTGTTATTTAGAAATTTGACTATTTTTGGATGAACAATTAAGGTGATATTGATAAGTCTTTGCATTTTTTTCTGAAACTTTGACTGTCTCATAAAAATTGTGTTTAAGTCATGCTTTGATCTTTATATGGTTAGAATTCTTGTGGAACCATCTTTTATTTGTCATTACATTCACTAAATTCTGATATGTGTTGGATTAGTTACGAATTTTTTATTTTGTGGCTATTTTGAAAATATTCAAAAAATCAAAAGGCTTGGTTTAGAAGATGACCATTTTAATTGCATTTTAACCCCTAAACTCTCCATATGATATGAATCATATTTTTGTAATTTTTTAGTGGTCATATTTTTAATCTGAACACACCATCCGACTCAGAAGGTTCGATTAGGGGGGGAAGCTGGATGTGTGGACTGGCTGACCTGGTGGTGAACTGACCGAGTTGACTCAGTTGACCAGTTCAGAAGTGATTTTTATCCTGAACTGCTGGTCCACACATAACCGGTAACACATTGGTGTTGACTGGCATCGACCACCATCCGCCACCACTGTCTGCCGACCTCCAGGTTTTTACCGACGTATGGGGGCATGCGAAGACGCATGAGCAGCGCATGGGAGCATGTGTTGGGTACGTGAGCTCACGTGAGACATATATTAGTCTACTTTTCTTACCTTTTTTGATGCATTCCAATGTGTAATTGTCTCGTTAAGATATTTTAGGTTGTTCATTTACGCCTTGGAGGCATTTATTTAAGTTTGATCTGAAATGTTCATAAACCTTTTATTAAACTTAAATTGAGTTATTAATTTTATTTCGTTATTTTTTTGATATGGGAAACAACTTAAAAATTGTGAAAAGGAAGTTAAAATTTGAATTTATTTCACTTAGAAATACTAATGTTCTATTCGTGGAACTTGGTTTTCTCCGATAAATGAACTTATGTGTTCGTGTGTTATAAACTCAAATTTTCCAGGTATTAATAATTTCTCTTTTTTTTAAATATGACTTTAAACAATTTTGATGAGTTTTGTTCTTATTGGAAAACCAAAACCATACTCTTCCAGAGCATTACTTGGCTATGCTCAAAATGTGGATTCACCTTCTTTATTTGAAGAATATGGGGCTTCTCAAAGATGTGAATCGTGAAGATTTGATTTGTCCAGTTCATTGGTGAGTACATTATAAAAGGAGGATCAGGAACTACGCTTGAATATGTTAGAAATACTCAAAACCAGGGTTATAAAATAGAATGGTCCTAACTTGATGAAAGAGTTAGTTAAGGATTGGAAAAAAAAAACATTGGAAGATCAACTATTCTTGGAATGAGTCATAAGTTGAAAAATGATATTTTATCATTAAGGAAATCCCATAAATCAAGTGTGAGAAATCATTTAATAGATCCTTTTGACCAAATAAAGTTTAACGTTGGTTTCAAATTTGAAGCTCTTAAGGAAATTGAAAATTTTAAAAATATTAAAAAACCACCAATGTAGAGACTAGAAAAAGGGATTTGATGGGTTAAATGATTTGCATTTCAGTTTTTCTTATTCTACATTCCATTATATCTCATTGAATACAAGAGTTTGGTTGTAGTTTGCTTTATAACTTGTCATGTAAATAGTTTTTGGTTACTTATGATATTTTAACATGCTTTATTTTGTATAAATTGAATGACCTAAGTGGTATATTTGGATATGTTACTTTGTATCATCTGAAACTTAAAACTTTATGTTTGTTGAATTGAATTAATATGATGGAAACACTTAATTTGACCAATGATTAGTAACTTTATATTACTTTTTGACGTCTCTGGTTTTGAGTCAAATAAAAGTTTGATGTCAATTTAAATTTACATAAAACATATTGTACATAAACATGCATTTATTTTTCTGATCATCCCACTTTATAATTAGACTATGACATCGAAACCATCATTGTTGATCTGAACAGAGGTAACAAACCGAATGGAGACAACTATGACACTTGGCATCATAAGATATGTTTGTTTGTTTTTTTGGAACAAAATGATATCAACCATGTCACGCAAGATCCATGTGTTTGCATTAGACCTCAATGGATGAGAGATCAGGATGCATACTTGGTTTGGATAAAGAAATATTCAACTGGTTGTGGCACACTTGTAAATCGGTTGTTGATGACTAGATCCTTGAGTATGTAGAACACTCTAGTTTTCATGATATATGGTATATCAAAAGGAGAAATATGTTGGAGCTTCAATTACTCATCTAAGACAACTGAGAATTAAGTTTAATATTTGCAAAAGGCAGGCTAACCATTCAATTAGAAAACACACTCGAGTGATGTCTAATATGATAAGGGAGATTAAGCATGTTGTCCATGTCCTCTCTGATGAGAAACAAATACAGACTCTAATTCGATCTCTTCAAGACAAGTGGGATAAATTAAAGTTCACCTGACTCGTAATGTTAGCATAAAAACTTTGAATACATTACTTGTCATGTTGAGTTAGAGATTGAGCAACTTAAAGCTGCAAGGTCTATTTCAAATTCTTTCATCGTTGAATCTAGTTCTAAATGAGCTTTGGTCTTTAAATGCAAGAAGAACTAGATTAATGGAAAGAAAGAAATGATGTTTGAAATGAGGATTCAAATACCAATGCGAACAAGAACAAAAGGAAATAACTAACTAAGAAGAAAAAAGATAAAAACAAGATGAATACTTTAATTATGGTAAAGATAGTCATATTGCACGTGAATTCCTAAGACCAGGAGAGACAAGGTTGATATTTCTAACTCTTCAATAAGCAATGTATGTATCTCAAGTACGGTATTACTCATTGAATCTTATCCATTGTGGATTATATACTCAAGGACCACCGATCATGTGACTAGAGATTGTGGAGTTTTTTGTTGAATTTTGTCAAGTTTCTAGTAGTATAATATGGATTTATTTGGGAAATAATGATCAACTTGAAGTCAATGACTTTCAGGTTTCCAATCTTGAGTTAGCCAATGGGCAAACACTCATGATACACGATGCCCTTTTCGCTCTTGTGACTAAACAAAATCCCATTTCTGTATCTGGTCTTTTAAGTTTGGGTTTATGAAGTGTTGTGTTCTAAAGATTTCATTTGTATTACTTACAATTATATTTTTTTTGTGGTACTGGGCATCTTTTTGATGGTTTAATGGTTATTAATTATGATCAAACTATGATTAGTTTATGAAGATCGTTCATGTTATAATGTTAGTTCTTCTAGTATTATTTATGTGGATGATACATTTGGCATGCAGGATTAGATCACATTGTATAAGAAAAGATGAATAGACTTGTGAAAGATGGAATTTTGGGTTCACTTTCTAAATCTTTATTAACCACATGTGAAAATTATCTTGCTGATACAATAATTGCAAAACCTTTCAAAAATGTTGTTAGAGCTGAATTTATGTACAATTAATTCATTCTGATATTTGTAAGCTATGAATGTGAGAGCACATATGGAGATTTTTGTTTCATTACTTTCAATGATGTTTATTCACGTTTTGGTCATATATATTTGATATCTCACAAATCTGAAGCATTTGATTGTTATAGGCATTCCTTCAAAGAAATAGAGAATAAAAACGATAGATAGAATGATAAAAGTTCTTCGGACTGACCAATGTCATGAATACTTATTTTATAAGTTCAAGGAATTTTGGAGTGAAACTAAGATTGAATCAAGAAATGCAACATTTCTGAAAAATGAATATTTTAGTAAGGGTAGTATTAGGAACTTAACCTTTCTTTGAAGTTAGTGCTTCACAAAATGATCACGTGGGACATGAGTCATTAGATCAACACCTGATCGACACCCCATTTGATCTATGTGGGAGTGTTTTACCTGATAGTGAAGGTGTGGATCTAACTGGGGGTGAGTCTGTTCCAAATGAATCACTATTACGAAAAACTTCTAGGAATCGTGTACTTAAAATCATAATAACACAGATGGATACACTATTAATTTTAGCAGAAAATATGGATAAATGTGATTTGTTTAAGAACGCTTTATCGTATGTATTCTGATGTATCATGTGGATGAGAAAGAGTCTAAATCTTTGAAATTTTGCACGTTCTACTTAAGTATTTTTTCGTAATTTGATTCATTCTACTTTATTTCACATCTTCGTAGTATATTTTATCATTTTATTTATTTTCATATTTTCGCATATTTCTTATGATTTTTACATTATTTTCCTGTGTAGGTCAAACTTGGTCAAAGAGGGCCAAGGCCAAGATTAGAGGGTGGGCCAATCCCGAAAATTTCCATGATTATTCTATGGTGCATAGATAGAGTGAAACTGATGACATATGAAAATTAAAGATGCATCACGTCATGGCCACACATCATCAGAAACATGCCTAAAAATCCTGCATGCAAGGCCCTATGAGAGGATCTAACATGTCCATCAAAGAACAAATAGAAAGTTGTCATGCAAGAAGAATTGTAGTTGATGGAATCAAACAATGTTTGGGGACTTATTGATCTTTCATATGAACATAAAGATATTGAGAAAAAATAGGATCCGAAATCTATTGAGAGCTATAAGCTCGACTGGTGAAACTATTTCACTTGCCTCGATTCACGTTCTTTTAGAAATAGTAACCACTATGGACTTAGAATTACATCAAATGTCTATAAAAATTGCTTTTCTCAATGGCGAGTTCGAAGGAGAAATCTACATGACAACTGTTAAATTTTGTTCTTCCAGGTCAAGAGAATAAAGTTTGTAAATTAAAATGTTTTACTTACGAGCTAAAGTGAATCTTCAAGATAATAGTATTTGAGATTTCACACTACTTTTATCTCGTATGATTTTATCATAATTGATGAAGGTAATTGTATATGTGAAAAAATGAAATGATAAGTTTGTAATTTTATCTCTTTATGTGGATGATATACTATTGGGTATAAATGATGTAGAGTTCCTTAATATCAATAAGAAATGATTATCTTTAGATTTTGAAATAAACAATATGGGTGAGACAGAATACTTATTTTGGTGTTTGAATCCATAGAGATCCCTCTATGAGGTTACTTGGGCTTTCACAAGATACATACTCCTATAACGATTCAAAATCTATAACTGCAAACATGTGATACGCAAGTTGTCAAAGAAAAATTGTTAAGGTGTGAAATGTGTTCAATGACTCATTCTGAAATAGAAAGATGTCAAATATATCATATGAAAGTGTAGTTGGAAATCTGATGTATGAAATATTATGCACACGTCTATACATTTACTATGTCGTAGGTCTAATTAAAAGGTATTAGTATAATACAAAAAAATTACACTAGAAGATAATTCAAATAGTTTTTTGGATACCTGACTGTGGAGTATTTTCCCTTGTTATCAAGGGAATGACTTAAATTTATGAAAATACACAAATGTTAATTGGTGTGGTGACGTTAACGGGCGTAAATCTACTTCTGGTTAATGGGCGTAAATCTACTTCTGGTTATACTTTCTTACTAAATGATAGAGCTATCTTATAAAGTAATAAGGAGCAAACCTATGTAGCATTGTCTACAATGAAAGCAGAATTCGTGGCTTGTGGGCATCTGAAGCACAAGAAGTTATTTTGGTCAATGATTTTAGTGAAACATTTTGGGAGTCACATGTACTTAAGTGGGAAATGTGATAGTTTATTACCATAATTGGGATTCTATTGCTGAAACAAAAGACCCCAAATATCAAGAAAATAATGTGATCTTAAAGTACATTTTTATGGGTCAAATGGTAGTTGGGCTTTAGGTCTTCTTACTATTTTATAAGAAATATTATGATGTTTGACAAATACTATAGTTAATGATATTATTTATGGAAATATTATTTATATGCACATAACATATTTTTATGGCTCACTTATTTTTGTTCGAAGTGAAAGTATGTTTACAAGTTAAGATTGGTCACTCACATAATCACATCTAACATCGAGGATGTAAGAAAATACTATTATCGATCGATATTTGGTAACCAAAGTTTACGACTTGTTAAGAGCCAAATCAAGGGATTTCGATGAGGACGAAGTTGTGAAAATCCTAAATTAAGTGTTTCCCCTGAACTATAATTTGCAAGATATTAAGAATAGTATGACATACGCTCTCGTCGAAAGAGAAAAGTATCATACACATATTTCATATCATGCGTGCTAAGTTGACCAAGTAATGAGAAAAAGAGCCTTACTTTCTCATTTATGTGAGACCACTAGGCTCATCCCTTATTTTCCCCTAAGGCTTTTGCTAGGTTTGAACCTTTGTCATAATGTACTTTAATATTGTGCCAATAGTTAAGATTGATATAGTCATGCGATACATGTTTAGGAAAATAGTTATGATAAAGTCTAAAAATACTAGTAGAAAGGAAAATTATTTGCATACGCTTTTGTTTGTGTCAATAGATCGATCAATTGTGTCAATGACATAATTATGGATACAAATAAGTAACAAGAGTTAAATATGCTCTCATGGAGGATAAGAGATATGTTAACTTGTGTAAATAGAAACTACTCTGAGGAATATAATGAGTTATGAAACCCTCATGTTAATCGGTTGAGTTTTTATATAATCTTAACAAGTTTTATAGCATAAAAGTTCATATGCTCGTGGGTCACACAGTCTATTTGCCTGTATTAATTAATAGTGTTGTTGTTGTGTATTTAAAATCAAGGCTTCGGTACTTATGCATTGTTGTCATAAAGGGACAAGGTCCGACACTCATATGTGAGTGAGAGATGTTAATTAATATTCTTATTAATTAATAATTATCACACATGATCTGAACCAAAGAGATAAATTATATTTGGTGAATTTATTTTACGTAACTTACAAATAACACATGGCTGAAGTTGGGTCGAAGATAGGTAAGGGATTACTCAATTCAGATGTATGACCACTACGCGTTGAGCTGACCCCGATCGCTTTAGGTTGACAAGCTATTACGCGTTCAATGGTCAAACACCTAGGCCACCGTGCCAATCACCTAGTTTTTTGTGCCAATCACTTAGACTGCTGAGCCCATCAACCATCAACAATAACACGTCTATGCCGATTAAAGCACACGTGGCACCCACCCATAATCGGGCAGACCAGGTACACCCGCCGACTAGACACACCAAAGCCGTGCAGGGCAGCCGCGCGCCTCCACCAACCAGGCGCGTCAAGACCGCACAAGGGTTTTGGCCAGCCACGCCTCAGCCCACAAGCGCGCAGCCGTGGGCCTTAGCCGACCAAGCATGCCGAGTCTGAGCAGGGCTGTCGGCCGACCATGCTTCGGCCCTCGAGCACGCATCCGTGCACCTCATCCAACGAAGCTCGCCGAGGCCGAGCAGGGCTCTCGGGAGACCACGCCCCAGCCTGTGAGCACAAATATGTGCGCCTCGGCTAGGCAAGCGTGCTGAGGCCGAATAGGGTTGTCAGCTGACCACCCCCTGGCCCACGAGCGCTCAGCTGCGCGCCTCACCTGACAAGGTGCGCCGAGGCCGAGCAAGGTTGTCGGACGACCATGCCCTGGCCCCCGAATGAGCCTCCGCGCACCTCAGCCAACCAGGCTCACCGAGGTCGAGCAAGGATCTCGGTCGACCATGCCCCATCCCATGAGTGCACAACCGTGTGCCTCTACCGACCAAGCATACCGAGGCCGAGCAGGACTCTCGATCAACCACGTGCCAACCTGCAAGCACGCAGTCGTGTACCTTTGCCAACCAGGCTCGCCAAGACCGAGTGGGCACAATTGACTGACCATGCCCCAGACTGCGAGCAAATCATTTGGATTGACTTGACGCTCGATGGATATATCGGATGTACTCACCCCTTTTCTCCAGCTAAGAGGAGGCTCGGAGGATAAAAATGGTTTGGCTAAGACTGATCGACCATGAGGAAGGGTCGGCTCGATGCCAAGACAAAATGAGAATGGCTTGGAGGCGGCAGAAGAGATGTGATTGAGGTTGACTATCCTAACACATAAAAAGACTCATAGCCAATGAAGTAATGCCATGTGTACAATTAGGGTTTGGAAAGAAAACTATAAATATCCTCTCCAGTTAGGGTTTTGGATAGATTTTTTTCCAAGTAAGTCAGTGACATGTGTCCAATTAGGGTTTGATTCCAAGTAAGGCGGTGACATGTGTCCAATTAGGGTTTGGAAAGAAAACTAAAAATATCCTCTCCAAGAGAGAGGAAATGGATATTAATTCCCAGAGAGAGAAATACATATAGAATTTTAGAGAGAGAGAGATTCTAGCAAGAGAGTTTATGATTGTAAAAGGATCCGACAAAGGCCGATCCGACCCGAATTTAAGGAATAAAAGTCAAGCATTTTTTCAAAATTACCGCTTTACCTATTTTATTGCTGATCTCCTTGTTTTTCATATTATATTTGCCCAGGCTACTCTTAGGTTAAACAAAATGTCGCTAGAGGAAGGTTCCTTGTAATTACAATTCCACTCGCTCGATCAGCTCGTCTAGTCTTGTCTCCTATTTCTGTGTGTTCAATTTTTTTTCTTTTTTATTGTGAGGAGCTAGTCATCAGCCCCATCATGATTGAGGCTTATTAAAAAGAGAGGAAGGAATTTTTAAACCTGTTCGTCAGCATGAGCCCTTCGGAAAGTTCAAGGAGAAACCCTGGAAAAGAACGCCAGGAGAGGTCTCTCCAATCAGGTGCGATAATTCATGTAGCACCCCGCTTGTGCTAAAGAATTTGAGAAAATGATGAAGAAAGTCGCTAGATCAATCTTTACACAAGAAGGCATGGTCGGAAATCACAAGAATGCGGACCTCCTGGAAAGGCATTCGGAATCGGACCCAACTCAAGATCTAGCAAGGAAAAATAGAAAAAGAAAATTGGATGAGGAGGCCAAGATGAATGCCAAGAGCAGGCTCGATCGACCTCCCATTGCACGATGCCTCACGTTCTCCTCCCCTCAAAATGTTTTTGCTCGACTTGGAAATCTAGTCAGCAAAGCTCTCGAGGACCTCCCCACAAGGTCGGTAAATAGCAGAAGTAACGCTAACATAAGCGTGCCCCCACAATGAAAACCAAATGACAAATAAGCTGAGCTACAATATCTGAAGCAACAAATAACCATGCTGGAAGCTAAGCAAACTGCTCTCCTGATCCAAAATGCCTTCCCAATCGCGTGGATGACCATGATCAGCTCGGCCTGCAATGACGGGTCCCCTTTTCTGTCCAGCTCCTTTCTGAATCCCTTTTTGGAAAATTAAAAATTCCTCTCATTGCACTCTACAAAGAAAATAGTGACCCTAATTCACATTTAAGCCACTATCAAAATTACATGGACATGCTAGGCGCATCAAACACATACCGATGCCGCATGTTCTCCATGATACTAGATGAAGCTCCACTGAGGTGGTATCGGTCGCTGCCACGCCATTTGATCTACTCCTTGCCACAACTGAGATCCTCATTTCGAGGGCACTTCATGGTCTCTAACGCCATGGTTGCGCCTAAAAGAGCTATCGCCACCATCGTGCAGCAGCAGAATAAATCTTTCAAGAGCTACATAACTTAGTTCATATAACAGGTGTCGGA
The DNA here is from genome assembly GCA_014905375.1 of Phtheirospermum japonicum. Classification (NCBI taxonomy): domain Eukaryota; kingdom Viridiplantae; phylum Streptophyta; class Magnoliopsida; order Lamiales; family Orobanchaceae; genus Phtheirospermum; species Phtheirospermum japonicum. The sequence continues at coordinate 137,083 of BMAC01000867.1, forward strand.
GTCTCAGCCATGTGGTGATGAAGCCCTGCTCATCTCGACCCAGAACGGATTGTCCGATAACTCCTTTTTAAAATGTTAAACAACCGACAAGATCCTTAAACCTTCCAAGAGTTCTTAACATTAGCCGCATCCCAAATTACATCCGAACAGAACATGGCCGCCCTGGTCATATGATTTCAAGAGAGTCACAAGCCTGCTCGGCAAACTGACAAGAACCTGAGCTCTCAAATGACACGAAGAAACTTCTACAAGAAATGCATACCGACCTCCTAGCCGAGTACAATGAGGTCTACTCGATAACAGCTACTACAATCTTCGAACAAATCAAGGATTTGGATATTCTCCCCCCATCTCGGACGATTAAGAAAGACCCTTCTCTGCTTGCAAGAAAATATCATGTAGGTATCACGGGCTGATCGGACACAACACGGAGGAGTGTCACGACTTGGTCCGCGCTCTGATCAAGGTCTAAGATAATCAAAACTTGCTACCTTTCTCCAAAAATCACCAATCTCGGAAAGAACGGAGAGGCAATAATCAACTACCCCCCACCCCCAGCAGCCGGTGCAGGAGCACCAAGAGAGATCCTGACTTTCATCAATACTACCCGAGCAGAAGAGGAGATCTCAAATCAAAAAAGGAAGATCCTCGTAAGGGAGGCAAGGAATTCAATTCAGAAAATAAGAGTCGTGAAATCTAACATCTTTCACTTCGACGACTGATTCAAACTTTCCGTACCTACTTTTATAAATATATTTGTCAAACGTTTAAAGTTTTCTTGCAAGAGTACAAGTTTACTTGTAGGTTGGTAAGTTTAAACCAAGTCGATCTCGAAGAAGCTAACAATCGGAATCTTGGATGTTTGTTTGATTACAAAGTCACACAAGAACAAGTATTGAGGAGGGTGTTTTGAATTTGATTTTATAAACTATGAATTTAAAAGCAAGAGCAATTAATGAAGACTAATTAACTAACTAATTAAACTATGCTAACCAATAAAATAGAATTTAAAATCTAAATAAACTAAAAGCTATAACTAAGGTTTTAGAAATGAAGAACAAATAACCAAAATTATGAACTATAAATGAGAAAATAATTAAATAGCATGAATTAAATTACTACTAAATCACCAAGCATGAAGGAACTATCTATATTAACTATGAAATCCAAAGTACCCAAACAACAAATAATTCAAGATTTGAATAGAATGAACAAATTATCTAAAATCTAGAATTAACTAAGAACTAATGTAGAAAGCAATTAAAGAGTTTAGAGTACTTATGATTATCTAGAAAAAGCAGTAAATCCCCAGCTATTCCGGAGAAAGGTAAGCGATCTCTATCGAAGAACAAATCACAAACGATGGAGTTGAGTTTTGGAACTTGCGAACTTCGATCTTGTATCTACGTAACGGAGGGTGGAATCAGGCTCTCTCTGCGTCTCGGAACCTTAGGAATGTGTAAAGCGTGACTATTAATGAAGTATTTAAGGGTATATATAGGTATCCAGAAGTTTAGAAAGAAAAGTTACTTAAAAATCCCAATTCTGGGTCGTCGTCCACTGCCCGTCAATTGACGGGCATTGAGTCGACGAAGATAGAGAAATTTATCGACAGATCATTGATCTTGATGTCGATCGACGCCGGCAGCTCAGGCTCGTCGATGTCGCGTTGACGCACGCGTCGATCGACAACTTCCTCTTTTAACCTCATTTAGGTAAGCATGCTACTTTTCGCCGATTTGCTCGTTCTTGCCTCTCGGTTCTCGCAACAGTTTGCAAGATTCATCTTTTCAATACTGAGCTTCCTCGGATACTTAGCTGTATGGGGAAAAACAAAGAATAATCACCCAATTGCATTAATTACGATCAAAACACGATAAAATAAGTTAGAGATACATATATATAAAAATAAGCTCAATCTATCCAACCTATACCGAAATTAATAACAAATCTAACTAAAACACTACCTAAATATATATAAATCAAGACAAAAGCATGTTAAGCAACTACCCCACGCTTTATTGGTTTGTTCGTCCTCGAACAAATGATAATTTCAAAGAATAACAAGTATGAAAATAAGTTCTAGCAAAGAGTCGTGTCATTCTACATAAATAATTATAAAATTATAGATAACTGCAACGCAAACGCAAACGCTCAACCCTTATTACATTGTATTCTCCAAACAAAACCATGCATCCTCACAAAGAGTAATATATATGTGTACGCTCAAAAGCACTCAAGTGTTTTTATAATGGGACGTGTATATGCTCAAATCATCAAAATACATGCACAATAAACAAGTACTGAAAATCAAAAACTTCTCCATCGCATATGTGTGTGTGACTAACAAATAATCGAAAAAGGTCTTTTCGGGTTGTAATGTAGGCTCTTTGGATAGGTATGGAATATATAAGTCGTGTGGCTAACTCACGATCTAACGTGATCAATAACTCAACAAACTATTCTAATCACAAAGCAATGCGTTCCACTTCGTTCAAACGAAACCTGACTTAAATCTCATAACGTAGCCTTTATACTAAGTCTATTTCTCAACTCGATACCTAAAACTGACTTCTTCACACACCACTTAAATGATTGAGAAGCTCATGATACACATCCTCTTCAAACTCAACTCTTGCCTCTTAAACATTAGGCGTCATAAGTAGATAAAAAGAATTATGGGCAAGCCTTTATAAGCATAGGCAACAACTCAACAAGATTCACCATCCTCTTTATTCATTCCTTTTTTCTTTTATTTATTTAATTTTTTAATTTTTTTTTGAAGGATGGTGATCCTTAACACTATTACAATGTTTTTATAAATCCTTGATCATAACTCCAAAACACAAATAACCAACAAAAATACTAAATCTTACCCCACACTATTAATGGCGTAGGATTTAACTCGGAAACACTCATGGTTATAGGAAATGGGTATTTGGCTATGAGGGGCTCATTCGAAATTTATAGTAGCTGATATATCTGGATATGGCCAGAATAAGGGTAATTTATGTGCCTAATCATCATATTCAAAGCTAACTACACACTTCGATTTCAAAGAGATCTCAAAATAGAACTCACTCAAGTACATGCAAAGATGATAAATACTCAGGCTACTCAAACGCTTTTGCATGAAAAGGGTTTGAATTGACGCTGCTTTAAAGGTTTTGCGATATCATTTGCGTCCAAGTACCATTTTACAATATATATAAATAATAATCTTGAAAAATCTATGCACTTATACGCACTCAAAGATAAGAACCTCAAATCAAACATAGTTAACTTTGACAACATCAATCAGACAAACATAATAAAACACGGGAATATCAACCAATCACATTTAATTACTAGCTATTACAACCCACAAATTCAAATTGCACAAGTATAAATTACAAATCACGCTCGATTACCCTCCCCCTCCTTAAAAATTCGGCAATTTCCGGATTGCCATAAATACATATAAAAATCAAAAGAGGAAGGGAATAATAGTCGAGCTTCTCCATGTAGATCTGTGCAATTATCCTTCGTCTCGAACCACGTGATTTTGATTGTCTTGAATAAGAACTACGAAAACAAACAAAAAATGAACAAATAATAAACTAACAAATATTTTTGGATTTTCTTGGTTTTTTGATTTTTTTTAAAGGATATTGGAACTCATTGGAGTGATCATCGTCGACATCCATCTCTGGTTGAGACTCGTTCGCGGGAGGAGGAAAAGATTTATCGAAAGGCTCCTCAAGGCGAGAGAGACGATCTCTGATATTCCGAAGGATTCGTTAACTCTTTGTGTGATTAGTATCGATCTTCTCATCCATCAACTGAAGCTTCTCGAACATTTGCGTCTGGAAGGCTCGATTCTCCGCAAAGAACTGATTCCAATCGGAGCTCGGGTCCTAATTGGTTTATGGGGACGTTCGTGGGCACCAGAATGTTTTTTGTCGGATTGTACCCGAAGTGACGGGCGAGGCCGGTGATGTATGGGGCGATAGAGAGGTGTGAGGCCGTTTAAGATTAATGTGTAGAGCCAGGGTTGGCGACCGGTAAGCAAACATTAGAGCACGAAGAGTTCTGGTTTGGTTGCGTTTGTTTCCTCTTGCTTGCACAGAACCATGTGAGCTAGGATTTTCTAGGCGACGTACACGGTGTCGTCGAGAATCCTTGTACAAGCAAAACGGTCGCACTTTCCCGTATTCCCCCTTGCCACTTCCCCCCAAAAGGAGGCGACGTCGAATGTGTTATCTTCTAGAATCGGGGGAACGCCCTCGATCGGCAACCCAAAGTTTTCTCCAAAAATGTGCTCGTCCACCCGAATCTAATTTCCGTTGAGTCAATGCAAGAACGTCCTATCAGTATAGACATGTAAGGTCAAAAAGAACTCAAGCATTAGGTCGCAAAAGTCGGGCAAGTGCATTCAAGAGAATATCGTGCATCCGAGTCCCTCGATGTACCGAAGGGTGTTGGCATGGTGCTCCGAATCATTTTGTGCCCGTCCCTCTATTTCTTCAAAGTCGATCGTCCGATGGGAAGCGAATTCCCACCTTGAATCTTTGTGAAAACTTGCCCCTCCTCTTTTACATATATCGGAAACAGGGCACCGTATTTTCCCAAAATATGTTTCCTCTTAACCCCTCAAGATATGATTTCCGCGCGCCTCAACCGACCAGGCTCACTGAGGTTGATGACCACTGAGGCGTTGACACGTGTCCAATTAGGGTTTGGAAGAAAAACTATAAATAGCCTCTCCAAGAGAGAGAGAAGAGATCTCAATTCCTAGAGAAAGAAACACATTGAGAGTTTTAGAGAGAAAGAGCTTGTATCAAGAGAGTTTATGATTGTAAGAGGATTTGGCCAAGGCCGATCCGACCCGAATTTAAGAAATAAAAGTCAAGCACTTTTTCGTGCCCATCGCTTTACCTATTTTACTGCTGATCTCCTTGTTTTTCGTATTATATTTTCTTAGGCTACTCTTAGTTTAAACATAACTCACTCCCATATCAAATAAACTCTCATAATATATTTTTCCCATCGGTTTAATAGAGATCGCATGAATACAGAATATAGAGTTCTACATATTCTATTGCGTGAGAAAGCAGATAAATATACACACATATATAAACTACGTATTTTGAGAGGTTATTGAGTAGGAAAATTGTTTTTTTAGTTCATTATATTGTCCACTTTTCAAAAAAGGAACATGATATTGTCCAGTATCAAAACACCTACACTAAGTTTGTAAAATTATCAAAAAAGAGGTACAAAATTATTCTGATCGTGATTTTTTGCTAATGTGACGTGTACTTTCTTATCATTTTTCTTTAAGTATAAACATTAATTGAACAAAAAAAATTAAGAAAGAAATTCATTTAGATCCATTATATTGACCACATTTCAGAAAAGATATGTGACATTGACCATCATTAAATCACATCTGCTAAGTTGGCCAATTCATCAAAACTGGTACAAGCAAGCTTGATCTGGGCATTTTTCTTATGTGGCATTATTCTATACTTATAATTTTCTTTAATTTTAAACATTATAAAATAAATATAAAGTTTTTTATAATTTTTTATTATTATTGAGATTTTAATAATAAAAAAATTAATGAAATTAGAAATAAATATAAAAAATAGAAAATAAATTTTAAAAAATTATAAATTTTATAGATATTCAACCCTAATTATATAATTATTCATAAATGAACTGGCCATTTTTTTTATTTTTTTTTTTGATCAACTAGCCAACTTAGTGGACGTGGTTTGACGATAGCCAATGTCACGTACATTTCTTGGAATGTGGTCAATATATGGATCAAAGTGGATTTGTTTTTCAGTTTTTTTTTTCAATTAATATTTAAAATTAAAGAAAAGTGATAAATAAGTATTGAATCACGACACGTCAGCAAAAAAAAATCCGATTAGAATAATTTTATACCTTTTTTGATAATTTTATCAACTCAATGTAGATATTTTCATATTGGACAATAATATGGAATTTTTTGAAAAGTGAATAATATAATAAATTAAAAAAACAAATTTCCATTATTGAGTTGAGAAATGGTAACGAAGTTCCGTAGCTATGTACGGACTATGAGTTTTATGATTAATAAATAGGAGATCCATAGTCTGGTTCAACTGTTTCATTTTCACTGACAAAAGGTAAGACTTCATAATCTCATAGTTTAGGATATTTTGAAAAAAAAATGAGAAGAAGAAGAAGAATTATAGTGAACACCGAAAATAAATAGAAAATTGAAGCTCGCTACATGCTAAGATTATAAGGACGATTATTAGTAAATATATATCCAGATGATGAAACAAAAAAATTAACTTTCATATAAATGAAGACTAATCATGAATTACAATACTGTACTTAATTCTATACATGAAACCATTACATACCAATCAAAACATGAATACTAGACATACATTCACTATATTTAGCTAACCTTCTCCTTCTGCAAAACATTGTGGTACTGGGACATGAATATAATATATTGAACAAACAACATATTAGATACTTATTTTTTATTTTTTCCTTTTTTTTAGAGAGAGAGAAATTCAAGTCGATCTCTTGGTAACCCTAACCCTCAACCCATGCTTCATATAGAGTATAACAGAAACATTAGGCTTCACAGAATGCCCCTTCACAACATCAACTTGATAATTGTGTATCATTGCTGCAGCCACACATTTCAACTGAGTAAAAGCCACTTCTTTCCCTAGACAAGTCCTTGGCCCTGCATTGAAAGCCAAGAACTTATATGACGGCTCGTATTTTATCGTCCCACGTTCTGTTATCCATCTCTCCGGCTTAAACTCTTTCGAGTCCTTCCCCCAAACACAATCCATTCGCCCCATCGCATACAATGAAAATAGAACCTTCATTTTGGGATGCACATAATGACCACTCGGAAGCGTCACCAGTTGAATCGGAGCCTTGTGCTGAAACGGCACCGGTGGACACAACCTTAGCGACTCGCACAACGCGCCGTGTAAGAATACTAGGTTACGCAGTTCGTCCACCTGAAGATGGAGCCCGAAAATAAACATTATGGGCGATAAATTGTATCTTTATTTCTACTTTTTAGGGGACAAAAATGGAAAAATGAAAACCCTAATATATATATACACACACACAATTCATATTATTTTTTTAGGAATATGAAGTAGAGGGGCGGCTGCCCCCGCTAGCTGCTCCATTCACGCACCTCAAACAACCTCCACTGTCCAGCTTCCTTCGCCGGTACAACGGAACTCAGCTCGTCCCGTATCTTTTTCTCGACCTCCGGATGTGTCGAGACGAGCCACATAAACCACGTGAGAGCCGAGCTAGTCGTGTCGCGCCCCGCGATCATGAAATTCAAAATCGTATCCCTCAAGAACTTATCATCGCATTCTCGTCCTCCCATCGACTCTTCCCCATTGATGTATGACGTTAACAAGTCTAGGCCACCCTCTTCCTCATTCCCGTCGCGCTTTCCGGATTCGCCTAATTCTTTGCGCTTCATCGTGACATATTCGCCAATGACATCATCCAAAACGGCCCAAGCCCGACTCAGTTTCTTCTCGTGCCCGATCCCAAGCCACTTCCCCATCTTCCAAACACTCTCCGGCAAGATATGCCGCATGAATATCGCCTCCTCGGCCTCATCCATAGCCCTCGAAAAGGGCACATCCGGAAATTCAACGGACAAACACCCCGGATCATATCCAGTGACCAAAACACAAGTAGTGTCAAATGTGAACCTCTGGAACAAGTCTTGTAAATCTACAACTAGGCCCCGTTCGGATACGTGCTCCAAAACCGGAATCAGGCCGTGGTTTATTTTCTCTGATGTCGTCCTAATCAAGAACCTACGGAAACGGTCGTGCGCGATCAACGCACGGGCCTGCCTCCTCTGGTTGCTCCAAGGCTCGGAGTCGGAGTTGAAGATGCCGTCCCCCAAGACGTCGAAAATCCTCTTGAACTCGGGGCCTTTGGGGAAATTCGCAAAGTTCGCGCTCATGATGAAGTGGACGTTTGCGGGGTCGGCTGTGGCGAGTATATCCATGTTTGTGAACCAGGGGCCTTTTAGTAAGAATGTTCCCCCGGCGAGCTCGAAGATGTCAATGCAGCGGTCGTGGACGCGGCTGACATGGAAGAGTAAGCTGGGGAGCATGCCGAATAGAGGCCAGTTCCAGGGGAGTCCATTGATGTTTTTGAACCATAAGAGAATGGAAAAGCAGAGGAATGATAGAAAAAGTTCAGTATAGCCTAATGAGACCATTTTTATTTTTATTACTTTTTTTTTTTGGGGGGGGGGTTGTAAATTTGCAATAACTACGAATGGGATAGCTTAATAAGAAGAGGCCTTTCAAAGGGTGTATTTGTAGCCAAGAAACACTTGGAAATATGTGGAGTGTAAGAATATGCAAGTGAATTGTTTAATCGTGTAAAAACTATTGAGTTCGGTTCTAGATTAGTTTGGTAGCTTATCAGTTTCTTAACACATGCAACTTTATATTTCCTAACCACATATGAGATCAAACATGATGCACCTTTGTTTCAAGCAACCTTACATAGAAATGCAAAAAAAAAAAAAAAAAAAAAAAAAAAAAAAAAAAAGGAAGAAGAAGAAGAAGAAGGAAATAGTTTACTTAATAACAGATGTAATTATGCGTTTCATCTCAAACAAATTAGCGAATAAATAATTTTGTAACTATTGCAAGAAATAAACACGTGTTGACCGAAAATAACCATAATTAGATAGTTGATATTCATGACTAGAATACACAAAAGCATAATATGAGTATAGTTGAGCAGTCCCTTTCTCAGGAAATTGAAGTGATATTGATCCTTAATATAATCAAGAAGCCGTGGAGAGTTTGGTGATAGTTTGGTTAATGTACATAACCAACTTTTAAAAGAATCAGATTAATTTGACCATGATGTTATTCATGGAACAGTAGTGTTATCTAAAGGCTAAGAAATTTGGTAAAAGTAAGAAGCTAGTTGTACCTAAGTAAAAGTCATAAATTTTAAAAATGTCAACCAGGCATGGTTGACCAAATCCGAGATCATATATATTGCAAGATGATTGAGCAATAGGTATATGAGTTATAATTATTACGTCCATTACAAAACGGAAGGTCCATCTGATATAATAAGTAGATTAAACAGTGGATACACATGCACACCAACTAGTAAAATTACTAGATTCGTTATATAACTTATTATCAAAAATATGATTCATATAAGACTTTGTGGCCATAATATGTGTTAGCACACATCACCACACCCCTCCAGCTGGACATACACCTCAGCACAGCAGCTCAGCACCAAAAGGAAGGCTCATGCACGAGCATACAGCACAACCGGACAAATAAAAAGCTGTGCACCCTGCCAGCTGTTGTGACTGTTTACTAGGGTTGAGAATGCTAAGTTTTGTCCCATTGTGTGAGCCAATGATCTATGAACACGTAGGGCTCCTTCTAGATTATTCCTACTGCTATTTAATAGCTTCTTGCACCCGTAGCTGAATAGTAATGAATGATGAACCATAATAAGGATAATGTCTTATTTAGCTTTTTATCTACAGCTTTATGTTTGCTATTTTTGTCATGTTTATTTGTTTAATATGGCATCAGAGCCATGGTAATGATCAATCATTTTCATCCTGCAAAAGCTATCCACCAAAAGCAGCTTTTAATTTATTAGCTTTGAATTTTGCCTCCTTTACTTCAGCATGTCCCAAACAAACCCTCCTCCCACCCCAATACTACCAGATCCGGTCATTCAACTCCAAAGCCAACTCATAATCACAAAGTTGAATGATAATAACTATCTAATCTGGAGGAAATAAATTTCAACGGCTGTTATAGGATATGGGCTGTCCAGCTTTCTTGATGGCACCCACAAGGTCCCTGAACAATTTATCTTGAATGATTCAAATGAGGCTACCTTAAATCCAGCATATTCTATCTGGATTCGTCAGGACCAGCTTTTAGCCTCATGGCTTTATCATCTCTCGTTGAAACTGTGCTTGTTACCACAGTAGGCCTTAATACATCACATGAAATATGGGAGGCTTTGCAGATAAACTTTGCCAATGAAAGCAATGTCAAGGCCATGCAGTACAAGATGCAGTTGCAATCCCTCAAGAAAGGAACCTTGGCCATGAGGGACTACATCAACAAAATCAAATCTTGTTGTGACCTTATTGCAGCCACTGGAGAACTAATTTTAGAGCAAAATCAAATTTTGCACTTGCTATCTAGGCTATGATCAGAATATAATCCTATTGTTGTTTCCATTACCTCCAAATCTAGCCCCTGCAGCCTCAGAGAGGCACACTCCATTCTTTTAAGCTTTGAGAACAGACTAGAGATCACAGAGTCAGCTAGCCAAGACACATCCTTTTCTGCAAATCTACTCACACAGGGCCCTAATTCCAGAATGTCTTCATCCTACAGAGGCAGAGGAAATATGAGAGGAGGAACAGGTAGAGGATCATCTAGAGGCAGATATGGCTCATACAGGGGTAGAGGAGGTAGATTTTGCTACAGAAGGGAGAGGCCAAGGTGTCAAATCTGTCATTACACCAATCACACAGCAGACAATTGCTACTATAGGATGGACATGAGCTACCCCTCTACCAATACAGCAACTAGGGCCTTTCTCAGTCCTCAAACAGTTCAACCAGCTCCTATCAGTCTGACGCCTCCATTAACATTGCAAACATTGGCCCTCAAGACTCAATCTCAGAAAATAGCTGGTATCCTAATTCAAGAGAAACAAATCATGTGACTTATAATATGAACAACCTCAATTTAGCCACTTAATACCAAGGATATGAGACTGTCCAGGTTGCAAATGGTTCAGGTATGACTATATCTCACATTGGTAATTCTGTATTCTTTGACCAATCCAATATATCCCCTCACAATTTTCACCTCAGAAACTTATTACATATTCCACATGTCAAAAAGAACCTCATCGGTGTGTCAAAATTTGCTCAGGATAACAATGTATTTTTTGAATTTCACCCTGACTTTTGTGTTTTTAAGGGCATTTCAACAGGGCATCCTCTTCTCAAAGGAATACTTAAGGATGGATTGTATCACTTCACTCTTCTCACTGCCCAGTCTACAGATCCATCTGACCTTTCCCCCCAACAACCTGAAGTTTACTCTGCATCTATTTCCAATAAGGCCTTAGATTTGTCTACATGGTACTATAGGCTAGGTCATTCTTCTATGTATGTTGTAAGAAAGGCTCTATCCAGTTGTAATATTTCCTTTTAAAATAATAAAAACAACTCTTTGTGTTCTGCTTGTATGGAATCTAAGTCACATATACTGCCTTTTAGTCACTCTACAACTGATATTCATGCTGCTTTTGATCTTGTTTATACTGACTTTCGGGGACCCTCTCCTGTCAAATCCTTAAATGGTTTCTCTTACTATGTTAGTTTTATTTACCATAAAACCAGATACACATGGTTCTATCTGCTGAAAGCCAAGTCAGATACTACACAGGCTGTTGGGAAATTAATTCTTGGCAATAATTCCTTTTTTGTTATTTGCCTTTCTTGGGCACAAAATAAGTTAAGAAACTAGATTTAGGAGTATATTTTGTTTCCTAGTTTATGTACAAGACTTTAATTATTCCTAGATTGTGTTTAGGATTTGTTTTTAGGTGTTTACAAAGTTTAGGATTTTAGAATTGTCTATTTAAGACAATAGAAATCTTAAAGCTTGGACTAACGATTTTTTAGAGGATTAACGCACGGATTCTTGCGAGACAGACGCATGACTCAAGACGTACAAGAAAGAAGAACACGAAGAACTACTTGGAGCCATTGATCGAGATTAACAAGCTCTTCGAAGTTGCGTGACCAACGGAGAAGAAGTCATTCCGGCAACAAGTATTTAGTATCAAGTTTATTGATATTTAGTTTTCATATATTACTTTATATTTTTGTATTGAACGTGAACAAGAAAGTAGTATAGTTTTCGGGTTTGTACACCCAAGTTCACAAGTATTTACTTGTGAACTGAATCTGTTATCTCGTGTTCTTATCAATTTATTCCGCTGCATATTTTATATTCTACTCTGGTCGATGTTGCTAATCAATGTTGTTAAACACTGACTAACAACATCGTGAATCTAAGAATTATTCTTAAAACCATAGACCTTCTAATTTTACAATTGGCATCTAGAGCGGGTTACTTAACCTCTTAAGTATTGATACTTATTTTTAGGTGCTATGGACGCTCAAGGCAACCCGAGGCCTCCAATCCTTAATGGTGAGAATTATTCTCTCTGGAAACAGAGAATGAGATATCGTTTGAAAAGCATCGACGAGCGAGTTTGGAAAACTGTCCTCATTGGATGGGAAAAGCCACGTGTCACGGATGGCGAGGGCGATACCATCCCCAAAAAGGAGGAAGACTGGACTGCTGATGAAGCAACTGCTGCAAATTGGAACTCCAAATGCATCAACACCTTGTGTGGCTATGTAGATGCAAGCTACTTCCGCATCATCAAAAATTGCGAGTCAGCAAAGGATACATGGGACGCACTCCAAAGGGTGTGTGAAGGAACTGTAAGCGTGAGGAGATCCAGATTAAGAATGCTCATATCCACCTTCGAGGCTATGAGAATGGATGAGAAAGAGTCAATCATGGACTACTCCGTAAGATTGGCAGAAATAACAGAAGAGTGCAGAGAGCTTGGTGAGCCCATAACTAATTCCCGTCTTGTAGGAAAATTGCTGAGATCCATCACGAAGAAAAATAGCATGAAGGTGGTGGCCATAGAAGAATCCAAAGATGTTGATAACATCGATTTCAACACCTTAGTTGGAAATCTCAAGCAATATGAGATGGAACACGTTAGCTCTAACTCGAAAGAGAAGAATGTTGCTTTTTCTTCCGATTCAATTGCAGTCGATGATGAAGATGACGAAGAGTTTGATTTTAATGGAATTATTAAAAAGATGGAGTCAACTACTCTCGGAGAAGATGAACTGGCATTTGTGACTCAACGCTTCAACAATTTCTTGAAGAAAAAGAACAATTTTGGAAGCTCAAATCCAAGAAACAGGACACAGACATCTACTCCAAAGTTTACTGGACGTACTCTTCCACGATCTCAGTCCACAAATTCAATTTCCAATGTGTCCAGTTCAACAAAACCGCTCAACGAGATTCAATGCCATGAATGCAAAGGTTGGGGACATTACAAAAACAAGTGTCCCAACACTCTTAGAAAGAAAAGCATGGTCGCTACTGATTTCACCGAAGATGTTAATGATTCTGAGTCAACTGATCCTGTTCCAGCTTTATTTTCCCATGTTGTGTGGGACGACGATGTTCATGTTGGTTTGCTTACAGATAACATCGTGTGCCTGAATGCCGAGACCACTGATTATTATGAGGAATACGAGCACCTAAGTGTTGATCACCATAAATTGTTTGTCAGTTGGAGTAAACGGGTACTCAAGGCCAAAGAGATCGAAAAAGAAGTAGAAAAGTTAACCAAAGAAAAGGAAGATCAGCTTGACATTATTGTCCGATTAGAAACGTCTCTCACCAAAAAGGACGCTAAGCTGGAAAAGATAAAGAACGAACTGACCACTGTTCGAGAAACCATTTCAAATCTGAATAAAGGTAAGGCGAAGTTGGATGAAATCTTGGAGATTAGCTTCCCAGAGTCCTCAAAGCATGGAATAGGTTTCAATCCGAGTCAACCAATGAATGTTCCAAGTCAAGAACAGAAATCTTCCAAACATCACAAAAGGAGAAGAAGACAGTACGTGTGCCATTATTGTGGAGAACCAGGGCACATCAGGACCTTTTGCTGGAATATCATTGGAGAGAAAAGACACTTTAAGAGAACCAGTGTGACTGATAAATCCCATGTTGGTAACCGCCCTACCAACATCAATACCAAAATCAGGTTCAAACAAGTGTGGGTCAAAAAAAATAGCATCAAGTGTAATATAATCTATACCTCCCTGAAGTCTCATGTCCCTGGAGCCTGGTACTTTGATAGTGGATGCTCGGAGCATATGACAGGCTCAGAAGAATTGCTTTCCAATATTGTCAGATTTAAAGGTGGGAAAGTGAAGTATGGAGGAGGCYCYAACGYCCAAATCATTGGCCAAGGGACTCTCCATGTTCCTGGAGTTGTAACACTGGAAAATGTGCTGCTGGTAGAAGGACTTACTGCAAATTTGATCATCATAAGTCAATTGTGCGTCGGAGGTTTTAGCGTCAAATTCAACCGTGAAGAATGTGAAGTCTACGAGGAAAATGGACAATGCATTCTCAAGGGCAAAAGAACCTCAGATAATTGCTACCAAATTCAAAGTGATGCTTTTTGCAGACTGTCCCAATTAAGTGATGCGGAGCTGTGGCATCAAAAGTTTGGACATGTCAACTACAAAATGATGGACAGGTTGGTCAAGGAAGAAGCTGTGAGTGGACTGCCTAAGCTCAACACCAAGATCATTCCAGTGTGCGAGACATGCCAAAAAGGGAAACAGGTCAGGGTACCACATCCAGTCCAACAAAGTCTCACTACATCATCTTGCTTTGAATTGCTTCACATGGATCTCATGAGACCACTTGAGGTTGAGAGCCTTGGTGGTAAGAGGTATGTTTTCGTTATCGTTGATGATTTTTCTAGGTTTACTTGGGTAGAATTTCTAAAAGAAAAATCTGAAACATTTGAGGCTTTCAAAAAACTTGCAAAAAAGCTATGTGTAAGATTTAATGTGAAAATTGGTAGGATTAGAACTGATCACGGAAAGGAATTTGAAAACGCATCTTTTTTAAAGTACTGCACTTCTGAGGGTATTAGTCATGAATTTTCTTCTCCAATTACCCCTCAACAAAACGGCATTGCTGAACGTAAGAATAGAACTCTAGCAGAGATGACTAGAACTATGCTCATTTCTAATGGGATACCTAAACATTTTTGGGCTGAAGCAATGAACACTGCATGTCATATCACAAATAGAGCTTATTTTAAACCAGGTTCATGTGCAACTCCCTACGAATTATTGATTGGGAAGAAACCAAACTTGAGTTATTTTCATGTTTTTGGATGTATTTGCTATGTGCTTAACGATAGAAATCATCTTGCTAAACTTGACTCAAAAAGTGATAAGTGCATCTTCATGGGTTATTCCCAAAATAGCCATGCATATAGGTTGTTTAATCTTCGAACTCGAAGTATGTTTGAGTCAGTAAATGTCAAGTTTGATGATCTAATGAGCGGGGTCAAGCCTGCTGAGGATAATGATCTGGTTTATGATCAAAACCCTCAAGGTAGTGTCACTCCTACTTCAGTTGATGGTGCAGGTATTGAGAACAGAGATGCAGGTGCTGAACTTAGAGATTCGAGTGATGTTGATAAAAATGTTGATACAAGGATACCAACATCAGTACCAACATCGAGCCAAGTCGCAGATTCTGATTCTGATTCTGAAGAAGAAGATCCAGCTGATCCCATTGATCTTCATCAGAGGGATGTTCCATCCAGAATCCATAAAAACCACCCCATGGGCCAAATTATTGGTGATTTAGACGAAAGAAGTACAAGACGGAGACAGATTAATTTCAAGGAAATGGTCAGGTATGTATGTTTGTCTACTAATTGTTCTAAGATTCGTGAGTCTTTGTATCTTTCTAAAATAGAGCCCAAGCGAGTGGAGGATGCACTCAAGGACGAGTTCTGGATTCGGGCAATGCAAGAGGAGCTGGACCAGTTCCCCAAAAATGATGTTTGGGATTTGGTGCCACGACCAGAAAACTCCCATGTGATGGGAACAAAGTGGATATTCAAGAACAAGACTGATGAGGCTGGGAACATTGTGAGGAACAAAGCATGACTTGTTGCACAAGGGTATACTCAAATTGAAGGAATTGATTTTGATGAAACTTTCGCCCCTGTTGCTCGCATTGAGTCGGTAAGGCTTTTGCTTTCTGTTGCATGTTATATGAAGATTTCATTGCATCAAATGGACATTAAGAGTGCTTTTTTAAATGGAGTCTTAAGTGAAGAACTGTATGTTGAGCAGCCTAAAGGATTTGTGGATCCTCAAAAACAAAATTTTGTTTTAAAACTGAAAAAGGCTCTTTATGGTTTAAAACAAGCTCCAAGAGCTTGGTATGAAAGGCTAACTCAACATTTGATTTATTTGAACTTTAGACGAGGGGAAGTTGATAAAACTTTATTCCTTCTTAAATCCAATAAGCACATCTTAATCGTCCAAATTTATGTGGATGATATTATTCTTGGATCCACTAACGAGGAGATGGTCAAGGAATTTATTACTCGGATGTCCGATACATTCGAGATGAACATGGAAGGTAATCTCTCATACTTTCTTGGTCTTCAAATAAAACATCTTGATGACGGTATTTTTCTTTCCCAGACTAAATATGCAAAGAACTTAGTCAAAAAGTTTGGGTTAGAGGGTGAAACTGTCAAGAAAACGCCGCTGGGCAAAACTGTGAAGCTGTCTAGAGATGATGTTGGTAAGGATGTTGATAACACCATGTATAGAAGTATGATAGGGAGTTTGTTGTATTTGACAGCAAGTAGACCAGATATTATGTATAGTGTGTGCTTATGCGCTAGATATTAGTCTAATTCAAAAGAGTCTCACTTGAAATCTGTTAAAAGAATAATTAGATACATTGCTGGTACAACTGAACTAGGTGTGTGGTACACAAAAGATACTGGTACTGAACTTATAGGATACACTGATTCGGATTGGGATGGAGATGTGGTAGATAGGAAAAGTACTACTGAAGGATGTTTTTTTCTGGGTAATAACCTAATTTCTTGGTACAGCAAAAAGCAAAATTGTATTTCTCTTTCTACAGCTGAAGCCGAGTACATTGCAGCTGGAAGTGCGTGCACACAATTACTGTGGATGAACCAAATAATTGAGGAATATGGTCTGCACAGTAGTATCTTGACGGTGTTGTGTGACAATTCCAGTGCCATTGACATCTCCAAAAATCCAGTCCAGCATTCTCGAATAAAACACATTGATATAAGGTACCATTTCATATGAGACTTAGTTGAGAGGAAGATTGTTAGCCTTGAACATATTGGAACTGACAATCAGCTAGCTGACATCTTCACTAAGGCATTAGATTATGAGACATTCTCTCATTTGAGAAGAGATCTCGGTATGTGCATTGTCTAACCAATGTTGGTTTGTGATGTTGTTACACCCCTTATCAACATCAGTCACAACATCTGTATAATTTTGCATGCATTTTTACCTTTCTTTTCATACATAATCATAATGCATTGAGTTTGATTGAAAGTGCAATAAGGTCCTGTGTTGCAATAAAAGTAATGGCAAAAAGAACCAACCTCTTCAATTGGGTGATTGTGGGACTTGCCCGCAGAAACTAGCTTTCTCCCAGGTCCAAAAACAAGAGGTGTTTACCAGCAATTGCTGAAGATTAAAAGATTTAAATCCCTTCAAAGATGAAGAAAATCTGGACTCAAAATGCTCCAATCTTTAAAAATCACCTTCTTGAGAGATCTTGACGTAGCCATTAACTTGGGTTAAGGGGTAAGTTTTCATTGACTTCACCTAAGGCAATGTTGGTTCGTAATGTTGTTAGTAATAAAAAGCAACATTGGATCAAGACACCGAAATCTGAATATGTTTTTGTTTAATCTTTTAGGTCATGAATTCTAGGCATCCCGTAGGACATTCATACTCTGTGAAGATGCCTTCTTGCTGTGCGTTTTATTTCTTATGTTCTTGTCTTGCTTGAAATCTCTTAATTTTGTTTTGAATTGAGCTAACCAAGTGTTTCAGTGGAGTTATAATTGGACGGCTGGACAGGTAAGAACGAGGTGAATTTGGTGAGTGAAAATTAACGTTGCACAAGATAGGTACAACTGTGCTGATGGTTCATTAAAATCAGCTTTGTATTTTCGGCCTATTTTGTAGATTAAGTTGTGCAATTTTTAAAAAAAAAATATTATGGAAAGAGATAGTGGGATAGTTGAGTGATCACGTAGCCTTATCATAGGGGGAGTGGTGCTTTTTACATGGAAATAAAATCGTGCTTTTGAGCATAAAATCGGCTGGTGAAATATTTTAGGAAATTTCCTTTTATTTACCTTCTCTCTCCTTGTGTGCAACGGTCACTTTTTGAGGGGATAAAAAGCTGATTTCCTTTTACCATTTGCCCACTATTCCAAACCKCTTTCAAATTGAAACTCTCAGAATCCTTCCTCCTTTCAAATTCTCTCGATTTTCTGCTTCTTGGTTGTGTGTGTTTGAGAAATTTTGAAGGATGTCCAGTTCGCCGCCGTCCGTGTCTGTCCCAGAACTGCCTGAAGAGGTTCGCCGCTCCGGCGAATAGGTCCCACTGCCGTACCCAAAGATTGGTGGCCTTGATATTCGTGAGGAAATTGGTGGTGGTAGTTCTTCAAACCCACCACTATCAACATCGCCACCTCTATCGCCTACGCCTGATTCTCGTGCAGCCGTGCTCGTTCCATCACCGGTCGACGCTACGCCGGAGGCTCAAGTGTTCCCAGGACAGCCCGGGAACAAAATTGACGTGGACAATCCTCCATATTTGGCGTTTGTGATTGCAACCTTTGTCCGTATGGGGAACCCAACCTTGAAGCGGTCTAGGCGCTTGCGCAACATACCGCCCGGTGTTGTGCCGCCCGCGGTTCCAAAAAGCAAGGCAGGACCGCGTCGCCGCGTGCCTATTGAACACATGAACCTCCAGGAGGATGTTATTGTGGAGTCTGACCCAGATGATCATGATTTTGTTCCCCCTGCTTCGATTACCGGAGATGTGCCGCCGTCTTCCTCTGCTCCCAGTCTGCCGGAGAAGAAGAAGTTTACTCGCCGGAAACAGCTTGTGAGTAAGGCTGACGGGAGACCTAGCCTGACGAAAGACAGTGTCTCTCCCAGCCTGGCAAAGGTCAAAGTTTCTCCCAGCTCAACTGCTACTGAGTATTCTTCGCCTCCCTATACTGTGCTGGATTTTATCACCGGCGAAGTTACTAGTTCCGCTAAGCCGCCTGCTACTGATCCCCCGCCGTCTCCAGTTCGTGCTGCTACACCTGAGTTTGATACAGGTTTTTTTGAACATTCCCCTGATTCTTCATTGGATGTTCCCTTGAAAGATATTCTTGCTGCATCCAAAGAGGACAGGAAGAAAAAGAAGGCTGCTACAAAGGACGATGTTGCTAGTCATGTTGGTAACCCCTTACCAACATCGCGTCGCTCACAGTCTATTTCGTCCTCCCGCACTGCTTCTATCCCAAGAACCACTCCTGCTCCATCTCCGCCTTCTTCTAATGTATCGGCTCATTCCCAGTCCTCTTCCGGAAATGCTACTCCGACGCCAGAGCTTGAGGACATTGTGCCCTTTTCAGAGAAATTTATCACTGCCGAGGCTGCCGAGCTATTTGATGCCTACCAGAGTCGTCATATGATTGCCAAGAAACGAGTTCCTGTTGAACTTTTTGAGAAACAAAATCTCATTGCCCATCTCCGACACAAAGGTATGTATTCCACCGTTTCAACGGCCATGCCTTTTGTACGTGATATTGTTGTCGAGTTTTTTTCCAATTTATTACCCTCTATGGTCGATTTGGTATCGGTCAATTATGGGAAGGTGTTTGTGCGTGGCAAAGTTTTTTCGTTCACCCCTAAGTTAATTGATGAGTTTTATGGTACTGAGGCTTACCGGGGTGACTCGACGGTGGATGATATGAATGAGGTAGTTAAGTTTCTGTCGGGTGGGATGGTTAATTCTTGGTTTGAACAGCTTCCGAGTACACGTCTTTCATCTCTTCACTCAATTATGCATAAGCTTGCCATTTGTAATTGGGTCCCCTCTAAAAACACAACCTGTGTTACGCGGCCTCAGGCCCAGTTCTTGTTTCGTCTTGGGAGAGGGATCAAATTTAGTTTTGGTCAGCATGTTTTTGATACTATCACTAAGTTTGCCACCACGAAGTCCGCGGCATCGTTGTATTTTCCTTCTTTGATTTTCAGTGTGTTAGAGAATCAAGGTTTGCAGCTTGGTCCTGAGGATGTGCTCACGGGTGAGGCTGAATGGTTTGCCTTGCGAAATCAGCATGTTACCGGTGCCCGAGTTATTGATTTACCCTGGCAGGTGCCTTTTTGGGCCGATGTTTCTAGTGATGTTGGTACGAGCAATCCCAACATGGTCAATATTTCTGACCAGGTTCTTCGTGCACATGTGGCTTCTATAGATTTGCAGATGAAACAGCTTAAGGCTCTTCGCACCTCCCTTTTGGAAGCCCTTTCCCTTTCTGGTCAAAAAGGGGTAGAGGAAGTTGACGTGAACATAGGGGGAGACAATGCTGATGGAGCTGATGGAGAAGATGCTGATGATGTTGCCGAGAATGAGAATGCTACTGCCGCTGATGTTGAAGATAATGTTGCTGCCAACGCCTTGGCAAGCCTTGCTCAAGAGAAGAGGAGGAAGTGAATTCGAGCGCGCAAGAAGGCTTTGAAGAGAATGATGAAAACAAGGGAGAAGAAGAAGAGGAAGAATAGTGGTGAAGGAACTTCGACATCTCCTCGACGTTCAAAGAGGATTCGAAGTCAATAAGTTCCTTTACTCTGTTTGTTTTGTGAAGTGTTGGTTATTTTGAACAATGTTGGTTTGTAATGTTGGTTTGAATTTTAACAACATTGGGTGTTTTGTTTAGGGGGAGTTTTCTATCTTAGGGGGAGTTAGTATTTTTTATTTTATTTGTGTTTGCGTCTTAATGTTTTGTCCAGAAAGGCAAAAGGGGGAGATTGTTGAGGAATTAATTCTTGGCAATAATTCCTTTTTTGTTATTTGTCTTTCTTGGGCACAAAATAAGTTAGGAAACTAGATTTAGGAGTATATTATGTTTCCTAGTTTATGTACAAGACTTTAATTATTCATAGATTGTGTTTAGGATTTGTTTTTAGGTATTTACCAAGTTTAGGATTTTAGAATTGTCTATTTAAGACAATAGAAATCCTAAAACTTGGACTAATGATTTTTTAGAGGATTAACGCACGGATTCTTGCGAGACAGGCGCACGACTCAAGACGAGCAAGAAAGAAGAACACGAAGAACTACATGGAGCCATTGATCGAGATTAACAAGCTCTTAGAAGTTGCGTGACCAACGGAGAAGAACTTGCCATTCCGCCAACAAGTATTTAGTATCAAGTTTATTGATATTTAGTTTTCATATATTACTTTATATTTTTGTATTGAACGTGAACAAGAAAGTAATATAGTTTTCGGGTTTGTACACCCAAGTTCACAAGTATTTACTTGTGAACTGAATTTGTTATCTCGTGTTCTTATCAATTTATTCCGCTGCATATTTTATATTCTACTCTGGTCGATGTTGCTAATCAATGTTGTTAAACGCTGACTAACAACATCGTGAATCTGAGAATTATTCTTAAAACCATAGACCTTCTAATTTTACACAGGCCTTTATCTATTTCCATACCCTCATACAAACACAGTTTTAAAATTCCATAAAGATCCTCCAAAGTGATGGTGGAACTGAGTTCAAACCTCTTATCCCATATCTTCTCAAACATGGCATAATCCACAGGATGTCTTGTCCATACACCCATCAACAAAATGGACTTGTAGAAAGGAAGCATGGGCACATTGTCCAAGTTGGATTATCCATGTTAGCACATTCTCATGTTCCCACCAAGCACTGGGATGATGCCTTCACCAGTGCTGTATACTTAATCAATAGAACTCCTTCCAAGCTACTCAATTACAGAATTCCTTAACAAATACCTGATTACCAGTTCTTAAAAATCTTTGGATGCCTTTGTTATCCTCACCTCAGACAGTACAACAAACACAAATTACAACTCAGGAGCGCTAAGAGTACCTTCTTAGGCTACAGTCCATCTCATAAGGGATACAAAGTCCTCCTCCCTGATAACAAGGTCATTATAACAAGACATGTAGTGTTTGATGAAACTACTTTCCCATTTATTCATCATGAGCAGATATCACACTCCAGAATACCTGAACCAATCCCTCAAGCACCATTATTAACAATACCATTTCCTCATGATAGTTCTCCACCCACAGCCTCTACATCTATGCCACCCCACCATTTACCACCTACCAATCAATCTTCATCAACTTCATCACCATCCTCATCTTCAAATTCTTCACATCCACAAAACACCCTCCCATCACCTCATGCTTCCCCTACCACATCTACATCATCACATACCAGTTCCTCCTCCCCTCTATCTATCCCAATTGGTCAAATAACTATTGACTTACAAATAGAGAATGGTTCTATACCTGCATCAAATGTTGCTAACAGTTCAATGCAGGAAGTAGAAAGGGAACAAAACATACATCCAATGACAACCAGACTGAAAGCAGGAATCAGGAAGCCAAATGCATATATGGTACAGAAGGATCCATTCACTGAACCTAAATCTCACAAGGAGGCAGCCAAACACCCACATTGGAGGCAAGCAATGATCACAGAATTCCAAGCCTTGATGAGAAACAATACTTGGTCAGTCAGCTCCCTACCACCACACAAAAAGTTGATAAGCTGCAAATGGATATTCAAAACCAAGAGAGATGCTAAAGGTTATGTGACTAGGTGTAAAGCCGTATTAGTGGCTAGAGGTTACACACAAGAACCTTGCTTTTACTACACAAAAACATTCAGTTCAGTAATCAAGCCATCAACAATCAGAACCATCCTCTCCCTTGCTGTTTCCAACCATTGGTCAATAAAAAAAATTGACATTAGATGTTGAAATCTACATGCAATTTCATCAAGGTTTTAAAGAATATGCTCCTCTTGGGAAAGTCTATAAGTTACAAAAACCCCTCTATAGCTTGAAACAATCATCCAGGGCTTGGTCAAGCAAACTAGGCAATGTCTTATTTCCCTTGGCTTCAAGATTTCACAAGATGATAATTCCCTTTATTACAAAATCTCACAAGGCAGCATTATCTTGGTTATGGCATATGTGGATGATCTCCTAATCACAGGGAACAATCAGGCACAAATTCAATTATTCATCAGTCAGATCACAATCTTTTTCATCACCAAAGGACAAAACACCTAGAACTGGACATTCATTTCATCAGAGACATGGTCAGAAACAAGCAAGTTCAGGTTCAACATGTTCCCTTTATTGATTAGACAGCAGACATCTTAACAAAACCATTAAGTGGATAATTGTTCGAGAGATTTCGAAAGCGCCTGTCTATTCTTCCAAAATCCTCTCTCCAATTGAGGGGGCATGTTGGCACATATCACCACACCATCCAGCTGGACATACACCTCAGCACAGCAGCTCAGCACCAAAAGGAAAGCCCATGCATGAGCATGCAGCACAACCGGACAAATAAACAGTTGTGCACCCTGCCAGCTATTGTGACCGTTTACTAGGGTTTAGGATGTTAAGTGTTGTCCCATTGTGTGAGCCAATGATCTATGAACATGTAGGGCTCCTTCTAGATTATTCCTACGGCTATTTAATAGCTTCTTGCACCTGTAGCCGAATAGTAATGAATGATGAACCATAATAAGGATAATGTATTATTTAGCTTTTTATCTCCAGCTTTATGTTTGCTATTTCTGTCATGTTTATTTGTTTAACAATATTCTTTGCCCTCTCCCCACACTGGCGAAACTTGATAGGGTTCCAACCCTTGGAAGTCATAATTATGTTTGTGTTCATACACATAGCAG
The DNA here is from genome assembly GCA_014905375.1 of Phtheirospermum japonicum. Lineage (NCBI taxonomy): Eukaryota > Viridiplantae > Streptophyta > Magnoliopsida > Lamiales > Orobanchaceae > Phtheirospermum > Phtheirospermum japonicum. The sequence continues at coordinate 160,854 of BMAC01000867.1, forward strand.
CACACAGTTAATATTAAGTCATGATTGGTAACTTTTAATTATGTTTGTATATGAAGGGACAATTAAAATATATCATAAATATATGTTTTTATCAAATAATTTAAATAATTATTTAATTTATCATTTAGTTAAATATTAAATATATGAGAACTTATACGATGCCTTCACGTCATCATTTTCACTTAATAAATATCATTAAATCAATTATAAGTTTTTCATATTAGGAGATCAACGGATAAAAATATAGGAGGGTTGGGGGCATGGTGCATTTGTGATACCGTAGTCATTTTCTACTACAAGAAAACTTCATTTTAACGACACAAAAATCTGTCGCTAAACCCATCTAGCAATGGAATAACGACATAATTGCGACCAAAAACTATGTTGCAATACTGCTAGTAGTTAAAAATCTATCGACGGGTAAGTACATCTGTCGCGATTTACGGACCAAATACCAACAGAACCGAGAAAATAGTAACGACATAATAGTGATAGTAGGTTTGTCATTGGCAGACATTTTCGTCGCTATTTAGCGACGAAATAACGACCGAACTAAGAAATTTATCGAGAATTTATCGCTATTTAGCGAAGAAATAGCGATGGAATATACAAGTCTGTCTCAACTCTATCATTATTTAGTAACATAATTAAATAATGCATATGAATCTATATCATCGCAATCTATTGTTAGTTTTGTCAAAAATATTTTTTTTTGTATAAAATTTTTATTCACTGTTTTTCACAAACAAATACCACATATTAATACCAATTGACAAGCACCAAAACATCAATCCATTTGACATAGTCCTACATATTCGAGCATACTTAAATCACAACATTACTAAATCTATACATTCAGATATGCTGAAACAAAGGTTAGCTTAAGACTAACACAAAAGCACCTATATAATATGCTGATCAGAATATACAATTTCTAGATACATAAGACTGTTGTGATTATCATGAAATCGAATCAAAATCACCAGAAGTAGTTAATAGCCTCGGTTTCAGCAAATTCTCCACATCAACCAACTTGAGTGGCTTTAGATGAACATTACAGCTCCAGCTTCCAGTCACCGATATATATTTTTTCATCTAGGGAAACTATGTACATATTAGAGATGATTATAACAATATATTATTATAATTGTGTGTATTAACTGAATTAGAGTTGATTATTATTATTATTATTATTATTATTATTATTACTATTATTATTATTATTATTATTATTATTATTACGACTCGTTAACCCGAGTTGTCTCCTCGTCAGATGACAGGGAAAATTGCTTTTTTGATCCACTATGTTGTCCACTTTCCAATTTTGGACCAAAATATTGTCCAATATCAAAATACATACACGTAGTTGGCAAAATAATCAAAAAAGGCCCAAAATTATCATGTTCGGGCCGAATTGCTGACGTGGCAGGATTATTTTTTTTCTTATCATTTTTTATTTATTTTTAAATATTAAATAGAGGAAAAAAGTCATTTTTACCCTTAATAATCTTAAAATTACTATTTAACTTAAAATTATTACAATTCTCCCTTTTCCCACAGAACCCGTCTTCCTCCCTTTTGTTCCCCTTAATAATCTATATTTAAGAATTGAGTTGATGGTTCTAGAATCATACCCTTCACGGAGGAAAGCACGTTTTTTTCTTCCATCTTGGTGTCTGTTACGCCGACACATAATTAAACAAAAATTATACATATGACGCAAAATGTCAATATAACTAAAAAAAAGCACAACCCGGCAGCTCCAAACATTAACAGGAGAAACTATTAAGTTTTTATTTTTTTTAATTACATGATATAGATATAGAACCATAACATTCATACAGGCAAATGAATAAAATAGAACCATACCCTTAACAGAGGGAAGCACGATTTTCTCTTCCGTCTTGTTACCTGTTACACAGCAACGTAATTAAAAAAAAACACAATAATACATATAACACAATATGTCAAAATAACAAATATATATTATTTCAAAATAAAGCACCACCACGCAGTATTAAAACACATTGTTCTCCAAACACAATATGTAACAAGTAATCACATCAATGAAGCTGAAAACTCAACGAGGGAAAAGGAGTATGGGCATTCCAAAAGAAGAAAAACAGCCGATTCACAATATAAAGGAAAAAGGCTATCAAAGTTTTTCTTCTTCTCCTTCTTCTTACCATGTGAACGCTTCTTGGCAGCCCTCTTTTTGAGAACCATCAACTCACGATCCCGAAGCTCGACCAAATCCCACCACCCAAACCCGACCGTCGTCAGAATCGATTGCCACAAATTTGAAACCCATCCCAAAACCAAAACAAAACAAGACCCCATCGCCACTCATGGACCCCTACGATGCTCGTTCCGTTTCAGTTTCCCATCGGTGCCGCCTCAATGCCATCGCGTAACAATCTATCGCCTGGTAGTGGAAGGTCGCCGCTGCTGCCGACTTCTTATCAACTGGCCACCGTCGATGAGTTAAATGAGGTGAGGGAATTAGGCCGTCGATTCCAGTTGGTCTGAAGCCGTCGCCGATTCGTTATTGTCCATCGTGATGAACCAGTCCGCTGAGGCCACCACCTTTCGACAGTCCGTCGCCACCGTCAATTTTTTTAGAGAAGGCGAAGAGGTCACCTCGCCGGTCGCTTCCGCCGCCACCGTCAATTTTCGGAGAAGGTGGAGAAGAAGCAGCCTCTTGAGACGTCGCCTCCGCTTCTCAAGGCCACCTCACCGCCGCCGAATGCCATCACCACCGAGGCTGGATTTTAGCGCCACCGCTTCCAGGGCCCCTTGATGTCGGAGCCCCAATTGCCACTGCCCTAGCCGGAGCCACCTTCAATTCGAACCGCTGCCGCCAAGGCTTCACCACCGCCTACACGTTCATCCGACGGCGACGACCGAGGAAGGGAGAAGAAATGAAGAAACAGAAATGGGGAAGAAAAGGGAGGAAGACGGGTTTGTGGGAAAAGGGAGAAATTGTAATAATTATAAGATAAATAGTAATTTTAAGATTATTAAGGGTAAAAATGATTTTTTCCCTCCATTTAATATTTAAAAATAAATAAAAAATGATAAGTAAATAAATACTCCTGCCACGTCAGCAATTCGGCGCGAACATGATAATTTTGGATCATTTTTGATTAATTTGCCAACTTCGTGTATGTATTTTGACACTGGACAATATCTTAGTTCAAGATTGGAAAATGGACAACATAATGGACCAAAAAAGCAATTTTCCCTCAGATGACACAATAACAATAGGCACATCCTTTGTAGCAGATGGTTCCTACTTGCAACAAGGCAATTATATATGAAAATTCCAAAATTAAGTTTCTATTTACGTATATATTATAATAGTAAACGAAAAAAAGAATCCAAACATATTGAAAGTAAGTAGCAATTACCTTGATTTTCTTGAGTAGTCGTATCCATTAATACAAAGTGACATGGTAATCTGAGCAAACCAGACTCACCTTTGGGATTTGTTGTAACAAGAACAGAACAGAACGCACGTTGTTTCTTCTCATTTTAGGCAAAAATGGATAAGAAAGACAATTTTCAATTCAAGATAATGCGTTTATTAATATAAGCTCATGCTAATTTGGTAGTCTTTTTTGAAGTTAAAATAACAAAATCATTAAATACTCCATATCAAGAGCAACAATAATTCATGTCATCATACTATAATAATCGATAGTTCAGTAAATGGAACTCAACAAAGTGTATGAGAGTGGAGAAAATCAGAAATAAATGTAATTTCACTTGAAATTATATATAAATCAAATTCTACAACATCCATCCCGACCCCCACCAAATAAAAAGGGGAAAGAAAAAAAGAAAGATCTGTTGAAGGAAAAATACAGTTAGTGTGCCTTCGTCAATAAGTAAATGATGAGGGAGTCTTTGATGAATAAGAGAACCCAAAACTTTCTCCTTCATCTCTTTTATGTCTTCTTCTTTTATACTTTTCCTTTAACACATTATCAACGTTATCAGCACGAAATTCTAACCTATTGAGAGTGATCGATAAATAAGCCTCCATAACCAAAGCAACAATTACACAATTTTCATAGGTCAAAAATTTAACTGCGCTGTAAGTTTGAAAAATCATTTTCTCACGTTTCAACCGATGGATCACATTACAATTTGTACAGAACCTTAAAAAACTATTGAATTACATTCTGAAAGGTGGAGGTTGGATTCGGAGATATGAGTAAATATATATAAATTTTCGAACAAAGCAGATTTTGTTTTCAGAATTTTATGTGCAGCGTTTATAAAAACAAGATCTCTCAAGATCCAACCGTTGGATCAAGACTAAAATTGGATATATTATTCCATACATATGAACAGTGGAGATCTGTATTTGAGGTTTGTAGACTTCGATAATGAATTTTGAATAGACCTGATCCTGTTTCCCAAAACTATCTGACCAGCTTTTTTAAAATTAAATTACGCACAATCTAACCATTGGATGAAGCTAAATTCTGGATATAATGTTCAAAGGATATATTTTTTAAATATTTACGGTGGAGATTGGGTTTGGCACTTCTATCATCAAAAAAATATCACGCACAAAACTATTGTAAAAACAAAATTCAAAGAATGCCCGAAAGAATCATCTTTCCTCCAAGGTAATTCGAATTACCCTATTATTTATTAAATACAACTAATAAATATTTGTTTATATAGATATATGTCATGATATGTATTATTGTGCATCCTTATACAAAGCATGTATATGTATATATGTTAACTATGCTTATATGCATGTGATGTTATGTACAATATTGACAAATATGAAATTTTTCAATACTTTAATAATATTCGTAGAGTACATAATATATTATTACTTATTATTTTAGATGATTTATAAGATTTCTTATTTCGAAATCGTAAATAAAGTTATTTACATGATTAGATGAGAGATTGATCATATTTTGGCATATGTTTAGTTAATCATGATTTGATGAATTGATACATTCGTATATGTTGTAATTCTATTCAAGCTGATTTTATAAGATACTTTCAATGTATGCATTATTGATTGTACATTTGCATATTTTCATGATAATGAAAGTTCATGAATGATAGAGAATATGCATTATTGATTGTACATTTGCATATTTTCATGATAATGAAAGTTCATGAACGATAAATAAATGTATAAATAATCTTGTGATAAGGTATATTCACATAATATCAAAGAAAGATTATGACATATATTCTTCAAACTCATGATCTAAAGAAACTGATTAAACTAACTCAATCTAAATAAAATTTAATATACTCAAAAGAAATTGAGTAATACCATCATTGGTTTGATGTGGAAACTAGAAGAACTACAATTACACTATAATATCATCCACCAACCCAACTAACAAAGAATTGTTAAACTAAACCAAAGTCAATTCTCTAATGAATTTGAGAGTTCATATTGACCCCAATCTTATATTGGAAGTATTTTTAGTTACAAACTTTCAATGAACTTTGGGATACGCTCTAAATGAGTATTTTGGGAATTTTATGAAACACCACTTTCAAGCCTAAGAAATTAGTGAAAAGAAATTTGTTTTCTTGCTAAAAAGGGTCAATGACTTCGATATGTTGCGACTAAAAACATGTCTTGCCATATGTGAAAAAGAAAGTCATTTTAAATGACAATAATAAATTGAGATATACGATCTCACGCTATTTTTTTTCTTTCACTTGAGAAATCACACTGATACACTTGTATAATATTAATTATGATAGTAAGTCATTGAGAGACATGACATTATTTTTCATAATACCAATGTTAGACCTCCGGAAAAAGAAATTTCTTGAGGCTAACCAGGATCGATATGAATAGTGGAAATAACCTCAAACCAAAATGTAAGAGACATGTTGGTCTTAAAACTTATTTTGAGTTAGATTTATGTGATGTGGCCTGATTTAAATTAATTGTTATTTTTGGCTTATTAGTAAAATATTCAATTTATTCTGAAGCATTGAATATAATTCAGTTTATTTACCACACATTCACATACAAGATTCAGGAGTATACTATTAGATATAATGTAACATATCTAGCAAATAATTAAAATATTAGAATGAAAAGTATTTCGTTCAAATATCTCTGAAAAATGTGAGAATTTTTCGAGGAATGGACAATTATTCACTGAATTGATACTTATATGTGATAAAGTTTTGATGCCTAGTGGCACTTTGATTAAAATCATAAAAGCTCAGTATGGACCATAAGCGAAATGAACCTTGTTAAGTTTGATGATATTCATGTTGATGATTATCATTAAGAAATACATTATGAGAATGGAAATATACCTTTAATTTATATAGAAAAAGCATGTTTTAGAGTCAACCTAGTAATTTTACTTTACTACTTTTTGATTATTGAATCATAAGTTAGGACCAACAAAGAACTTTTGGACAATGATTCATTCAAGTTTTGATACGGCAGGCATGAGTTCTTTGGTCGTCATGATATGATGGTCTATATTATAAAAAATCAACATGGACATCTTTTATTTTGAGTGAAACATAAAATGAGATAGAAATTTAATGCACAATATAGTGTCGAACTAATGTTGTTAAATTACAACTAGTGCATTCTAAAGTACTAAGAGCACTACATACATTCATATCTCAAAGATACATCACTCATTTTTACAAAACTTTTTCATTAGAAAAATTATATGATTGAGACCTACATATGCTAATGACACAAAGTACAATATTCCATTCTTATAATTGATAATTGAGATTGATGTAATGCATCCTGAAAATCGCACCAAGAATATCGGCACCTTCCTTTGAAAATTCCCGAACTGCTTCAACAAAAACACATTAGAAAGGACCATCGGGGGTTTTCCGGTGGAAACCTCTCCGATGCTTAAGTCAATAAACCGTCTTAATCGGAATAAATAAAATCAATAGAATAATGCTTGGGAAATCATACCTCCTTCAGCCTCAAGGATGGAGAATTTATAGTTATTCATCATGTGGGACCTTTCCGAGATTCCGGAAATTGAATCTGTGAATCTTGGGTCGTTATTCAAGTTGATCTTACCAGGAAGCTTCTGCCGAAGTCAAGATAGTTATGGCTTTACATTTCTCAAATTCCTGACCTGCTCTCCTGGAACCTTATCCAAGGTTAAGGCATCAGATCAGGTCAGGGCAATACCTCTCAAGGCTTTTGGCTTGTTCTTCGTCTCAGCCCCTCTCTCCTTCATGAGATGAGCAAGATGGATCTATCCTGAATCACTAAAAACCAGGTCAGGATGAATCCTTTCAAGCCTGATCTAACTTATTCCCTTTTCCTTCTAGGCGCAGAATAGCAACTCAGGTCATCCCAACCAGAGTTATTTCTTTACAATTGTCCAGGTCAGGCATAATTAGGTCGGACTAACCAGTCCCCCCTCCCAGTGGTTGGGATGAACTATGAAACCTAGGGTTCCACTCCAGACAGTTGAGATCTCCCATGCGTCTTTCCAAATTCTTTGCTGTCACGCACGGATCCCGCTGAATCCGCCTTTTAAATCAGGTCATATCCTTAAAGATGATTTGTAACGTCCTTTCCTCTCTTTTGACGGTTGAAAAACCCCGGCATGCCTTTTTGGGTACTGTACCATCTGACACACATTAAATGCGCGAATCCCCTCAAATCCTTTCTTAATCATTTTTTTCAAAATTTATCCCTTTTCTTCTCTTTTCCTGGTTCATTTCTCACTTTTGTTCTTCCTCACCAAACGATCATTTTCTCTCGTAATTTTCTCTCACTCGATCTTTCTCCTTCCTAAGCAGTTTTCGATCACCTCAAAAGAAAAATCAGGTTTTTTTTCGATCTCTATCCTTTTTCGAATTATGTCTACTCAATCATCTTCTTCCTCCTCATTCGATCCGAGTTCAACCCCTTCTTCTCCAGCAGCGCTCTCTTCTTCCCCAAACACCTATACCGAGTGGCCTCCCCTAATTCCGGGACACCCTGACAACATCGTTTCTATCCTTAGCAATAGAACAGTAGAGGGGTTGAGATCAAAATTTCATATTCCTTTGGAATTCTCATTGGTTGACCCCGGCCTAGGTGAGAGAGCCTACCAACCCTACGCCGATCATATGACTTTGTTCATTGATCAGTTTCAGGCAGGGTTGCGCCTCCCCGTCAACCCTTTCATATCATAAATCGCCCAGATGTACAAAGTACCGGTGCACCAATTCGTCCCCAATTCCTTTAGGATAATTATAGGTTATAATATAGCTATGCGATACGCCGGACTTACTCCCACGGCTCTGATGTTCTACTCACTATTTCAGGCCAAGAGCGCCCCTTCTGGATACTTTTAGTTGTGTGCTCGCGCCGGCGTGCATTTTTTGACCGGTGGTCCTTCCTCCAACAAAGCTTGGAGGAAAAGATTCCTTTTCGTGCATTGCTCTAGTGATTGGGGTTTTCCCGCCAATTTCATTGACCAACTCCCCACCCAAGTCAAATTATCCATGGGAGACAGGTCTCCCCGTCTCAAGAAAGTTATTGATGTCTTGAACCAAAACGTTTTTAACATGACCAAGCTTCTCATCCCTTTCACCCTGGATCTCTTTAATTACAGAGAAGAAATGGGTCCTTTGACCCCTGAGATGGGTATATACCATGAAAACTTTTATCTTGTTCCCCTTCATTTCCATCCGTTAGGTAGACCTGACCCTTAACTGTTTTTTGATTGTCGCTTTCTTTTGCAGACACCATGATGCGAAAGTTGCTAGAATCTCAACAGACTGTCGCAGCCCCTGAGAAGAAATCGCAGGGAGAATAGGCTGCTGGGTCATCAGAAGTTCCTCCACCAGTGCGACCTGAGCAGCGCAGGGGCATCCACTGCACCCGAAAGGGATCTGACAATCCACTCTGAGTCAGGGGAGGAACAGGAGCACCTCTCCCTAAAGCGCGCCGGATCTGGAAAGGAGACGGGCCCCTCAAGGTCCAAAGTGGTCAATCCTAACGCCACCCTATTCACCAGTACCACTATCCTCAACTGCTCGGGAGATGTGGCTATCCAATTTATCTAAGGCCAGTGCCCAGCATCAGATCGGAAGACTCTGGAGAGATGGTATCCAGAGTTAATTGAATCGCTATGTCAGGACGAGGCCAGGGTAACTATCTTTCTTTTCTCCTGTACATATCTTACATTTATAGTTGATCACACATTTGGTTATCATTCAAGCCGCAGCAAAGAGGTCCATTCTGGTAACCCGGGTCATGGGTTCTCTCATGAATGCAGACCTGGCCAAAGAGCACAATCCTCTTAAGGAGAAACAGAAGAAGTTGGTGGCACTTTGCAAGGATAGGGGGTCCGAGCTGAAGAGGCTCAAGGCGGAAGTGTCAGCTGCTAGAGAAGGAGAGGAAAAGGCCCGAGCAGAAACATTGGCAGCCAAGGAGAAAGAGGAGGAGGCCCGAGCAGAGGTGGCAAGCCAGATCGAGGCAGCTCTGGAAAGGGGTCGGGAGGAGGGCAGGACTGATTTTTTGAATTCAGAGGATGGGCTCCGGCTTATCCAGACCATCAAGGAGGCTACCAAGAAGGCCTTCCTCGGATCAATGGATCTCTACAAGCTCCTAGTGCCAGAGGCTTTAGTATATTTCAGTCTTGGCCTTGATGCTTGTGAGAAGTGGTTCAAGTAAAATCCCTCGACCCCCTACGATCGAAGAGAACCCATTCAGGGGAACCCCGATCCACCAGCATCTCCTACTCGGCTGAAAGAGATCACCTGCACCAGCTCGGGGATCATGAATTTGTCGGGCATGTCCTCCAGCTCTTCTGCTCCTCTGCTCCCGAGTCTTCCCCTCAGCAAGACCAGAATGTGGTCCTAGCTCTGACTGCCTCTATTCCCTCCCTAACCTTTGCTGGTCTGGGTGAGCTATCCGGTGGGGTATCACCCAGCGACCTACCATAGGAGGATGTTGTAGAGCAATTTGCTAGAGACCTGGACGTCGAGGATGGTGATATGGAGAAATAGCCCGGTCAGGGCTGCTCTTTTCTTTTTCCTATTCTGTTTTGACTTCTCTGTATTTTGAAATAATTTTGTCATTTTATAATTTTAGGGTTTCCTGGTTTTAAGGAAACCCTAGTTTATTCTATTATGAATCACATGCATTTGCATCCTTTATATACGTGTTCTTTCCTTATACATTTCGTTATGGCTTCTTCTTCCTTACTCGAAGAAATTGATATTATAAAGAGGAAAAACCTCTCATTCTTTGCTGAGAACTTTAAACTTTCTGACAAACTCTCTGCTCTTCGCGAAAAATTTTCTCAAGTATGTAGGCTTCTGGATAGGAAAAGGCAGAAGAAGCGTTGTTACAAGCATGAGTGGGCTGAGCTCCACCAGCTTAACCACAAAATGGGAGAGGAGAAGGCTTATTTACTCGAATCAGTATGTCGGCTAACCATCGCTGCTAGCAAGGCTCATGCTGTTTCCGGGCAAGCAGATATGTATCATCAGCACATTCATGAAACTGAGCGCGAATTACGGCATATACGCTGGATTCTTGCTTCCGACAAGAGGATTTCCTCCTCCCACGGCTGATTTTAACTTCCGTTTCTGATGTTTTTTCCAGACTTTAGTTGTTTCTATGAACCTTGTCCTTTGTCTCTTATGCTTTGAATCAAACTCAGCAAACTTCATTTGTGAAAAGTGGCGTAGGTGTTTTCCATTTCTATTTTTCTTATGTAATCTTGAAGTTTCTAGTAAATGATCTTTTTCTAGCAGAACCCTTGTCGATAATTAAGTCTGGTTTCTCCGGATAGCCTTTAGCCAATCCTGGCTATACTGATAATCAGGTCAGGAAAATGGGGCATCCGCCCTTATCCAATCCTGGCTTTACTGACAATCAGGTCAAGAAAATGTGGCATGGCTTGTAAAATTTTATTGACATCCGGCCTGCTCGCAATGAAATATGTATAAACTCAAATCGTCATTATATAAATAAGTTTTGTAAAATAAATCTTACATATAGTATTTTCGTAAATTTGATACATTCCACGCTCGGGGTACTCCGAATCCATCCATTTGTTCTAACTCATAAGCTTCGCCTGCCAGAACTCTTGTGATTTTAAATGGTCCTTGCCAAGTGGCATCCAGTTTTCCCTTGGCTTTTCTTAGGTCAGCTCTGCGTAGCACCAGATCTCCCACTTGAAAACATCTCTTTATTACTATTTTGTTATATGCCGCTCGAACTCATCTTCTTATGTGTTTCATCCTAACGGCAGCCCACTCTCTCTTTTCCTCGACCAAATCCAATGCGTCATGTATTAGTAATTCATTCTAATTTACATCAAAGCTTTGGATCCGGTGAGTTTCCAGACCTATTTCAACGGGAATAACAGCGTCCATGCCATATACTAGACTAAATGGGGTTTCTCCAGTACTTTCCTTAGGATTAGTGCGATAGGACCAGAGGATTGAACTGAGATCCTCTACCCATTTTAGGCCTGACCTCTCAAGGCGTGCCTTGATCCCTTGCACTAAAATGTGATTAGTCACTTCGACTTGTCCATTTGCCTGAGGATAGTAAACAGACGTGAAATGCTTATCTATCTTCATCCTAGTACACCAAGCTCAGATTTTGGCTCCCATAAACTGTGTGCCATTATCTGATACTAGGACCCTTGGGATACAAAACCGGCACACTATGTTTTTCCACATAAATCCCATCATCGCCTCTTCCGTAATTTTTGACAGAGCTTCGGCTTCTACCCATTTGCTGAATTAATCAATGGTGACAATCAAGAACTTCTTCTGAGCTGGAGCTGTAAGAAAAGGTCAGACTAGATCTATCCCCCATTTTGAAAAGGGGCAGGGAGAGCTCATTGTCATGAGCTCTTCCGTCGGTCGATGGACTAAGGGAGAGATCCTCTGGCATTTATCACACTTCTTAACAAAGTCTTCTGCTTCCTTTCGTAATAGTGGCCAAAAATAGCCAGCTCTTATGACTTTGATTTCTAAGGTCTTGGCACCCATATGTACCACAATAGCCTTCGTGAATTTCTCTAAGAATATGGGTGCCTTCCTTCCAACTCAGACATCTCAGGAGAGGTTGTCCAAACCCTCTCCTATACAATTCCTTTTTGATCAGGCAGAAACGAGATGATCTAATCCTTACCTTCATTGCCTCTCTTTTATTATCTGGTAGCTCTCCTTTCTCCAGATATAATCTGATCGGGTAGCGCCAATCTGTCTCCTCTTCTAAGACATGCACCTCTTCTTCTCCAAACAACCGGTATGTCATTAGTAGAGTAATTACTTTTTCTTGACAATACGTTGCCGAGCTGGCCACCTTGGCCAGGTAATCAGCTCGGCCATTTTTTTTCTGAGAATCTGGCGGACTATCAAAGAGATTAGGCCCCTGGCCAGTTCATGAAATTGAGTCAAATATTTATGCAGGTGTTCTTCCCTAGTTTCAAATTCCCCTATTATTTGTTTTCATATAAGCTGCGAGTCTACTTCCACACACACTTGATCTGCCCCTAAATCCTTTGCCATTTGGACTCCTCTCAGGAAGGCCTCATATTCTGCTTAATTATTGGAGAGGGGGTAGTTCATGCGTACTGCATACTCTGTGGTCACCCCTTCCGGGTCTGTCAACACTATCCCTGCACCACAGCCGAGGTTGCTCACGGATCCATCGATGTAGATCGTCCATTCTTTTGTCCCCTCGGGAGAGCTAGTCATTTCTTGAATGAAGTCAACTAACGCCTAGGCCTTAATCTCTGTTCACGCCTCGAAGTTAATATCGAACTCACTGAGCTCGATTATCCACTTCACCAAGTGCCCTGAAGCCTCCGACTTATCCATGACTGCCCTTAGAGGTAAGTTAGTTCTGAATACTATGTTATGCAAAAGGAAGTAGGGACGGAGCCTACGATCCATCCCGACCAGAGCTAACACGGATCGTTCTACCTCTATGTACCGAAGCTCAACATCATGTAAGATCTTTCTCCAATTACATACCGATTTTTGTATCCTGCCCTCTTCCCTATTTAGAACCGTGCTGACAACTTGCTTACCCACAGATAAATACAAGACTAAGGGCTCTCCCTGGACTGTTTAGTAAGTAATGCATGCCGACAGGTACTCTTTCAGCTTCTGAAACGCATCCTGGCATTTTTCATCCCACTGGAACGGGGCTCTTTTTTGTAAGGCTTGAAAAATGGCAAGCTCCACTACTACAGAAACAGCTTTCTAAGGCTGTTAATTAAAGGCGGTTTTTTGAAAACCGCCTTAAAAATACTTTTAACGGCGGTCATGGCTATAACCGCCGTTAAAAAAGGTCATTTTTACGGCGATTTTCAAAAAACCGACATTAAAATTGGATATCAATCTGATTTTAATGGCGGTTTGTTAGGAACACCGTAAGAACTGGTGGATAGCTTATTTTAAAGGCAGTTTACAAATAACCACCGTAAAACCTACATATTCTACGGCATTATTTTAAAACAGCCTTTAAATCTAACTTTTTCACGGCGGTTATTGTAGAACCGCCGTAGAATGTATTAAAAAAAATTTGGGGTACACGCGTATCCCAAACATAACCCTATCCACACTTAGACACTTCATTCGTGTTTTTCCCCAAAATTTCATTGAACAAGAACACAACCATTTTCTACCCCTTTTTTCCCCAAAATTGCATTGAACAAGAACCATTCCCAAATACGATCAGAAGCATTTTCAGAATAAAATGAATTCATTCCTAAATTTTATCCCCGAAATTTCATAGGCATTTTATCCCCAAAATACGCTCAGAAGAATTCACGGAGAACGTTCGGCCATCGAAGATTCCAACCCGTAGCGGCGCGTTGTTGCTTCTCTCCTGTCTCCATCAGAGTCAGCCACGTTTTCGTCTCCAACAGTGTAACTCAGCCTCGTGTAAGCTTCCATTTTTGATTTTCTTCTCAATTAGTGATTAATTTTAGGGATTTGAAAATTGATATTGGTTTTTAATTAGGGCTTTCGGACTTGATCTCAATTGTGAATGTGYATTTGTGATTTAGGGTTTTTTGGAAATTGATATTGTTGTGTAATTAGGGATTTGATGAAATTGAGTTTCAATTGTGATTGATAAAACTGTACAAAATCTCAAAAAAATAAAAATAAAATCAAAATGTAACTATATCAGCCAGATTAGGAAAAAAAAAGAACACTCACTGGGCAGTGAGTAGAGAATGAAAACAAGGAAACCAGAACAAAAAGAAATCACTTCTTGTTTGGATTGAAAAGTTGGGTTTCTTTTTCCCTCGTTAAAAAATGCAACTTTATGGTAATTAGGTGATCCAGGGTAATGTGGGTTCAATTGTATGAGTAATTTGTTTCTCAAATTGGTTTAAGTGTGCTGCTAAACTGAGAATATTGGTAGAATAGACAATTGACATGWCGGTTTTCTTTAGTTCAACCAGTCAGTAAAAGCTTTAATTATTTGTTTGTGCTTCTGAAGTGGAAACCTTCTGATGTTGCCTGGTTTGGAGGCTAGACAAYATTAATGGAAGGGGCTTAATAGAGGGGAAATAAATATTTGGGGGCTATTTCAAAAAAAAATTATATACATATTATTTCGTGAGAAATGATATTGCATTTGGATTTTGAAGTTTCAATTATGTATAGTTTGCCATTTTCTGGAGTTATAGTTGGTGGTATGTTTGTTTGTTGAGGAACCATGTCGAGTTATAGTTGGTGGTATAGTTTGCCAATTATGTTTGTTTGTTATGAATTTGTCTTTTGAGAGAGAATGGAGGTTATACTGGAGGTAGAGGTTTTCATTTTGACAGTGGTCAAGGTAAGAGTTAATGTTTCTACGATACCATAAAAGAATGCGAGCTGGATTTTATAATAACTTAAAAAATTAATGAAGAACATGAAAGTAGCAGTTTAGTGTTTAAATATTTGCATTGATGATCAATATAATAGTGATATGATCTTTATATAGAGCTTACAGGGGACACCGTAGAAAATACTAGTTAGGACTGAGCTAAGCAATAAGTAATAGCTTTAGGTAAGTAAAAAATACAGATAACACGTACTATAACATCTAAGGTGATATATTATGGATAATGTCGTTATTTATGCATGTGTTGGCCTTCATAGTACTGTCTTGCTTGAGAGAAATAAAAATGTGTTAGCTCTTTACCATTTCATAGTATGGAAATGTTGGACGAGAATCGTAAGGAGTGGCGTTGTGTCGATTGGACGAGTTTTTCTGAATCTGCTGCTGTAGCTGCACTTTTCTGAAAATGACAACCCATTGTGTTATAATCTAACTACATGTTTAAGGTTAATGGCGATAGTGAAAAAACAGCCTCGAAGAGGACAAGAAATAACAAAGCGAGATATTAGGTGTATTAGGCTTATAAGGGAATATATTTGTCACACTCATTTATTGATAAATTTACCAATTGTCTCCTCTTTCATTCGAAGTCGAAAATGGATATTGATTTTTGAACCAGTGTAATATCAACACAGCTTTATCATAGCTTTGTTAACGTAATAATTGTATATACTACGGCGGTTCTGAAACCGCCGTTATAAAAGCCTTAAAACCACCTTAAAATATCACTTTATTACGGTGGTTTTGAAAACCGTCGTAAATATTTAAGGCGGTCGATATAAAGGTGGTTCAAAAACCGCCTTTAAATCCCCTTTCTGCAGTAATGCTCTTCTTAGCTGAGCGTGAAACTAACCTGCTCAGGGCTGCTATTCGCCCAGCCAAGCATTGCATTAAATTTTTCGGAGGCTGCATATCCATGATAGCCTTGACCTTCTCTGGATTTGCTTCTATCCCTTTTTCCATGACCATATACCCCAGAAACTTTACAGCTTTTAACCCAAACATGCGTTTTTTGGGGTTGAGCTTCATTTTATACTTCCTCAAAGTGTCAAAAGTTTCCTTCAGGTCATCAACATGTAAGGCTACTTTCACTGCTACCAACGGTTTCAGGGATCCCCCTGCAAAGCCAACTAGCGAAGTCGTGACCTCTTCCAGGACCATATTTAGGTCCAACTGAGCATTCATAAAACATGATATCGTCCGAACTACATGTGTCCAAGAAGATTCGTCGTATGGTGTAGTTGGCGATAGTATCCGTGATAACCAAAGCATCCATGTGAGGGGCCAAGATGTCGTTCTCATCTTCCGATCCAAAGCATATGTTGGGGCTTGGCGTTAATTGCCCAACCTTCACAGCACGAACATAATTTTTCTAGGCTCTCCTTGAATGCTCATCCCACTCGCCTCCTGTAATCATTAGGATTTCACCCCTTATCTCCTGAGTCTGGTCATTCCTCCTTCCATTGTTTCACCCGCTCACGCTTGTTTCCTTGAAGTCGATCTCGTCTGCGAGATTCAGATCTGGACTCCTCCCATCTCGCCTGTACAAACTCCTTGAGGTGTCCTGCATGCACAACCTCTCTAGCTCATTCTTCAGATGTGTGCACTGATATGTATCATGACCATACTCGTTATGGTATCGGCAAAATCGGTCAGATATTTATTTCCTTGGATTTTGGGAATAAGTTATGGGCCATTCGAGATCAGGGTGTCACTCAATTGCCTGCAGAATCCCCCCTGGGGTGTGGCCAGAGGTGTGTACCTATCAAAATGGGGTCGTCTCCCGACTAGATCAGTCCTAGGTTTCTCCATCGGAATCCTGTCCTCCCTATCAGGTCGTTCCCTTCTCTTCTCTCCATCCTATTTGATCTTCAAGGACTCCTCTAGATGGATATACTTTTTTGCTCTTTCAAGGAGTTCTCCAAATTTCAGCATTGGCTTTACAACCACGACTGGAAGAACTCACCCTTCCTGATCCCCTAAGTCAGGGCATTGACCAAGAGCTCCTCGGAGGCAGAGGGAACCTCTAGTTTGGCATCTATGAAACTTTTGATATATCCTCGTAGGCTTTCATTCTCCATCTTCTTCAAACTGAACAGCTCTAGAGGCATTTTTTGGTATTTCCTGCAACTGGTGAACTGATGCAGGAATGTAAAACTGAACTCATCAAAATTTCTTATAGAACGGGGGGTAGATGGCTAAACCAGAGCTGGGCTGACTTTGTAAAGTTCTTAAGAAAAACTTGACACATGACCGCGTCAGAAAACTTGTGCAAAGTAGCTGCGATTTCGAATCTGCTCAGGTGATCCCACGGATCTGTTGTCCCATTGTACTCGAAGCCCATGGAATGGTAAGAAACTGGGAGGTCATCCTTCATGACCGCCTCGGTTAATGGAGTGCCCCACCGTGCCTGGACCGCGGCTGCGGATGCCATTTTTCGCTTAACTTCCCTGACCTCTGTTTTGCAGATTCTGCATTTGCTCAGTGAGGTCTGGGTTGGTTTTGCTTGAAGTCTCGCTTTCCGGAGCAGAGATGCTCTCCTCGCCTTCTTGGGGAGGAGCTCTGGCCTGTCACTGGGCCGTGCGCGGTGGCTACATCTCCGGTAGCTGGTTCTCCTTGGAGAGTGGTGTTGAAAGTTCAGCGAATTTCTTTTCCACTGCCACCTCTACCGCTTTTTCGATGAGGTCGCATAGTTGTCTCAAAAAGGAATCATGCAGCGGTCCTCCGTCCGCCTGCTGAGCTCCTCCCAGAGGTGGTTGCGTTGTGCTTCGCCTGGCTGCTGTCGATGGCTCTGTCGTCTCCGGTATACCCGTTGGCGTGGCAGAACTTGGTGTTCTGCCCATTTTCGCCACTAGGTTTCGCCTGATTCTGTCCGACGCCATGTTTACTTCACATGTCTTAGCTCTATTTTCCCATAGACGGTGCCAATTGTTTCATCCTGAAAATTGCACCAAGAACACCGGCACTTTCCTTTGAAAATTTTCCGACCTGCTTCAACAAAAACACGTTAGAAAGGACCACCGGGGGTTTTCTTGGGGAAACCTCTCCGATGGTTAAGTCAATAAAGCGTCTTAATCGGAATAAATAAAATCAATATATTAATGCTTGAGAAATCATACCTCCTTTAGCCTCAAGGCTGGAGTATTTATAGTTATTCATCACGTGGGACCTTTTTGAGATTCCGGAAATAGAATCCGCGAATCTTGGGCTGTTATTCAGGCTGATCTGACCAGGAAGCTTCTGCCAAAGGTAAGACAGCTCTAGCTTTACATTTCTCAAATTCCTGACCTGCTCTCCCTGGAACCTTATCCAAGGTTAAGGCATCAGATCAGGTTAGGGCAATACCTCTCAAGGCTTTTGGCTTGTTCTTTGCTCAGTCCCTCTCCTTCATGAGCTGAGCAAGATGGATCTCTCCTGAATCACTAAAAACTAGGTCAGGATCAATCCTTTCAAGCCTGATCTAACTTATTCCCTTTTCCTTCTACGCGCAGAATAGCAACTCAGGTCATCCCAACCAGAGCTATTTCTTTACACTTGTCCAGGTCAGGCGTAATCAGGTCTGACCAATTAAGTTCGGACCAGATAATATTTATGCGCACTCATATATTTGTCTCTGCACAGGGTTATGCAATATTGCACGCAACTCTTGCTTATTCTTTTATGAACCTCTGCTAACCAAGTATTTTGCGTACCAGTTGGTAACTAGATATAAGTCTGATAATTCATATCTATATATGCATATTTGATTACGCAGTATATGTACCTATTGCGCCTGCACAGCACATTCTGTAACATCCATACATCCAATACATTATTTATTTATTTAATTATCATCATGCATTAAAAATATAATTCTAYTCCCAAGCTCGTCGCCATAATACGACTTCCTATTTTAAATTTTAAATAATCTAAGAATTCTATTTAAACGAATTTATAGTTCGTTTTCAAATAAAATTATAATATCAACTTCTAATAAATTATTATAATTATTTAGTAATTCCTTTATTTAAATTACTTTCAAGTCGTATATGAAATAATTTTGATTTCTAAAAATTATTATAATTTAATTATATTATAGTTATTTCACTGGATTAGGAAAAAGGTGGCGTTGGTGGTAGTTCGGGCTGCGGGGCGGCGTGGCCGTGGTTGATGGCTTGGCTTGGTGCCGCTGTGGCAGGCGTGATGGTTGTTTCTCGGGTTTGGACAGGGGTCCGGTTTGGGTTCCAGTCGAGAATTGTTTCGTTTGGTGTTGGTGCTTTGAGATGTTGGTAGGGTTGAATGGGGTCAAATTCTATGAAAATTTTTTGAAAACAAACCAGGATTTGGCCATTACCTTTGCTTGCAGACGTTTGCAGAAAAGTGAAGAAGAATCAAAATTTTTTGAGAAAACGGCTCGTGAAAAAAAAAATGGAATTTGGTTTATAAACCAAAGATGAACTTAATTTAGGAAAGTTAGGGTGGGAGTTTAGTGGGCTCGGTTTGTCGTTGGGCTCGTTTCTAAAGTCCAAAAGGAGTCAACCCAATTGACGACTTCAGTTTAAATCAATTAATTCCGTGAACGACCCAATAATATTTTTAATAAGTA
>BMAC01000867.1:194440-212386 GCA_014905375.1 Phtheirospermum japonicum
GACCCGAGAGCCATCACTATCTCCGCCGGCACACCCTCTGGTCGTAACCTTGTTCTGGCCACCGACTAAAGAAAAGCCGTTGCCGCCAGGGACCCAAACCCGAAGCCACGACCACGCCTGCCACCCACCCAGCCGTAGCCAAACCTCAACGCCGCCTTGCAGCCGTGCCGCCGCCTCTGCATCGCCGAAACCACGATGGCCCGACCCACGGGAACCACCCAAAACCATCGTCCAAACCATCCTCACCAAAATCATCGGCAAGCCCACAAACACAACCA
This sequence comes from Phtheirospermum japonicum, assembly GCA_014905375.1. Taxonomy (NCBI): domain Eukaryota; kingdom Viridiplantae; phylum Streptophyta; class Magnoliopsida; order Lamiales; family Orobanchaceae; genus Phtheirospermum; species Phtheirospermum japonicum. Next base: position 194,719 of record BMAC01000867.1, read on the forward strand.
CCACCGGAGGAACCCCAGACCACTACGACCCGAAACCCAGCGGCCCCACATGTTGAATCGCCGCCGTTGGCCACCGTCGCCCCACCTTTCAGACAGAGCGGAGCGGGGACACAACTGCCCGTTTCTCCGTCGCCCGCCCTTGCCGGTTGCGCCTCCTTGCCAGTTCTTCGCCACCATCGCGCCGCCGATTGCCACCGCCTGCACCTTCGTCCGCCGACGACGACTGGGGAAGGGAGAGAGAGTCTGGCCGATTTGCTTTGGGGGAGAAAGGGGAAAGAGACGGGAGAGGAGAAATTTTAGGGATTAAAGGGCTGGGTCTTCCCCATATATCCAGCCCATTTTCCAAATTTCCAGAATTGACCCCCCAGCTTCCTAATCCTTTTCAATTGAACCCTCAGATGTCCAATAACCCCAATCCAGCCCCAAAACATATTTTAAAACTGCACTCCAGTCCTTTTTTTTAATTATTATTGCTATTATATTATTATTATTATTATTATTATTATTATTATTATTATTATTATTATTATTATTATTAACATTGTTATTAATATTATTATTACTATTATTATCATTAATATTGTTATTATTATTACTATTATCATTATTATCACTATTTTAAATATGAAGAATACTAATTAAATATATTCTCTAATTGATTAGGTGACGAGCAATAAGGGGACTTAGGATTTCAACTACGTGCATACCACTCGATTTTCCACGACATTTTTATGAGGTAGGGACCACCGACCTGTCTTATGTTAAATTCTATGTGCTCAAATCTATGTGCAATGTGTATCATGAAATTCTATGTTTATAAAATAATATAGCCGTGGACCGCAAAAGTTATCCGTGACCGGGGAAAAGGGTCATTGGGTTTATCCCAACGTGCTATATCCAATGATTAAAACCAGGGGCCTTAAGTGCCTATGACCGGGGAAAAGGGTCATCGGGGAAGCCTATGACCGGGGAAAAGGGTTATAGGGGAAACCCGCCGCGTTTTTGCTGCAGTCAACTTCTACGTTAAAATTATAAATTCTATGGTTAATTGTGCTATTTGTGAGTTGTATAATTTTGCATGAGGTATGTCGGTGTAACTATTGAGTACGTTGAGCTCATCCCAAATTAACGACGTGTTTTTCAGGTACAAATGAAGATATCGAATGAAAGGGAAACGAGGAAGGGAATGAAAAGTCTTGTGTTGATTTTATGTTTTAAATCTCGTTTCATTGTTTTAAATAAGGGTTGAACTAGACATAAAGAAGTGTTTTTGATATAAATTACTTTTGATGGTGATTTGGTTATTTATATTATGATTATTTCCGCTGCGTAAAGTTTAAAAGTCTTGACATTTATTGTGACGCCAAGGTTTCGTCATATTTTTCTTAAATATAAATCCTATTTTGACTAAAGTGAAATCGGGGCGTTACACATTCATATGGGTTTCTAAAGACGATTAAGTATTTATGTTGGATATGAATCTCCAACAGTCATCCGCTGTTTGAAACCTTTGATAGTCGATCTGTTTACCGCTAAAATTTTAGATTTGTCACTTTAATGAGACAATCTTCCCGTCGTTGGGGGGAGATAAGAAAAAGTATTTCTAATGGAACGACAATAATACTTTCACACTATGTCTCATTATGATTCCCGCATTTCACAATGTAACATGAAAGTAAAGACTCAATTTCTAAAGTGACAAGATCATATATATACCAGTTGAAAATGTGTCTACAAGGTTAAAAGTCCCCATAAAAAGCACAATGTCACCAATTAAGACATTACAACCATACTCAGTGGAGGTATGGTTGAGGTCGTGACCCCAAAAGGAAGAGGGGGGGTCACTTGGTTCGATCAATACTCGCCCAATGAATAAGAAGGCATGTATGGCATAACTTCAATTGATCATCAATGAAGATAATTCCTCTCATGAGGTTATCTCTGGTTATACTTATGTCCATGAATTATTACTGGAGGACGCTCCGATGTTTAATATGATTATAGAGAATAAAGAAATCCCAATGTACTATGAGAGTTTATATGAGTTGATGGAAATATTTTCCACACACACTGATGATATATATACATTGTTGCTCAAGGAATCATAGAGCACGATGGCATCGAACCACGCTTTATTGAAATGTCAACAAAGAGCAAGTTGGCCTAATTATAAAGAATCAATGCAGGTAGAACTAAATTCACTTACAACAAGACAGGTATTTGGTTTGGTAGTGCTAACCTCACCAAGTGTAAAGCCTGTATGACATAAACAAAGTTTTGTCAAGCGCAATGAGAAAATAAAGCCATGAGATGCAAATCTAGACTTGAAGCACAAAGTTCCTCACAACGCCCTAGAATTGGATATGGGGATATGTAATCTCCCATTATAGATGTTATAATTCCAAAGAACTGAGAATGCAGCTTATACCTGTGGTTACATCATATCTCTATAGAGATCATGATTTAGAGATATATATGAAAGTGCTTGCTGACCTTTCCTTGCAAAGGCAAGTGACTCTAAGCCACGGAGTGCATTTGCAGTTAAGTTAAAACACTGACTTTATGGATTGAAATAATCCAGACGGAAGTGGTATAACCGTCTAAGTGACTACTTGATTGGGAAAAGATAATCTATGCCCTTGCGTATTTATAAAGAAAATAAGTTTTAAATTTGCGATTATATTTGTATATGTCGATAAAAGGAACATAATATTCACTCTTAATTAAATAAGAGATATCGCTAGTTATTTAAAATTTTAATTTGAGATAATGAATCATGGAGAAACTCGGTCATGTTAAGGCTTTAAACTAAACCCGAGTTTGTGGAATACTAAATTCTACAGTTTGCATATATCCAAAAGATGATCAGGCGATTAAACATGGATAAGTGCAATATGCTAGCACTCCTATGATTGGTCAAAATGAAGATATAAGGAAAAATCAATTTCGTCAGCAAAATGACGAAGAACTGTTGGGAGCTGAAACTCCCTTCTTATGTACAACATGCGCATTATTGTACAATTACTAATACACTTGACAAATATTACTTTCTCAAAATTGTTATCTTGATTTAACAAAAGAAAGCGCAATGTCACTGGAATGGAATCGAAATGTATTTTGATACATAAAGGAAATCATTGACATGAGTTTATTTCTCCCATTCATAAATATAATTCGGACTGGAGATAGTGTTCTAACCCCTAAAGAAAATGTTGATTTTACTTCTTACTGTGAAATATTAAATAATATTATTGATGTTGGTTACCCATTTAATCCATGTAAAGAGATCATTATCATACATATAGTAGTTCGTGAGTATTTAATAATCATTCATATATCTGATAATAGTGGCTTGAACTTTATCACTGAAGAAAATGTGATAATACGAGTAATATCACCACAACTCTTACAACCAACAACTATGCACTTTCTCAAGAATCAAGTAAATTGAGAAAGTGGAGACTTTCAAAGTTCTCTTGATAGATGTACATATCAAAGAGAGTTGTAGACTTTAGGGGGAGTCTCAACATAGGTATGTTGTACTTTTTTTCCTTAGACCAAGTTTTATTTTTCCCACTGGGTTTTGTTACTTGGCAAGGTTTTAACGAGGTAACAATGAAACACCATTTCACCATTTGACTTTGCACAAGGGGGAGTGTTAAAGGAAAAACACAGTTAGTGTGCCTTCGTCAACAAGTAACTGATGAGGGACAATTTAAGTATTTGTTATCTTTATGTATTATGAAAACATGTATTTGATACCCTATATAAAAGAAGTCTTTGATAAATAAGAGAACCCAGAATTCTACATTCTCCTTCGTCTCTTTTTATGTTTTCTTGTTTTCTACTTTTCCTTTTACAAGATCTACAATTTCATACCCAAAGTTTTGCTTGTCATCAACCAAGTCAAGGAACTCCAAAGCCTGCACCCAAAGTAGTGACTACTGGGAAAGAGAATAAAAATATTAATAAAGGAAAAAAATTTTGAACATCTCAACTTTCAACCAAAATTATACGAACAGAGCAAAGCATAATAATTTTTCCGATACAAAAATTCAAAAAAAAAAAAAAAAGACCGCCTCCAACAATAATATTTCACTTCTCAATCGAATTAATGTCTCTAATTAAGGACGTAAACTTATTTATGATTTTAAAGCAACCAAAGCATATTTTTGATATACACATTTAACGTAAATAACAACTATGTCAAACACACATACACACTATACACAATAACTAAATGCTACTAATATAAACTATATCTAAATAAAATGAGAACCTCAAATTCAACCAATTATATGAATAGAACAGAGTATGATCTACTCAATACATAATTTGTTCAACAAAACACAGTGAGTTTTTAATTCTAATTACAGCCAAAAAAAAAAGTCTACAACAAAGTTTCCAAATTTGCAAGAGGCAGACATTCAGGTTTCATTGAATCATCAAATTGCTAAAAGAAAAATATCACATATATGCTTGAGAGGAAACGAGTGTGCGAATGGAGAGGAATTCCAAAGAGCCAACACCTTCAGCCAACCCCATACCTTCTTCGTCAACAAGAGCGGCGTCATGTCTATAATTTTGGGAATTTACACACATTCACCTTATATTACTAACTCATCGTACACTTACAATCTCATGCTTCCACGTGGACGCTATGATTTTCCTTCCTCTATCTTCTTTGTGTGCCTAGGAAAATTAACTTTAATTAATACATGTGTTTAATAGTAAATATTTGATACCAATTTTTTTATTTAAATAATTATTTGCACCATTTTTTTATTTATATTATGTGATTAACTCGTGTTTCAATATAAATAGTGTCGTAACAGTGTTTTCTACATACCATTTATTTAATTTATATTGTTTGGTTAATGGTCCTAATCAATTCGACTACTTGTTCTTAGATATTTATTATATACTATTAGAGAGTTCAATATTATTTGTTGTTTTTTATTGTATTTTATGAATTGTAATTTTTGTTTTGTTTCACCCAAAAATACTGACCACTAAGAAACCGCAATTCCGCCTGAAGAAATACCGACCTGCTACACAAAAACAAGTTAGAAAGGACCACCTGGGGTTTTTCCGGTGGAAACCTCTCCGATACTTAAGTCGAAATGATCTAAAGTAAGAGAAAATGAGCGGGGAAAATCATACCTCCCTCAGCCTTGAGGCTAAGGTATATATAGTGTCTACCCAGTAGGGACCTCTTCTGGGATCTCGGAAACAAAATACCCACGAGTCTGGGGCCGTTATATGAGTTGACCCGACCTGGAAGCTTTTTTCCAGTGCATAGGTCAGCTCTGCCCACAGGGGTCTCCTCTGCCCTATCTTGACTTTCTTAAATCCTTTATCAGGGCCTTGACTAAGGCCAGGACCGTCCTGGTCTGGTCGTGCTCTTCAATCCTACTCTCCTCCTGCCACATATTTCAGCTCGCACCAGCCACTCCTTGATCAAGCCATGTGGTCCGCATCTACCAACTTAGGCCGACAGTTCAGGTCATCCCAATCAGGGCCCTCCTCAGGTCCGGCATATTCAGGTCGGACCAACCAGTTCCCCCCTCAAGTGGTTGGGATGACCTTTGAAATCTAGGGTTTCGTCATAGGCGGTTAGGGTTCCCAACACGTCTCTTCAAATCCTTCGCTGATGCGCACGGATCCCGCTAAATCCGCCTTTAAAATCAGGTCATATACTCAAGGATGATCCGTGGCGTCTAATATTCCTCTTTCGACGGTTGAGATCTATGACATGCCTTTTCGGGTATAGCACTTCTAACACGCATTAAGTGCGTGAATCCCATCAAAACTTTTTACCTTTTCCAATAATCATATTCAAAATTTGTCCCTTTCATTATACTTTCGCGGTTCATCTTTCAGCTTTATTCTTCTTCCTCGAGCATTTGTCCTTTCCCCGAGAATCCCAAGCTTTTCTTCTCCGGCTAGGACCTACTTATCCCAGAAAAAATAGGTACCTCCTCACTCCCTTTCTTTCTCGATTTTTAGTTATGTCTTCTCCGGCATCACCTACCCCCTCTTCTTCTTGTGGTCTATCTTCTTCTTCAACCTCCTCGGCCTCCGCACGCGGTGGTCGGCAGCCTTCGCTGCCTCCCGGCGGCAACGCTGACAACATATCGTCTATCGTCAGCGACCGTACCCTTCGGGAAATCCGGTCCCGATTTCCAATATCAAATGATTTTTCCTTCACCAACCCCGCGCTTGTCGAACGGGCATCACAGCCTCCCCCAAGTCATCTAACCTTCTTTATCGATCAATTCCAAGCATGATTGAGCCTTCCAGTCCATCCATTCATCTTGGCCCTCTCCCGAATGTATCAAATTCCGGTACATCAGTTTGTGTCGAATGCTTTCAGGATAATGATAGGATTCCACATAGCTGCCCAGTTTTCGGGAATTATTGCTACCACCCAACTATTCTTTTCCCTTTTCCAGGCGAAGAGTTCATCCTCTGGCTTCTTTTATTTGGCAGCTCGGGCTAGCGTCCATTTTTTAATAGGGAAGCCCTCCTCTAACAAGGCCTAGCATAAGAAATTCTTCTTTGTTCGCTATTCGGGAGATTGGGGTTTTTCTCCTCTGCACATTAACACACTCCCCCCTCAATCCTCCTTATCCACATCTGACTGCCCGGCCCACTTGGAAAGGACCCTTCACGCCCTGAACCAAAACATTTTCCACCTAACCAAGCTTCTATCCCCCAAAGTCTTGAGCTTCTTCAAGTCCCAACAAGGGAATGGCCCTTTGCCTTACGAGATCGGTATATCTATGAAACGATGACACCTCTTTCCTTCCTTTTAATGTTTACAAGATCTAGTAATTTTTCTTATCCCTGTGTACCACTTACCTAACCTCTTTGCTTTTTCCTTGTAGCAACGATGATGCAAAAGAAGATGGCCGCTCTTCTTCAGGGAGCTACCTCTGGCACGGGAAAGAGTCCTCTTGGTGATTCTTGCAGAGCTACTAATGTCGGGGAGCCTGTATCCCCCCCCAAACATGGGGTGACAATCGAGCCCATCACTTTTGCTCAACCGGAGAGGACTATCCTTTCGGAGAGGGCGCCCGCCCAGACGGTAGATCTGGCATCCCATTTTGACTCCAAGGGCGAGCCAGGGTTGGTCACCTAGAAACGAGCCCGCTCTTGCAAGTAAGCTGCTACGACTGGGGTCAGGATATCTACGCCCAACCAGAGCTTCTTTCTCAGGTCGTCTATCCTAGAATGTTCTGGGACCGTGGATGCTCAGTTTGCAAGGGCCACTGCCCCTCTTCTGACAGGTGGGTCTTGGACAAAATGACCGACTCAGAGTTGATTGAGTCCTGCTGCCTGGATGAGGCCAGGGTTAGCCCTCAACCCATTTTCTCCTTACTCATTATCATCCTTTCCCTCTTACTCATTATTATTACCTTGATCATTTCTCCTTTTATAGGCTTCAGTCAAGAGGGAAGTTCTGATAGATCGAGCTGAGGGATCCTTGATGAACGACAATCTGGCCAAGGAGCACACGGCTCTGAAAGAGAGAGAGCAGAGGTTAGTGTCTCATCTGAGGGAGAGGAATTCTGAGCTAAAGGAAGCTCAAACGGGTTTAAAGGAGGCTCAAGCCGAGCTGAAGGTGACGCGGGTGGAGCTACAGCAATCCCAAGAGCAAGTGCAGTGTGCTCGAGCTGAAGCAACCATACAGGCGGCATTGGGCAAGGAGCTGGCTGCGGAGGCCCGGATTTCTGGTCGGGCTGAAGGTGAAGCCCTGGGGCGTGCCAACTTCTTGAGCTCAAAGGAGGGACAGAGGCTCATCCAAATGACTAGGGAGGTTACCCGGAAAGCCCTTCTGGGCTCCATGGAGCTTTACGACATCCTTCTTCCTGAGGCCCAGGTCTATTACAACTTTGGCTTGGACGCTCAGGAGAAGTGGTCAACGGAGAACCCTACCATTCCCTTCAACCGCCTAACTCCCCTCAAGACTCCTTCAGAGCCTACCAGCTTCTCGTATAACAAGGAGGATGATCAGCTCCATCAGCTTGGAGTTCCGGAGTTCGCCGCTCATATCACCCAGCTCTTACAGCACCACTTTACGGGCTGCATTTCATCTCCTCTATTCTGGGATCGGATATCAAGCGCTTTTACTTCCCATAGCTTTCATTTCGCTTGGCTGGTACCTAATTCTATATCTAATTCATATATTATTAATCTTTTTATTATTTCAACATATATTTTTGTGCTTCAATTAATAAGTTAAATTCAGTACGTTCTTCTGTTATTTTTATTAAAGTTGAAAAACAGAAGCAATTAATAAATTGTTAGATTTTAATTATATAAAATGCGGATTTTTTTTTGAAATGATTGGTTATTTTTCGATTACTTCGCCTTAAATTATTCTCTCTCTAAAAATTTTGATAGTACAATTAATTCCCACCTTTGCATTCACACATTTTTAAGACAAACTGGAATAATTTGTTGTGTCTATAGTAATTTTATAAGGAAAAATGTCAATTTGATTTGATGCTTGGAAATTGGAAGTGTTTTTTGACTCAATTTCCAAAATTGTACGAATTTAATGTTTACTAAATCCTTTCAAGAAATTTAAAAATAATTAAATAATTATGATTTACACGGCAAATTAAATAGGTCCTGGGGCATTATTAGCTTGTCTCTGGCATATTCATGGCAGCTTTACACAACATGGCTTCTAGTAAATCTTCATGAATCATCTCCCCAAACTGGAATTCATTTCAGTAGATATCTTCACCTCTCAATCGTAGCCTTCGGTTAGTATATACATGTATCATAATTTCTTAAAACAGTTAATTTTCTAAATTGCATTTTAATTATTTATATAGGAGAAAAACTAGGCATGTTGCTAGGCTTATTCCCAACAATGTACTTATCGACGGGGACATGTACATTGTTCATAATCAATCAGAGGCAATGTAATGGAACAGCTCTTCCAAATCATTTGTGATGATGACTTGGGTTTCAAGGCAAAGACATTAACCAGACCTCAATGGTTCTTGCTCTTCATGTGCATTGCCATTTTCGCAGCTCAATTTTTCCCTAACCTCAACTCACTAGCCGTTGTTTCGACTATCGACTCCATCACTGCGGTTTTTTATTGTTTTCTTTTATGGGTTATGTCCGTTGATAAAGGCAGGGTGCACGATCCGGTGAAAACGGGTGGTGATGATGATGGTTCCGGGTTTTGTCATATATTGAATGGTTTTGGGATTATTTCTCTTGCTTTCAAGGGTCACAATCCGATGCTGGAGATACAGGTAATTTCGATTTTTCAAGAATGAGTTAATTTTTAGTGTCATCAAGACACTATTTTCTCACACTAATTTTGCCTTTTTTATTTCAGGGTACAATACCAACAAATCCAAAAAAGCCGTCACGTAAGTCCATGTTTGTGTTCTCGGATTTTGTGCTACATTTTTCATTTTTTATCCTTATATTTCGCTTTTTTTGAATGGTTTTTTCTTACAATGGTTCATCTTTACTCTGTGGTCAGGCATATGCATGTGAAACGGTTCGTGAGGAGCATCAGTCTTTAGGATTGTCGGCGGTAAGTAGTTCTTAATTATCTTTTTTCATTTTTCTACTTTATTGTGTATTAAAAAAAATGATGTTGGAAGGGGTTAAAATAAGGATATGGACTAAAGGAATAAACTGTTGAAAATGACATTTAAAATTGTGCATTAACAAGATTATTTCTCATTAGTCAAAAACTTCTGAACTAAGTTTTGTGCATAACATATACTCTAATATCATTTAATTTTATATTTAACAATGTCCTATGTTTGTAGGTATTTTTTCATAGAATTAAAGTTGCATTTTTTTTAGGTTAGTACAGCATGGGGTACAGGATTAATCATCGGTCCAGCTTTGGGAGGCTATCTTTCTCAGATACTCTTACACACACATGCACGCGTACACACACACGTCATAATAGTTTGTTTTTCGAAAAAGTGATCTTATTCTCAGAATATATAAAATAAGTTTATCTTAGAGGGCTGTTGTATTACATTTTTTTAAATAATTGTCAAGTTTAACAAGAATTGTGTACTTTGAAATTTGTATTTTTATTAATTTATGATTTTGTTTATTTATATTATATTTTTAGCTTTTTTGATGTACATTTTTTTGGTTAAGCCAGCAGAGAAATTTCCAGAAATTTTCGCATCAGATTCTTTATTTGGTAGATTCCCATACCTCCTGCCCTATTTGGTAATTTTGCTCTTTGCGGCCTTCATTACAATTGCTTGTTTCTGGATCCCGGTACGTTTAATTCCTCTAGCATTCTTTTGTTTCTAATTTATTCACTTCCTAAACATTATTTTTCTTAACAGTTTGATTAACAGGAAAACCTGCACACACAAAACTCAAACAACGTCTCGTCTCAAAGTTCATACGATGCTTTGGAGTCTGCAAATCGAGGATCGTCTGATGAAAAAGACGAGATAAAGGGACAAAAAAATGAAAGCCTCCTTAGGAACTGGCCCCTTATGTCGTCCATCATTGTTTATTGCGTTTTTTCACTTCACGATATGACTTACACTGAGGTAACTTATAACATTGTCATAAGCCCGTCTGTTCAGTCGGGCCAAGTTAAAACTGAAACCAAGATACTTTTTCTTGCAACCATCTGCTATATGTGAATTTTCTGCAATTTTGTTTTTATTGGTCGCTATTAAATTACTTTAATAATTGCAAGATCTATATTTAAAAAAAAAGTAAAAACATGTTCATTAAATGTATAAATCTATCTGTTGCTCATTAATTTCAACATTTAGGACATCGTTTAATGTTGTTAGTTAAACCATTTACTTTTAACAGATATTTTCATTATGGGCTGAGAGCCCATAATTGGGATATAATCCGGAGAAGTGCAGTTCTGGGTCACTGACTCTTTCTGTCGAAGATGAAGGCCAAACTGGCTCAATATGGTGTAAGTTAGACAATGCATCCGGGCAGGTGATAAATTGTATTAGATGTCTACTACTGAGATTTATAAAATGTATTTTGTGCATGTTTTCCCGTTTCTTCTGCAGAGGTTGATAAACTCAGTTTTGTTTGGTCGTTAGGTCTGTCTCCATATTAAAACCCCCAAAGTCCAGTTGGTTTCTTCCAGGTATATTTTTGTCATGCTTGCATATCATATTTCCTTCATTTTCTCTCTGCCCCTCTTTTTTCAGGCAAACTCGATTCGCATGCTTAACCTTTTTAAAGATGTAAAATTAGAATTCCTCATTAATACATTTTCCTCATAATATATGGATTTGTTTTAATATTTTATTTGTTCGTTTGAGTTCATAATCAGTAAAGAATACAATATGTCAGAAAGTCAGGGGTGGCAATTTGGAACCTAACACGGCTTACAGGAGACGAGAGTTGAATATTTTAGAGGAAAAGATCTTGTTGGTTACTTGAGAAATCATTCAGAGCTCAAAGATTTACTCGAACAAAACAGAACTTAGATATCGAAGATGTCGCCAATATTCTGCTGAGAAAGAATCTTATTGTGCGTTGTGACCATGTTGTCAAAAGTCTGCGACCTGGAAAGAGAAAACTATCTACGTGGCCTGCGCATTTGGAGATATTCCTGGTAAGTTATTTTCTAAATATTTCTTCTAAAAAGCAAGTTAAAAACTGCTTTTCTGCATTAGTTATTATTTAACATGCAGGAACAAGTGTTTTCTGATAACGATGCATTCTTTCATTCTGCTGGCCCATTTTGACTCTACCAATCTGCTTTCCTGTAGCTTCCTATGAAAGGATCAACGTCATCGTGGAGGTGGCTGATTATGAAGAAACGACATTTCTTATTTGAAGGGGTATATATGTAGTATGCAAAGTTTCACACTTTTTTTTAATTCTAATTTTGACCAAGCGTTTGATGAAACTTATGTTCTGCTTTTCTTGAATAACTGAAGTTCTTCATTTTTCTTAAGTAGGTGCAATGTTTTTTATTTGATTGTGTATTTGGCGACTTGTGTTGTTCGTATTGACATCTTTTGGTGATTGTGTATTATTGTGATTAATGGATGGTTTTTGGATTATATAAATAAATGGTGTTTTGTGATTTTTTTTATTTTAATAGGTATTTAAAATTTTGATTAATGAGGGATGAACAGATGTGGAAAAAAAATGGAATCTAGAAAATGTATATTCCAGAACGTCTCTTTTTTAAAAGGCGTTATGGAAAATGTATATTCTAGATTGCTTTCCAAATTGACGTTTTGGAAAATGTATATTCTAGAACGTCTTTTTCTTAATGGCGTTCTGGAAAATGTATATTCTAGAACGTCATTTTCAAAATGACGTTCTAAAATATACATTTTCCAGAACGCCATTTTGAAAAAGACGTTCTAGAAAATGTTTATTCTAGAACGTCTTGTTTGAAATGACGTTCTAGAATATACATTTTCCAGATCGTCATATTGGGAAAGACGTTGTGGAATATACATTTTCTAGAACGTCTTTATTGTAACCGATCTGGAATGTTATTTTATAGAACATATTAACCGGGGAAAAATATTTTCTAGAACGGGTAAATTGTTATTCTAGAACGTCTCAAATAACCGTTCTAGAATATTGGATATTCTAGAACGCCTCAGAAAGCTGATCTGGAAAATCTGATATTCTAGAACAGCTCTAGTCAGAACGCCTGGACAGGGCGATCTAGAATATCTGAAAAACAGGGCGTTCTAGAAAACTGTTTCTGCACTAGTGAAAATGTCTATCCACGTAAGATGAATGTTAAAAGAATAAATTTTGGTTTTAAAAATTATCTCCAATGCGTAAAGTCAACAATAGTAATTTTGTTCATGTGGCATTTTTTTCTTTTAATAATAAAATAAAACTATATATAAATTATAGATAAGTTTGACCAAAACATATAAATTAAAAAACATCTAGAGTCCAAAACAAAGAGTGAAATATCAGTTCCTAATTTTTTGTTGTTTCATTTTGTTTAACATCTTTTCAGAAATTAATTTTTTTGTTAATTCATTTTGTTTGACATCCTTTCAAAAATCAAATAGTGCGATTGAAAGTGTTGAGATTAATCTTTTCCATGTCAGCACAATACCGCTCATGACACTATGAATGATAAATTATATGTACTACCTTTGACTTGCAGATATGAATAACTTGTTCACAATGTAATAACGACTCAAAAGATACAAAAATCAACTCAACCATGTAAATGCGCAAATAGTAAGCGTCACTTCGCCAAGAATGCGTCACTTCGCCAAGGCTCGAGTTAAGAACAACAAAACATGCTTGATAAAAACCCGAACCCTAACCACCTACCCACCCCACAATTAAATCATCCATTACCCGCATTTTAATGAAAACCAAGTAAAAGGAGGGGGGATAGAAACTTCCTTAACCGAGAGAGTTTTGGTCGAGCTCGGTGGGGTCCACCTAGGCATCTAAGCAATCCAAGTAAAAATCGAGTATGGCTAGTATCTCCCGATTTCAAATCGCCCAAGGTTGAAGTCGAAAAACCAAACCTAGAAAAGAAAATCACATAAAATTCAAAAACACAAGAAAATATGTACATAAACCCAAACAAAATGAAACTAAAGACCAAAAAAGACCAAAAGACAACTCAAAAATATTTTTTTTTGTTTTCGATTTTTCAAATGTTTTTGGGTTTACATTTTAAAAAGAAAGAAAGTAATAATAAAAGAAATAAACGAGAAGAACTTGGGTTGCCTCCCAAGAAGCGCTTATTTTACGTCACTAGCTCGACGTACTCCCTTTTGGTCAAGGAGAAAAGATCACGGGAGGGTCCACCAAAATAATCTCCTCCTTGTCGGGAGGATCCACTCTTTGGAACGTCCTTGGCGCATTGCATACCTCAAATAAGGTCCGCCAAAAATTAAACGTTACAAATGGGCAATTGAAGATCGTCTTGGCTAGGTCCTCGGGTGGGATGGTGGTTTTGAAGTGCCCCGATGACTCGTCAAGAAAACAAAAGGAATATTGGTCGGCTAAATCTTCCAACATATGGTCGAGCAATGGGGGAGGTAAACGATCGCTTTTGATATCCGCATTTAACCTCTTAGAATCGATCAACACCCTCCATCTCATCGTAGCCCTCGTGGACAATAACTTTCCCTTTTCATCCTCGATCACCTTCTCGTCTTCCACTATTTCCTCGAATTTTGTATTCAAATGCCTTTGAAGTCCTCGAGGTGGTGTGGCATCATCCTCCAAGACGAGTTTATGCAAGTAAGTCCAAGGGCTAGCTCCCTTTATCACTTCGGGTCTCCAACCAATCGCACTCTTAAGAACTTTAATCGCTCCAATCGACCCCTCCTCTTCACCTCGATCCGAATTTTCCAAGATGGTAATCGGTTGGCTCTCCTCTTTCTCTAAATAAGCATGCTCGAGGGGAGATAGAGGAGGCTAAAGCTCGGGCTTGTGCCTCCTCTCGTCCTCATCGGAAACTAACTCAAACAATCCACTGACCCCCTCAAGACACTCTTCAATCTCTCCAATCATATCATCACTAACCTCCACCTCCCCCTCTAAAAAGTCGTCGTTGCCCTCAAAGACACATCGAGAATCATCTACACATAAATCAGGGTCACATAGAGGCACAACGGACTTATCATGTAGGACAAGGGGCTCATCTTCACAACATCCTTCAATATCGACGTTCGGGCCAACCACCTCCTCATTGGTCTTTTCCTCCATATAAGCTCGCTCGACTATACCTTCAATCATGTCCATATATATTCGATCGATAATAAAAAAATTTGAAAGAGAAAGCAAAGCGAGGTCCACGGGGGTGGAATCAAGAGGAGTAAGAACACTCGGAAATGAGAGCACTTCCTCTTCCGGCGGCGAGACAACCTTATCCCCAACCACCCCACACTTATCGAAGAACGCGACCGGAAAAGTATGTGAAGGCGGACTTGAGAATTATCGTGTAATGGCCCATATATCCAGATCGGGGGATGGAGTAGGAGCAATCATCGGGGTAGGCGGATGAAACGGGCCCTCGTGAGGAGTAAAAAGAGGATTAAGAGTCGACAGCAGAGCAAATGATGGTGGAGAACAATCGGGTCCCACCGGATATCCATGGCCTTCATACATATCCTCCAAATGAGGCAATGGCATATTTAACGAGGGAAGGGAAAGGCAAGAGTCGGTAACATGACCACGCAATCCACACCATGCACATCTTACAAACGGTCGGTTAACATCCCTCATAGTGCGGATGGGGGGGCCACTTTCGATATTGGAGCTCGGACCTCCAAACAACGCATAAGCCTCGTGATCTTTAGCGGATAGGTTTATGCGCATCCCAAAATTGAGATTCGAAGTAAGAGGACCTCCACCCGGGCCGGGATTCCCAAAGCCACCATTATACATATTCGGATAGGGAGTGGGAGCACTATAGCCACCATATGGACCGGATGTTGGAGTATGCATATTCGGAAAGTGATTCGAACGACCATATCCTCCATATGGAGTAGAATTCGGGGCTTGCACATTCGGAAAGGAAACCGGAGCTTGTGCGGTCGGATAGGAATTTGGAGCTTGCACGTCCGGATAGGAGTTTAGAGCTCCATAACCACCCAAGGAACCACTCACGCTCGAGAAACTATCAAACCCAACAATGTTTGCACCATACCCTCCCATGTCGGGTTGCCCAGAACCGAAACTACCATTGGCAACGTGGTTTGCACTATGCCCTCCCACGTTGCCAAGGCCATTATACAGCATCTCATTCCCGACATAGTTTGCACCATGCCCACCCATGCCGGGAATGTATCCACCAAAGCCATACGTACCTAACATACTTAACAAAGAAAAACGTCAAATAACAAAGCAAGCTAAAAACATAATGAAACGAGAGTAAAATCGAATGCCTTAACCAAGCCAAGTCGCAACGGCGCCATTTTTTTATGTAGTTTTAGTGGTGATGAATAAATCAACGGTTCATTCGGCTTGGTGTTATCGGAAATCGGTTCGATTGAGAGAATCAATGTGTTTCAAGCTTTGAAAAATAAAAGGAAAATGAAAATAAAGCAATTAACCTATCTAAATTATTCTAGAAATTTAGATTGCAAGTTGGTCGTATGCCTTCAATGAAAATGCAAGCAAAATCATAAATTTAGCAACAACAAGCAATGTTTCACCAAGTACAAGCATGCAAGCACAATGTACAACAATGCATAAAAACTCAAATAATGCAAATAAGCAAAAAGTGAAAGCATGAATGGATAAAGCAATGAAAATAGATGAGAAAGTTTAAAACTTTATGAAAAATAACAAGCAACAAAGTGTAGATCTAAGATTTAGCCTAAAACTATTCATGAAAATAAAATTGCAAATAAAGCATAGGAGACACTCAAAATCAAGATGATCTAAGACTCGATCTATGATCTAAATGTGTCACTCATCTAGATTCCATAGCCAATTCTTAAGATCAAGCAAGAAATCAAGGTGCTAAGGCAAAAGGCATAACATGAAGAACAAGCATGGAAATGAAGAACAAAGCATGGAATTAAAGCACAAAACATGAAATTGAAAGGAAACTTACTTGAATTAAGAAAGAAAACAAAGCTTGAATGTAATTGCAATCAAAAGTAACAATCCAAAGGAGTATTTTGATTCTTCTTAGGCTTACAAACCCAATGAGGTGCTTGAAATTAAATCTAAAACTAGGAAAAAAAAATACATTAAAGCTTAAAATTAAATATAAAATCTAAGGAAGAGGAAATAGATCTTAAAAACTAGAGAGAGGATTTTTAATCCCAAACCCATGCTTGGGTTGGGAGAAAATGAGAGATGACCTTCCAAAATGAGAGAAGTCTCCTATTTATATTACATTTAATTGGGTTTAAATGGGCCATATTAGCCAAAAAGGCTTGAAATTCCTGTGTTTGACCAAAATTGACTCGTGTTGACCGTCCTAGCCACTTGGCTTGCCTTTTGGCACATTTTGGCTTGACTTGGCTCGACCATGGCTCAAGGTGGCTCGGCCCTAGCTGAGCCTGGGCGCAGGTGGCCGGCAGGCTGGGCGCTGGCTTGTGGGTGTGGGGCTGGGTGGCGCGTGGGCTGGCGCCGGCTTGGCAGACATGGCGGGCGGATGGCGCGGCTTGGCGAGTGGATGGGCCGTGCTGTCGGCAGCTTGCGGGCGCTGCCTGCTGGGCGTTGTCGACAGCGTGCGGGCGCTGCCCTGCCGGGCGCTGTCGGCAGCGTGCGGGCGCTGGCCTGCGAGCGCTGTCGGCAGCCTGGGCGGGAGCTGCCGGCTGGGTGCGACACTGGGTAACCCAGTGTGGGCAGCGTACCCAGTGTCGGCGGTGCAGTTTGGCGCGGAGATGGCGAACGATGGCAAGAGATGGCCATCATTCCAGAATGTTTTCCCCTTTTGTAGCTCCTTTTTTTGGCACAACTTTGGCAAGCCCTTGGCAAGGAGATGGCTTGATTTTTGGCCTCCATACCTTAGTTTAAATTCAAATCATTAAACCACCTATTAAATGAGAATTTTCAACATAAAAACCCAAGAATTTCACCAACCTTAAATCAATTTAAACCATTTAACCCAATTAAACATAAAATCAAAAGAAGAACACAAAAACCCTAAAATAAGAAAAATAACCTAGAAAACAAAGCTAAACGACTCAAGAACCACTAA